>CASBPP010000001.1:955000-965000 GCA_949126865.1 Montipora capitata | reverse complement strand
TAAAGAATTCGCCAATATTTCGATTTTGTTATTTCTATTTGTAATTTATAATAAAATTGACGTAAAGCTGAAACGACTATTTGGCGCTGCCCAAGTTGTGTTAATTAATGAAATTTTGATGGTGACCACTAAGAAACGTTCAAAATACAACGTTGAAAAACAAAGCACAAACCCAAAACAGGAAGAACATATCTGTTCTTATGCAAATAGCTACGCTAAAAGTTGTTATGTTTAGCACAAGGTAGCACCTGTTTCAACAAAAACTATTACCTTCAATAACTATTGAATCAAGACTTACCCATTCCTTTTTTCTCCTCAGATTTGTGGCAAGAATTCAGAAGTAAACTCTGAGAAAAGACGGCATTCTTTTGTGAACAACCACCCCAGTACCTATACAGCCAGGACGAACAAAAGGAAGTTTACTACACTTTACCGTTGGCATGGCTTGTAACCACGGTTCGATAACGGAAGGAAACATGAATGCATCAGATAATAACACCCTATCGGGGGAGAAAGATAAGCTTGGGAGTTGTGATAGAATTCCATCCGACGCGATTCCCGTGCTAGTCATGATGGTCTTCATCGTGTTAATAAACAGTGGTGTTATTTTGCTTATTACCTGCAATTCACATCTCAGGAAGACAAGTAACATTATTCTAGCTAGTTTAGCCTTGTCTGATCTTCTCGGGGGACTTATCGGGATCCCGCTCTTGGTGACTTGCACCTCTACATTCTCGGTCTCTGTTTGCCAAAGTTCCGTCATCTTCTTCAGTTTTACGGCCATGTCTACCATATCGCACATCATGGTCATGACATGCGATCGTTACGTCTATATAATATGGACGTTGCACTATCGCGAAATTATCACCCGCTCTAGAGTTCTTGCAGTTCTCGGATTAATCTGGCTGGTGAGTCTTTCTTCAATAGTTCGCCTTTCGTGGACTTTACAAGTCACTTCGATAAACACCGCTGCAGAGGTTTTGGCAAAGGTACAAGAGAAAGAAAAGGCATACTTACTCTTCTAGGGGACTGTCTTTTTTGTCATTCCACTGGTTGTCATGACTGTGCTTGACACTCGTATGTTGCTGTTGCTAAAGCAACAGTACCAAAGAATTATGAAGGAAAATTTACCGGCAGAATATGTGAGGTCCGAGAACAGGTTTCAAAGTCGGCAGAGAAACGTTGTGTTCATCTGTATCTTTTTGTTACTTCTTTACATAACTTGCTGGTTACCATACTTTATACTAGATTTTATGCACTTTTATGCAGCAGAAACCGTGCAGGCTTTGCCAGTCATCCCCACAGTATTAATCTATTATCTCCGACTGTCTCCAGCTTTATTTAATCCACTGCTTTACACGCTCAGGAAACCAGACTTAAAGAAGGCAGTCAAGTCTTTGGCATTTAAATTTTGTCCTCGTTTGCAACCTGTTCATTTGGCAGAGAATCGCACAGAAGAGCTCGTTTTAACAAGCTGATCAGACAGTAAGGCTGCCGATGTTGAGGAAACGAAATAACAAGGAAATGACGCCTTCGCGAGTAAAAAACGCAATGGAAAGATGCTTCTAGTCAAGATTCTTGATGGAAAAATCTTATTTGGACTGCGTGTTTAATCAGTAATCGAAGAAAACTATAACCGCTGTTACACGTTGAAGCTTTCAGCTGAAACTGACGGGCAACGGCGCTACAAAAAAATATTCCTCAGGCGTTGCACCGTGTAATATGAAAGGTCGAAACTCTTTCGGGAACGTTGAAAATGGTCTCGAAATGTTGTTTACGTGGTCTTAGCCGCTTTCTAATTGGCTTACGCGGAGTACAGTAACAAGACCGAGCGAGACCAGTTTCACGAAGTGGTGTTACACGGTGAAACTCCTGTTTTTATCAACACTGTGCTTTCTGCGACCGTTGCAGAAGTAGAAAGCCTGTCTACTTTCCAGGAAACTTGTCTCGCAACGGAAGTTCAAGAAAGTTTCACGAAACCCTCCATGTTATCCTGAAACTTTTTTCGCAGCGCCGTTGCACACAAGTTTCAGCTAAAAGTTTCAACGTGTAGCAGGGGCTTAAGAAAGTGTTGGAGGTAGTATTTCAAAAAATAGTGCGAAGGTTTCATCAGGTTTCCAAACGCGAGGAAACATTTGAAACCACAAGGAAGCAGGCCGAGTGGTTTTATTATTTTCGAGCGTTTGGAAACCTGATGAAACCCGAAGCACGAGTTTTCGAAATTTCTTCTCCAAAAAAAAAAACAAATTATAATTTTAATCTATAATCAATTTAATCTTCATTGTTTCGCTCATGGTTGCTCAGAAGCATGCGAGAGCTGTGAGCAAGCACTCGTTGCCGTGAAGTGATTTCAAAACACGTGTGTTTGAAATTATTGATTTCGAACCACATGTGTTTGAAACTATTGAATTCAAACCACATGTGTTTGAAATTCATTGTATCAACAAGTAGTGTTTCATTGGGATTCAAACTCGCCCGCATGACCAGAATGAGGCGATACAATTGGCTGATTAACGTATGAATTAATAATGAGTTTGAGAAGTTGCAATTCTCCACTGACTTATTAACCGTATTCCAAAATGGTCGCCACTTAAGTATTCTTTTGTTTCCTTGCAAATTGGGCCTTACGGCCTCGTTTTCAAACGTAAAATTCAAAATGGTCTATTTGCAATCAAACAAAAGAACAGAGCGTTTTCACCCACGTCACGTGGCGTAGCATTGATGCTAATTTGAAGTAACAAAAGAAACTGTTGCATAAAAATATAGTTCAATCCCCAGAAGATTAGTCTGGAACACCAACATAGCTGCCGTTTCTTTGTTTTGGAACGCCAACTGATGGCTGCCGCTACGTCATGTGCAAACGTTCTACACTAAAATGAGAGTCATGTTCGAATAAGGTGTATTACTGATATTTTATTTTGACAAATACTTAGAAACAAAAGACAGTGAAATGCAGAAGATAAATGGTGGGTGAATGTAGAAACGTTTAGGTGCAAGGAATTGTTGCGATTTCCGGGAGAGGAAACTGCTTTAATGTAACGTCTGTGGAGTCCAGAAAATAGTAACTGAAGCATTTACGCCCGACAGCCTAAGAGAATCTCTTAACCTGTGAAGCTCTATAAAATTCAATTCGCTGCTGCTATTAGTTTTCAGTATTCAAATCTAGTTCTTGATTGCAGGGCCGTAGCCTATACAAGGCAATCCGAGGCACTTGCCTCAGTCATTTGTTTTCGTGGTTTTTTAAATGCCGGCATCAAAAACACGGTAAATACCTGCGAAGAGAATTTAACCATGGACAATAAATGTTTTGTGGCTACGGCCGTAGATTGCAGCTCCATATTTCTTGTCGACAGACTGCCTGGTTAAGTTACTAAACCTGGGATCAAAATGATAATAATGAACTTAATTTAAGTGTTAAATCTTGTAGCGCTGCGACACTGATTGGTGACACTATACACAGGAATCAAATGCGTTTAACTCAAATCAAATTAAACGTTGGTTTGTAAGTGAAAAGGAAAACCAGTGCCCGGAGAAAAGTGCCTGGAGAAAAACTCACAGAACCAACAAATTCAACCAATTTTTGACTTGGGAGAGGCGAGTGCCCTTCCCCACTACGCCATTCTTTATGGTGGTTTACTGCTTTCAGTTAAACATGTAACATCTCTTTCGGTGTAGTCGCGAGTATGCTCCAATGGGACCATCTAGAACCAAGTATGGCGGGGCAATGGGCCATATTCGCGCGGCGGCCATATTGGCCATAGATAATAGATTTCGTACCCCGAGCCTTGAGTTGAAATGTCTGGGGACGAGGTTTGGTGGGGCAAAACAAACGTTTTCAATCCCTCGGGACTCGACATGGCCGCCGTGTGATTAAGGTCCATTGTCACAGGACCCTCCCACAAGTCCCCGATAGCTCAGTGGTAGATTATCAGAGACGATTACCTTTATTAGCTAGACAACCATTGGTCTAACTAAATAATTAAAAGTTTAAGGCCTTTACTCAATAAAACAATTGACAATTTGCTGTTGGATGCTTAGGCCCTCCATGTAACCTAATACGAGGCCGTTTCCATCGTTTTTAGATAGAGAACGCCAAGGAAATAAGCCGACATGTAAAATGAATTTGAAAAGCGAGTTTAGACATCATTTTTCGCATTCAAACTGTTGTCTTAGCTGCAGTTGTTTTCGTCAAAGTCTTTGTTGCTTTTATCACCCCAAGTTCTCTTGTCAACCATCAACGTATAATATTTAATATATGTTATTCTTCAATCAATTGCTTCAAGGGAGTCACAGCAGTTGATCGCAAATTTCATAAGCGAGGAACCGTATTGTCCATTGAAATACTCATTGCAGATAGCTATACTGCTTTCTCTTTGTTCGATAGTAGGGACTGTAAGACCTAAAACGGCGACGTCAAAGAAAACGTTGCCTTGATATATAACTTTGCACTTTCTCAAATGTTGGCGAAGTATCCTAAAAATGGATTGGGTATTTGCGGTTTCAGGGTAAAAAGAAAAGAATGAATGGTTCACATTTATGTGTCCACGCAGCCGTCTAAGCCTCATTTGGTGATTTTACGTCGTTGTGATGCAGAGAACCGAAAGAATATGCGCTTAATTGCGTACAGAAGGAGTATGTTTCCATTTCTTAACCAATGATATCTAGATTTAGTATAACTTTCAGAGGTGAATATAAGAATTTAATGTTATCTTCACCGCGCTACCCGGTGAATATAACATTTTGGAGGCGCGGCTGCTAAACCAATCAAGCACTTTTCGTTCCTTTTTATCTTGTTTTAGCCCGTTGTTTTGCACTTTCTTGATATTCACCGCTGAAAATGAACTAAAACAATTATTCGCCTCAGGCTCAGTAAATATTGGGGAATATTTACCTCGACTACGTCTCTGTAAATATTCACCAATATTGACTTCGTCTTCGGCGAATAATTGTTAAAGGGAGATTATGCAACGGCCGCGACGGAGGCGTGATCCAGTAGTTAGGGGAGTTGATACGCATTGTTTCCGAACGACTTGATATTATCACAAAATTATTGCAATAGAGCGAGTTTCAATCGAGTTTCATAAAACCAAAATCAAATAATTACTTTGGCCAATCAAAAACGACGGAGACAATCCAGTAAACCAATCAAAAGTCGAAGGAACTACACGCAGCCGACACAAAACGCGGGGAAATGTGCCACGATTGGTTGGTTCAAGATCTATTACGCAGTTGTCAACGAGAGCGCCACAAAACAATATCAATGGTTAAAAGTGGTCAAATAATCGTATTGGACGTGCGGCAAGCATCTTAAGATACTCGCATGACACAACAACAACGACGTGAGATCACCTGATTTGAGGTTTTGACCACAACGAGAGCGCAAAAAAAAGTGAACTTTTCATTATTTATTCTAACTCTGAAACCGCTCAAACCAATTTATTTTTAGGACACTTCGCCCACATTGTGCGAAATCGCGGAAAACTCACGATAGTGCAAAATTATATATATAGAGTCAAAACCTATAGATATCTTGCGATAGAAATAAATAATACTCATGTGGCATCTGCTTATTGACCAAATTGTTTAAAAAGCGTCAAATGGTCTGGCTGTTTTGAAGCGAGCTAAGGCTCTGGTACCGCGAAGTACCCTAATTAACGTGTATACTGCTCTTCTTGGCTACATTTCGACTGCTGTAGCCATGTATGGGATTGCATTGGCAAATGTCAGTCTAAAAGATTACAAAAGTTACAAAATAGTGCAGATTCTCGGTTGCGAGCGCACGCATTTCGAAATTTTTCGTCCCGTAAACGTAATTCACAAGCCCAGTACAGAAATCTCGTACTCGTAGAAGTCGTTCTCGTACTCCAATCTGAAGGTCCCTCCTGACTCTGATTATACGACTCCATCCTCTAGTTTACTGTATGACCTTGGCTGGGGTACATTTGAAAAAAGGCGTTCGAATTACCTAGAGGTTACTATGTACAAGGTGATCAATTTGTTCATTCCCAGACTGATTCCTGAAGCACTATCGAGGCGCTACACTTTGGAAAAGCCTTGCCATTCAAGCAAGAAATCCCTGACAGTATAACTGTTTTCTTTTATTATCCGTGAAAATATAGTATCGTTAATAAACACATCCCCATTTTAGCCGTTTTACTTTTAAATTATTATTGTTAGATTAAATTGTAAACACACGGTTCGATGAAAGAACATACATTACTTATATTCATATGAATTGATACCGTCTAAAACTTATGTATGTGTGTGTAGGGTTCGACTGCTCACAGCAATCTCTTCCCTTCTAATCTCTACCGAATTGTAAGGTCTTAAGGAAGGACAAACGATGTATGCTAAAGACTTAACTGCGTTCTTTAAATCTGGCTTCTGAAGAGTGTAAAGAAGCGGGTTAAATAAAGACGAACATGATCGAAGATAGTATATGACAAGAGTGGGGATGTAAGGTAAGACCTGAACGGTATCTTCCAAATAATATTTCAGGAAATCCAGAATAAAGTATGACAGCCAACAAGCGACGTAAATAAGTAATAATTACACGCAAATAAACACAACTTTTCTCTGTCGTCTTTTAAGTCTCTTCTCGGACTTCAAAGACTAGGCCGGTAAATTTTCCATCATTATCCTGTGACATTGTTGCCTTAGCAACTGCAACATACGAGTGTCAAGAACAGTCATGACAACCAGTGGAATGACAAAAAAGAGAGTCCCCTGGAAGAGTAAGTATGCATTTTCCTTCTCTTGTACCAATTCTTCTGCAGCGGTTTCCATTGAGGTGACATGTAAAGTCCATAAAAGGCGAACTAATGCAGAAAGACTCACCAGCCAGGTTAATCCGAGACTCGCAAGAATGCGAGAGCGGTTGATAATTTCGCGATAGCGCAACGGCCATATTGTATCGACGTAACGATCGCATGTCATGACCAAGATGTGTGATATGGTAGACATGGCCGTAAAACTGAAGAAGGTGGTGGAACTTTGGCAAACAGAAATCCCGCGGTGTGGAGGTGCAAGTAATCATGAGCGGGATCCCGATAAGTCCCACGAGAAGATCAGACACGGCTGAACTAGCTAGAATAATGTTACTTGTCTTCCTGAGATGTGAATTGCAGGTAATAAGCGAGATAACACCACTGTTTATTAACAGGATGAAGACCATCATGACTAGCGCGGGAATCGTGTCGGATGGAATTCCAGGAGAACTCCCAAGATTAGCTTTTTTTTCAAATTGGGTGTTATTATCCGATGAATTCGAGTTTCCTTCCATTTCAAAGCCGTTTTGACATGCCATGCTATCTGTAAAGTGCTCTTTTTGGCAAGGTACACTTCATTTCTCTCGTCTTTACCTGTTTACCGGGGTATCTTGTTGTCCTAGACGGCGATAGTTCTTGGTTTTTCCTGTTTTCAAAGAAGTTTAACCATTCTTCAGAGTTCCGGCCTTTCTGCAATTCATTCTCACTACAAATCTGTAAAGAAAAAAGGAGTAGTTGCGATCGAAACAATTGTTAATTCAAAAAGTTTCCCTTTTGGCACAGCTGTTAACTCTAGGAATTATAAAATCGCTATTTCTTGCTACTAATGCTACTAATGATAAACAACCTTAAAAAATGTAGTCTGGACATAAGCAATGTCCTGTAACCTTCTATTATATAAAGTGGGTAATTTGGCCCTTTGTAACAGTTCAGGATACGCACATACGAACATACTGACATACGAACTTGATATATTTACCTAAGGCAAACCTTTTTTCGCTTGTTAGGTTTCATTCTGTATCATTGGGAGCTTTCTTCCCAAATTCTCATTCCAACTTTTTCAGTCACGGTTAATCGTGCATACTGGCTCACTGACCACTTTAGATACTATCCATTTGCACACAGTAAAGATGATATTCCAATAATTCATAACTCAAAATCCCTTATTGTCGATGCCAAAAATTGCCAAACAAACGCTTGGCACACTTGTTTGAGCGAAAAGGCAGTTCAGATATTTTCATACCAAGATCGCATCATGCCTCGAAGGGGATTAAGTAAGCAGAAATACGAAGCAGGCAAGATGGAATAAAAAATGACTGGAAGGCAATTAAAATCCAAGGATTGATTTCTTAGTGATGGCTCTCAATAAAATTGTTCTCAGTTAGTGGGTCGGCCTGGGTTGTTGTCTTATAGGAAGACGTCGTTAATACTATAGCGGGGATTTCGTCCGAGTCAAGCCACGAACATTGAAAAGATTTCAATTGCACATGATTACACAAAGCAACGGCCCACATATGTGAGCTTAGTTTTGCCAGGTCTTTCCGAACAAATCTTTTCCAAAAGCTAGGAATTTGTTAAGTGTCCCAGCTTGAACTTTGACACCTATGGTTAACAAATTGGTGAATTTGAAACTACTGTACATGATGCATTTAAACCTCTTTTCTTGGTTGCTGCATGCCTCAGTTTAAAAGCGAGTCCTGGTGCACAACCATTCAAATGGAATTGAGTTGCGTATTCTTACGCAAATCAAACTCATTTCCCTTTCAATAGTTGAGCACCAAGAATCACTTTGAAACCGAGATAAACAGCAACTTGGAAATGGCTCATTGTAATGTCAAGCTTTTGTTCGGCTTTGGAAGAACGACCTACCTTTTACATCTAATCGGTTACCGTAGTTTTGTTTTTGAATTAAACATTAAAAGCCCCACCTGGAAGACTGGAATATATATGTCACCAGAAAAGTTTTACTAGATCAAAAAGGCTGCTTTTATCATTTGGTGTTTAATATCAAACTTAATCGCGGTCGAAGGGTTTCTTTGGAAAGGACTTGGTTAGATTTGTATCCGACTCGAAAGTTATTGAAAACTATAATGTCGAATTCGTGTTATTCTAAACTTCAGTCGAGAAACTGGTTTCATTTTCCATTAAAAGCATTTCAGTGAGGGGCCTCAGATTTGAATGCACTATCTATCAAATGAATGGAAAACGATATTCTTACACAGTAGGAAACGCGACTGGCTAAAAGTTGACTAGAGAACCACAAAATGAACTTGCTATTCAAAGAAAGAGCTCGACTGCAGTTACAGAAAATAACATCAAAAATTGTATTTCAAAATTTACTCTGTACCTGGAGGAAATCGAAGAAAATGGTTATCTGCAGAACGAACATGCAAGCTTCAACGACAGGTAAAGGATAATTACTTTAATTTCACTGTGTAGTCCTCTTGTATGAATATTCATAGTTCTGCCATAGATCAAAAACTACACGATATACATCAACAAAACTATGCTTCACCCAACTAACTTTTAGTCTTTAAACCACACTGCGCATTTCAGTACCTCCTTCTCACCAACTGAGTCGTAGCGACAATTCAAACAACCTACTTCTGGCACACTTTTAAGACCTCAAATGAACGGAGTCCTTGTCTGGTATCGAATGTGGGTTGCTTAACACCAGTTGTTAAAACAGCATAAGAAAAACGCTTTATTTTGCGAAATTATGGGTATTCGATCTTTTCCGCAAACGTTTGTATCTAAGTCTACCGCTTCTAAAGCCTTAATTCCAACCATTGCTTTTTCAGATAAATCAGTCAACCGTTCTCCCATAAAATAATACACCAAAATCATTTCCTCGCTTGCGCCAGACTAAAGCTTGATGGCTTTTTTTTTTACATACTGACTTAATTCCTCGAGTTGGGAATCGAACGTAATTGAAAATCATTCTCCCAACAACATTTATTCGTTAGCAAGACGAATAAATTCCTTCTTTTAAGATAGATGAATGATTAATTTAACAATCTGCACCTCATAGTTTAACCACGTGTTGAGTAACTCATTTTATCGTTAATGTCACGCGAATCATTCAAATAAGAGTGTTCAATTTGTCTTCCTTATATTGGAAGAACACCTGGAAAGAAAATCGTTGAATATGCTCGAATGGTATACTCTTTATTTATTTTCAAATTGCCCCCAGCGGGTACTGAGTTTTGAAGATGGCGACAAACCCATGAATC
>CASBPP010000001.1:947500-950000 GCA_949126865.1 Montipora capitata | reverse complement strand
TAGCGTTTTTGTTTTTAGTTGGAACATACGAGACACCTTCGGATAGTTTTTGATTTACATATACAGAAAGGCCTCCAAAAGCTCGTTTTCCTGATTTGTCTCGACACTTAATAATATGTTTAAAATTACGGATATTAAGCTCTGCATCATGTGTCGCGTGCGTTTCAACGATTGCAAATATGTCATGCTTACTGATAACAACCCTAAAATCATCTGTTCCCAGTTTATTTCCCAGTGTACTACTGTTATACCCATTAATGTTCCAGAAACCTATTCGTAGTGGACGTGACATAAACTAGTGGTGAAAAGAAGAAAGAAATTTATCTTAGAAACATTTCACTTTCTCTTATGTAATCAGCTAAAAGATTCAATGCTTGGAGAGGTTGACTTATCTGATTCCTTGCTTGGTGTTGCGAGTTAAGTGCCTGTGTTCTTGTTGGGCCTTCCAAGCGGTTGTTTCGGCGATTTACGATCGTGTTTGTGGTTCTTGGTAAACTTTCAACACTTCTGCCACGTAGACCAAGATGGTGTTTAATGTTTGTAACTAGTTTCTTGGTGCCGATTTTGTTATTCAAATGAACATCATCATAAAACACTTGTTCATTTATGTTGCCATAAATGTCACTTGTCACCCTCTTGTTGTTAATGAATGTCACATCCAGATTCTCGCATAAGCTTACATAATGACAATTGATTTCGTCGATTGACTTGTTTCTGTTCTCATCCCGTGGGACGTAGGTCAGGCCCGACAACGCGATCCGAGAATTCGGCCATCTAGCTTTAAGGTTCGTAATACAGCTTTCCATGTTTCTCGTGATCTCGTTAATGTTCAATTTGTCTATATCGTTTGTTCCTGAGTGTATAACGATGAGATCATAGTCGTTTCTGTCCTGCATGTGCTTAATATACTGGTTCATTTCCCTCGTTCCGCCTGTAATAGTTTGTTTGTTTACATACCGATTTGGCATGAACTTGCGTTGTAGTATTCCTCTAAGGATCGAATCACCTAATAACAAAACAGGGCCATTCGAAGAATGTTCCTGATTTCGGTTAGATCCTGCTGCAGTATGTTGTTGGATTTGAGGTTGTGTACTTTTAGGAGTGGAGCTTGCAGTAGTTGCTGGCTGATTATCAGACTGGGGGATGACTGGTTGCATGCCTGTAGATGCGAGTTCATCAATCGAACGGTTCTCTTCGGCCAGGGATTCGTATCTGTTCGCTGTTAACTACAGCGTACGTACGTACCTCTTCTGGATTAGAAGTTTCCGTTCCGCGTGGTGGTGCAGGTTCCTGACTATTTAGTCTTGCTGATGTGGCGCTGGTTTCTTGTAAGTGCTCCAGGAGTGATTGCTCAGATGAGCAAACTTTGGTTTTTATCTGGTCCAGTTGGTGTAAGATGAGCTTAATGGAGTCCTCCGTCGACGATGCCTTGTTCTTCAAGATTTTAAGTTCGGATGACAGTTTCGAATTTAGACTTGCAATCTGCTTGCCTAGCTTTTGTAACTCTGCACCGATTTCAGATCTGACCTCTTCGATTCTTCTTTCGCAGGAAAGTTTGGCTTCCTTTGTTAGATTCTTGCATTTGTGTTCTAAATCCCGCACCTCAATAACGTTCTCGTTTAATGCGACCGAGTTCATCGAGACCTGACTTTCTATTTTGTTGTTAAGTTCGCGTTGAGCTTTCATGAAGGCTTCAAACTCTTCGTAACGGTCGTCATGTGCAGATTTCAAACTTAACAATGGATCGGAATCAGCAACTATCACCTCCGTATCTTCTGCGCTAGATTTTGATATCTCTGAGGCAACTTGATCTTGTTCTTTAAATACGCTTCCATTTTTAATAATATCCATAAGCTTGCTTGAGTATTCGTCTCTTAATGGGCCTTGTACTTGTAGCGTTTTCGTACTTGGATAGAAGTTGACCGTTACGGTTTCGAATTTTAAAATCTCGCTGCTTCCTTTAGATTCAACATTTAACAGACTCTCTGTCTTTCCTTCTTCTAATTCAGCTATCCAAAAGTCTTTCAGTGCGTTTAGATCACCATTCCATTTGAACTGCTTCTTGTTTGATTTAAAATTTAAATTTTCACAGAGATTCATTAGCGCCGTGCTTGCCGCCATGCTTGCCGCCAATTTGTGTCGATCCGATCCTTCCAAATAGTACAGTTTATTGAAAGTGTTAAAATTAACTTGAGTCTCCTATAGTGTCTAGTCTTCTAGCACTGAGAAACTAATCTTGGACACTGTAAACTGGAATCAACAAATTAAGGGAAGGGACGTTTTTTCTTGGGGGAGGGGGGTGGGGGCTGGGGAATTTTTTTTTTTCCAAAAAAGTGTTAGCCCTCCGTTGCGTTTTAAGAAGAATACCCCTGACCAACCCCCCCCCCCCCCCCCTCCCCGATCTTTAGGTGACTGATAAAGGTGCGACCCTCCTCTCACTACAACATGGTATGTTCCATGTCGCTATAAAAGGCGACATTTGCTTAAATTGTCCTGCTAG
>CASBPP010000001.1:925000-942500 GCA_949126865.1 Montipora capitata | reverse complement strand
CTCCAGTGAGGGATTTTGTTGAAACAAACCCAAAAACGAATTAATGGCAATGCATTTTCATTGATAGTACAAGTTTTTATTACAATAAATTTGAATGGAACCTCGGTCTTCTCGATGAAATCAAAATCTTTCTCTGGACAAATTTTGATTTAAATTTCCAACAAATATCTCAACAAAAAATGAAATTCTGTCTATTTCAACAACCATGTGTTACAATTTAAAGTACATTGATTATAAGCAGCGTAGACTATTTTCCCATTCTCACAATGCAATACGTTTTGGGGGTTCTTTACATTTCATTTCATTAGAAAGTAAAAATACATCAAATGACAAAATTGTGAATTAAAAAAACAAACCAATAGTTTATTAACACAAACTCTCTTTCACCTTTTAAAGTGAAGTGACTTCATAATAACCGTGAGGCTGACTGAAAACGCGTAGTATTCAACAATGTCATCTTCCTGTAAGGGCGCGCTTTTTACGAAGTGTTCGTTTCACTCGGATTCTCTTGTTTTCGGAGTTTCTGGTTCTGCATGAATATGTAATAAAGAAACGGAAGGCAGAGGTGGACAAACAAGGAAAGCTGGATTCCTTCTTCTCTTCTGGCTCCGCTTCAAGATATAAGATGATGTTAAACTGAAGAAATCACCGTTTGGGCTTTGTTTAATTTGTCTCTGCGTGATGGGAAGTATCCTTCTGAATGGAAATTAGCGAACATTTCTCCAGTATTTAAGAAGGGTTCCAGGTCCTTAGTCTCCAACTACCGCCCAGTATCGCTGTTATCAATTATCAGCAAGCTGTGTGAACGCTGTGTGTTGAAGAAGTTGCTACCCAAACTTATCCATCACTTGTCTTCCATGCAGCATGGGTTTGTACAAGGGAGATCGTGTGTTACCCAGCTGCTTTCTGTGCTACACGACATGGGCGCATCCCTAGATGCTGGCGAAGAGATTGACGTTGTTTACTTAGATTTCAGTAAAGCTTTCGATTCGGTGCCGCATATTAGTCTGCTTCATAAATTGTCCTTGCTTGGCATCCAGGGCTCCCTTCACGCTTGGTTTACCAACTACTTATCTTCAAGATATCAGCTTGTCCAGGTGGATGGTGCTTACTCTCCTTGGGTATCAGTCACATCTGGTGTGCCTCAGGGTAGCCTACTCAGGCCATTTCTGTTTTTGCTGTACCTGAACGATCTCCCGGATGTTGTCACCCATTCCACGTCCATAGCGCTCTTCGCTGATGATGCAAAATGTTCATCCGTTGTGCGCACTCCTGACGATTGTCTAGCTTTGCAAAGAGACTTGAACTGTTTATACGACTGGACTACCCTTTGGGGTCTTAAGTTTAATACTAGTAAATGTGAAGTATTAAGAATATCTAGAAAGCGCAGTTCTTCATTGCTCAACCTTGCGGTCAGTCCCTATACCCTGGATGACTTCCCATTAGGTGCTGTTGCCACCCAAAAAGACCTTGGGGTCACGGTCACTATTACTCTGTCGTGGGGTTTCCATATTTCCAGTGTCGCGGCTAAAGCCAACAGAAAGCTTGGCTTTTTGCGGCGGCACTTCGGCAGTGTGTGTTTAGGGGCTGATCCCAAAAGGTTGCTTTACTTAGCATTTGTTCGATCTCACCTTGGCTATGCCAGTGAGGTTTGGGCCCCTCAGTCTTGCATTAGAGATTTAAAATTACTTGAAGGCGTTCAGAGACGTGCTACACGCTATATTTTAGGTTGTGAGCGGGATCCTAATTCTCGCCCTAGTTATAAATCTCGTTTAGTATCTTTAAATTTGCTACCTATTTCTTACTGCTTGGAATGCCGCAATCTTCTCTTTCTCTACAAGGGCGTCAATTGTTTACATTAATTTTCCGGTTAGTAACTTTATTAGATTTTCTACTTGCCGCACTAGAAGTGCTGCCAGTTCTTTAAATCTTCGTCATTTCCTCCGTTTTCGCACATCATTATTCAGGGATTCGTATTTTATTAGAATTGTTTACTTATGGAATGATTTACCTCTATCAATTAGGCAGACACCTTCTATTAAGTTATTTAAAACTAGGCTATATGAGCACTACTTTAAAAAACTGGATTGTGACTTTGAAACCGATAGAATTAGAACCTGGAAAACTATTTGTCCTAACTGTCGTTTAATAGGGAGACTTAATTGTTGTTAATGTTTTTATTTATTTATATTCATTTATCTAATTATCTGGGGGTCGCCTCGTTGGGAGCTAGAGTCCATTCGCGTGCCCCCTCACCGTCTCATAGTAACATTTCTGTAGTCGGTGGAATTTTCTAAATAAAAAAATAAAAAAATTAATAAAACATTTCTCTTTCAAATCGACCACTAGGATGATGCCTAAGCTAACGTAATAGCATAACATACATGTGGCCTTGTAGTTGTCACACATGGACTTGCCGTTCTTGAACTTTAAAAAGAAATGCAAAAAAAAAAGTCGGCGATTTGTTAACTACAAACTTACAACGTAAGTGGGCCATCCTCTCGCTCCTTGACTCGTCATGCAAAAAATACGTATCAGTCGTACAGGGCTTGTATACGTTCCAGTTATTGCTTTGTCGGACAGAAATTTGGTTCGTCCATATACTCTACATTAGAGCAGAGAGTTACGTTGTGTTATTTTCTCAAGGCAATGCTGTTGGTTCAAGAGAAAATGTCACGGTGTTACGTTCTTGACACGTTCTTGCCCCCGTTGCCTGATTTCATACGGTGGAAGCTGGGCACTAATTATCGGTTTTGCTGAACGGAAGTGCACTTCAGTTTGTACGATTTGGCGATTAGTACGAAAACTTGGCATAGGAATTGTGGCAGTTCTTTGTGTACGAATAACTACAGAACTAAAGGAATAACGTACTACACTTTGCCCAGTGATCCTGAGCTTCAAAAAGGATATAGGAAGGTTGTTCTAAACGAAAATATTAACTGGACAAAACGTGTGATATGCAACGGTCACTGGAGCTCGAGAAAACGAGAGAACAAGAATCATTTGCCAGACACAATTTTCACGAAAGAATATGCTCCTAACCTGGAAAAAAGTACTCCATAAAACCATCCAGGGAATTAAAAAGGAAAATGGACTGCACAAAAATGGTTCTTACATTAATTTTTGTACTTACATATATATATATGTTATTCACCGGCTGGGAGGTCCGTATAGGGAAAAACTGTGCCCGAGGTCTTGAGTAAGGCCCGAGGCCGCAGGCCGAGGGACGTACTCAAGGCCGAGGGGACAACCCTGAAAAATGACTGCGCATGTGCGAAATTTGAAACAAACAATGCAAGATTCCGCGCGAATGTGATGAATGGTTCTGCGAAGTGAGTTTGTGTGAAAGCGTAGAGAATGGCTTTTATTGTCCAGCAGAATTGAAACGCTTTCATTTTCCAATCTTTGTTCGTCGCAACGTCAGCAGGGCACTTTGAAATTCGTAGGTCCATTCTTTTCAACGGGAAATTTTTGACAATACAACAAAGACGGTTTATGTTTTGAGCTACTTCGAGCATATGGATGTGAGCGCATTCAACTGCCATTAAGTTGCTTCATGTCATCTGGTTTTCTTCCGATGGAAAATCCAATAATTAATGGAATTAAGAGTAGTAGTTCCAGTATAGGTAGGTCGAAAATTTACTTTTAATGATTTTAAAGATGAAAAACAATTTTTTTTTTTATATAAACATGTAAACTTTAGCCAAATACTTGCTGCTTATGTTAACTCAATCACACAAAACTCTTTGAAACATGTACTGGTCTGTCAAGAAAAATGACAGGAATTATGAAACAAAAACTAAACGTTCCACATGGATATTTAGTCGGTATTAGCTCGATGAATTGTCTGATGTATTGGCTTACGGCATGTTAGACGTTGCTTATTTACTGTAGCTCTGACTCCGGCGCATCCACGTGAACTTAACTTGAGAAAATCGGATATCCATGTAGGGGTACACGTAAATGGGTTTTGAAAGAAAAATCAGAATTTAACAGATGTTACAGTTCCCAGGTTATGAGGCACCCTGCTCACAGCCTTAAACCAATATAGCAATTCCCATGCTGCATTAGCTGGAGCCAAGGCCAAAAATGCTCCACTGGTTCCATGGAAATGGCTGTCAAAGAGAATAATTCCTTGCTGTGTTGGAATAAAGGCCACTGTTTTGTTATTGCAATTGATAACATAGATGCAAGCTGTATTGTTGATATTACGAGCTTGATCAAAATAATGCGGTAAGCATGCAGATGGTACTGGCTCTTTGTTTATGCTGCAAGGTAATTCAGCAGAGATAGTGATGCCTACAAGAGCTTTGGTTTGATTCGCGGTAAATTCTGGTCCAGTGTAGGGTGCATGCCCAAGCATCCGTCGTACCACCAACGTACCTCGCTATTGCAATATTTAACTTTCTTATTTTCCCTTTGCATTCTTCTCCTGTTCTGGTTTTTTTTATGAAACCAGCATGTTTGCCCACCGGAACTTCCCTTCAACCACACGCACATAAACAACACAACCCGCGCGAGCAGCATTTTTGCGGCAAGAAGCCCAACTTCGGTGATAACAAAAGAGCGTCCTTTTCCCTTTCAACCTCCTCAAGCCTGCGTTTTAGCGACCGATTCTGATCTTCAAGTCGACGGACTTCTACCGAACACTGACAATCCTGCTTTTCTAATTGATTCGGCGTTTGAATAATATTCCAAAGTTTGGATATTTCCTTTTTCATATCTCTAATCTCCTTGCACAGTCGTTGAGTAGAATCTATGTGGCTGTTCTCTTCTCCTACGCCGAAGTCAATATGGCGGGATAATTCAATCTCGTCAGATTCGGGCTGGTCGAGCTTAGGGTGTCTTAGAAACGACTTTAACTTCTCCTTTACAACTGATGCATCAGATCCTTGTACTTGTATGGTTTTGGTGTTCTTGTGGAACGTCAGCGTTGCTCCCTTCGTCTTGATTGATATTTTTCGGTCGCCATCTTCACCGGTGGTTTTTAACAGTTCGAGCCCTAAATCCTGTTGACAAAAATCTTTAAACGTCTCAAAATCACCATCCCATATATACATATGTTTCCTCTCATCAAATCCTACTTTAATTCGAGGATTGCTATTTGTGGATTTATCCAAGAAATCAAATTTATCAGAGCCGGCTTCACCGTGTATCGACGCCATGTTCCCCACGTGGCCCACGTGGGGAACATGTGGGGAACATGTGTTAGAATGATTGGCTCTCATTGAGGAGTGCCAGATATCCTTAACCTCAGAAGGTGTTTTGGAGTTTTGTGAAGTCATGTTCAGATAAGCATTTTTGAAGGACAAATGGTAATAAAATCCTGAGTGACTTTTTTTTAAATTTCTCTAGAGTTTTAAGAAAAGTCAGATTTCATAAATTGATCCTGCATTTAGCCAGGCCATCTACTACTTGACAGCTCATGGATAAAATATATCGTTTCAGTCAGTCACTGTTTTCATCACTTACATCTCAAACTACAACTTTTTTTTCTTTGATTCACATGTCTTGCTGATTTTGCATTTCTAAAAATATTCGCTGATATGAGCAGCAGCCTTCAAGTTAGCTTTTGCCTCTTTCCTTTTCTTTAAATTTAGTCGATGGCACTTTTGAGCGGCTTCTGTGTACAGGTTAAAGACAAAAGCAGCCTCTTATGTGTAATGAAGTGTTCCAACTGTAAAAGTATATAACATGACAACAGAGACCACACTTTCCGACAGCACATTCGCAAAAACCTATCTTAGGAACATTGTCGATAAACAAGACAGTAGGAGTTTGTATGACTTCACAACAAAAATTATTTAATATGCTTGACTTGATAAATAACTGACTACCATCTTTGAAAACCGTGTTGGTTTTCATTCGTCTCGAAGAAAACATTCGATGAGCTTGGCGAAATTGTTCTATCATTCCCCATCGTCTATTAGACTGTTTTCTCCGCCTGATAACGTCTATTAAAATCTTGGGAAAGAGGGAAGTATTGCATTTCCATCCAGCTGTTCATAGTGAAATCTCCTATCTCGAAAGGGTTGTCGCCTTAAAGCTCTTCTTGACAGAGATTGTCGAGCAAAGCCGGGTCATCTTTAAATGGTAATAACTTTTGTAACAATCAGTTCACTTTTAGTGTCGGAGACTATTACAAAGTTCTCGCAAGTTTTTTTGTGTGGAGTGATTCAAGACAATCATCATTTATGATTTTTTTTAATGCTGCAAAATCCATCTTCCATATTCCGCCATCTTTTTTCGCTTCCGTCCGGCAAAACCGATAGCTAGTGCCAGGCTCCCACCGTATGAAATCAGGCAATGTTTTTTTGTCTCTTCCCTCTTGGTCACGAGCGTCACCAGCTACTTTCGCTCGTTCCCAGTCTTACTCAACGTCTCTTTTTTCTCACGCCAATAGTCATGACTCAAGTGGGTATGATTTTTTCCAAATCCCAAAATAAAAAACATGCATATCTCTTACATATACAAAAAAACACAAAATGTTTGTTTTATTTGACCTCCACTGAAACCTATTCTATCACCGAGTGTGATTAAAAAAAAATGTTGAAAATGCTGGGCTGTGATAGTATGACATCAAAGGAATTTATATCAATTTATTTGATGCGCGTAAATGTTTATCGCCCCGCTACTTTCTTCATTTCCCCGCCTATTTGAAAAATTAATGACAACCCTGTAATATGGGATAGGCGAATATAGCGAATGTCCAAAGTCAGACTTTCAGCTTCATTAGATCCCTTAGGAGCAGTTTGGAGGTTTTGAGCTACCTTCTTCCACATCAAACTCGACTTCACGTTCACAACTGTCGAATTTCTTTGAAATCTCATTCTTACTTGAGATATCAGAGCGTTGATATTTTTGCAAAGACCTAACATCTCCCTACCCAGTGCATTTCGTGACAAACTTGTATAGAATTCCTTTCCACAGTGATTTATTTGGTTTGTGAATTGACCATCAATTCCAGCTTTATTGCTTCCCCCAGCATGTAGCTTGCAAGCAGACGTCTCCCTATTTCCTTTGCTGCACGCGGAAAATGGTCGTCTGGGTATTGGCTTAACTAATCGTGTTCTTGCCTTGTTTTAGAGTTTAAAAGTTCACATAAATTATCAGCAGATTTGTTTCTCCGGGGAAATCGATTCAAAAGCAGTGTCAATTGCTTGCGCCTTCTTCTTAACAGACATCCCAGGTTTGAAAGCTTTACAGCTTTACATACAACTACCATCTCAAAAGACGTCGGGGTTACTGTCACACGTACCCTTTCTTGGGACCAACATGCCCATACCATCGTCAGAAAGGCTAACAGACTCCTTGGGCTTCTGAAACGCACATGCCCCTTACTGATTGATCTGTCAGTCAGGCGCCCACTCTACCTGGCACTTGTGAAATCACAGCTGTCCTACGCAACGCAAGTTTGGTCCCCGTCGCAAATATCCCTTAAAACAGAGATTGAAAGAATGCACAGGAGAGCGACGAGATGGATCCTACAAACTCGTGTCGGGGAAATGTCCTACAAGGACAGGCTTCTACCCTTAAACCTTCTGTCAGTAACCTTTGACTGTAAACTCAAAGATATGGTCTTTTTCTACAAATGTCTGAACAATCTTACTGATCTAAATGTTATAGACTTTTTATCTTTTGCCTGCCATGGCCTTACATGTCTCATCTTATGCACTTACTTAGGATCTCTTTTGATGCCGATGACACCTGTACCTGGACCATGATCAGAACCTGCCCCTGTCATCGCTAGCTCTATGTTATTTCTTTTTAAAAAAAATCTCCTTTTTATTCGTTTATTAATTTATTTATTTAGTTTTTAACATAGGGGAGTGCCTCGAATGAGACCTCGCGTCCCGTACGCACCCGCCCTTTTGGGTCATTGTATTAAGTACTACTGTTGTGTGACAAAAGATCTTAATAATTGCCCCCGTCCCGCAGGGATTTTGCCCCAGAGGCATCATTATAGCTTGCACGTATATAGAGTTACAGTGATATTGTATTACATATCTGGTATACCAGGAAAAAACCTCGTTTTGACAGAGCTAGGCGCGGAATAAATTGGTAATGATGACGATTTCACACAATAGTCTTGGGTACTGATGACGTTAATCAGAAAACGGCCGAGAGTGTGGTACATGAGAACGTAACGTCAAAATCAAGGATGTATCGGTCTTGGACCATGATAGATAGGTAGGTACTTTATTAAATACATTGCAGCAAAAGCTGAATTGCGTATTTACATAATGGTAATAATTTATGCTAATAATTGTAATAAAAAAGTCATAATTTCAATAGCTAAGAATCCTAAAAATTGTTTACAATTCTGCATGAGGGCATAACAAACTGTTCTTAGATCATAGTTGCTCTTATAAAAAGGCGGCAACAGCTTTCTCAACTTGTGATTCCGGTCGCTCATTATGCTTTCAAACGTGCACGTGCAAATGTTGTGGTGATGCTCCACAACCGTTGGTAAACTTATAAGCGCTAAGGCTTGTTGATATTCTATACCAGGACTTATGATTCGCATTGTTCTTTTCTGAACGCGTTCCAATTCTTGCGAGAGGTAGGCTGGTAGCGCGTGATGGAAAAGTGGCGCAGCATAGGCAATGAAGGAGCACACGCATGTAGTGTAAAAACGGCATAGATCTTCCTGTGAAACACGAGCTCTGTTTAGTTGCACAAGAAAATAGAGCCTCTTATCTGCCTTCTTAGAATTTCCGTGATGTGGGCATTTCATGTTAAGTCACCAGAGATGGTAACACCTAAAACTTTGGCCTGTTTAACTAACTTGATGGACTCCTCTCCTATGACTACAGGAGGAAAGACACAATCTGATGTAAAACTAATGCGGAGCTCCTTACATTTGTCTGTGTTTGACTTGACTCTCTTTCTGAATGACTAATTTAATGCCTCATTTACAATACCTTGAGCCTCGCCATGATGTCCTTTCTCTATTACCTCTGATGTTGTGGTGTCGTCTACATATTTCCCAATTGAAGCATTACCGATGGTTAGGTCATTTATCATGATTTCAAAAGCCAAGTTTGGTCCCTTGCGGAACGCCCGAAGGTACTGTGCCTTATTCGAAAACAAAGCTTTCAGAGAGTTTGATTCTATGTGAGCGACCTGATAGGAAGTCGATTATCCGAGTTGCTGTTTGTTTCGGGTTCGAACTGAGTCTTGGTGCTCAAATAAGTTTGATTTGCATCACTGGAATGATCTAGGGACAACAAGTCCGTTTTCCAGTCTCCTTGATCCAGTCACTTTGACCTGTACTTTATTTCCATGGCGGGCTTTGAGAAATGTGAATATAAGTAGGGAAAGTTCAATCGTCACATGCCCAACAAGTTTGTTTTCAGCTACAAGGTAAGTCCCAACTGCGTATTCATCGTGTTCTGTAGCTTCTTTACGGTCATCTTTCCTGCCTGCCAGAGACTCTCCTATGATTGGAGACCACGCCGCTTTGTAAACATGATGACCTCGTATAACAGACGAAAACTTAAGAGCTTTGCGCTAACCGTTGCAGTGAACGGATTAGAGGACGGACACAATCACAATCAGCCTTGCGGTGCAGGGCGTCGAGGATGCGGCACAGGATAGCTTGATAACTGACGCAATTGACACTTAAGTCCATCGACGTCGAATAGATAAACTCATCAACATTCACCGTACCGTACATGCATATTTGTTACTGCTAAAATAAAGAATTGTTTTAAAAATAGCTGAACTTTCAACAATTTGCTACTGTTACAGTTTCTGTTATTGTTAGTTATTTTAATATCTATTAAAGTTTTGTTTTTAACATTTGGTTGTTGCTCAAAAGATTAAATAAGCGCCCTGTCCCGATTAAGTGCCCTGTCTCGAATAAGCGCCCTTCCTTGAGGTGCCAAAATCAAATAAGCTCCCCGGGCGCTAAATCGAATCAATTCGGTAGTCTCGTTTATGTCCTTCAGGTTTTACGACAGATTTGAGAAAGAGATCGAAAACGGATACAAGCATTTATAGACATTTCAAACTAATGGCGTCCAAGTGAGGGATATGTACCTGGAACGAGGGGTTATGTAATATATTCCCCTGGAAAAAAACAAAGGAAACCGAGCCAAGGGACAAATAAGTGGAATTTATGAAACAAAGTGGGAGCGGTCGTGATGCTAAAAAAAGGTCCGCAATGCGTACACGTGTGGCTTACAAATTATAGTCGCAACATTGAGTTCGCCATTGGTAGCTTAGTCACTGTTACTGCTGGGCATCATGCATCAGGGCTTATAGGGCAGTTAGTAATGATAAAGTGAATGGGTCAGTAGTGTAGTGTAGCGGAAGTCATGTATAGCGGAAATGGTGTTCATACCACGTGTGCGGGGACTGGGTAGTGGCATTCTGTAGAGTCTGCTATCTTGTCATATAGTTGTGTTTAGCGAGTCCATGTTGCTGATTTTCTCCCCCATCGAACCATTACAATTGGCGAGGAGGAGGAGGGGGGACTGGGTAGGCCATGGAGGAGTGAAGACGCGTTTCTCTCTGCTCCCGTGAATTTGACGCTCATAAGTTAGCTCTCTTTCTGTTTCTTTTTTTTTTTTTTTTATGGCCGAGAAGAGTACGATAACTCTTAAACGAACAAGAGTAAGCACGAGTTCTAGCTCAGATAGTGAAACGCGTTCACCAGACGGTAAAAGAATTTGCATATCAAGTTTTAACACGACGCTCTCCGAGGACGACACAAGTGGTGGTTCGCTTGACGAAAGCGGGGATCAAGTTCTGAAAGCCTTGACGATGACTAATAAGATTGGGCAACAGCTTCAGCAAATCCTAGACAGACTAGAAAATATGGAAACCAAATTGCAAACGATAGAAGGAGTCCTTTCGCAGATCTCTAATTTGGAGAAAGCCGTAAATAAGATTCAAGTGAGTATAGTATCCTTTAATGATAAGGCTAAGAAGATGGATGAGACGATACAAGACTTGGATGCGGGGCTGACTTCGTTAAATGCAGAATAGGGAGAAACAAAATTTAGGGAAGATTAAAGAGTTACAAGACCAAATTCTTTATCAGGATGTCTATAGCAGAAGAGAGAACTTACGAATCTTTGGCCTCCCAGAAACAGATCACAGTACTGAGAACACAGAGGACGTGGTGTACAAGTTTTTTGAGCGTGAATTAGAGCTAGAAAACGCGAGGAACATTGAATTTCAGCGAGTCCATAGGCTTGGAAAAAGGAAGGCAGGACAGTCAAGGCCGATAATCGTTCGTTTTCTTAGATTCCCGGAACGTGAGCTTGTTTTCAGAAGTGTGCGTGATCTAGGGGTGGAATCGGAGGTGAAAGTGTATGCGGATTTACCTAAAGAAATACGAGAAAGAAAACAAAAATTATGGCCAAAAATGAAAAAAGCGAGAGAGGAAGGCAAAGTAGCTTTTTTTGATAAGCGAGAACCAGATAAGCTTTATATTGACGGTGTGTTGAGTATTTAAATGAGCTTTCTATATGTTTATTTTTGATAGCGGGTGTGGTTTGTAAACTTTGCATATTGTTGAGAATCAACGGTGGTCCTTAAATCCCAAGGGTGGCATATGGATATAGAATATCTGCTGCTCTTCTTAATGCGTTTGGATGCGTTTGTTTGTTCATTGTTCACATGTGTGTTGTTTTTGTGTTTATCAAGTAGTTTTTGTTCTGGTGTTAGGCGCTACGTGTTACTCACTTATTATACATGTTTCAACCAGCTTGGAGAAGAATTACTTCATGCTTCACTTTCACAAAAGATAACGTTGATTTTAAATTACTCTCTTTAAATGTTCGAGGGATTCGTTCATCCATAAAGAGGAAAGCTCTGTTTATGTGGTTGACTCGGCAAAAGGCGTACATTATTTTTCTCCAGGAAACGTATAGCACGAAATAGGTGGAAGATATCTGGAATACTCAATACAAGGGTAAGAGTTTCTATTCACATGGAACTAACCATAGTTGTGGGGTTATGATTTTAATAAAAGACGATCTGGAATTTGAGTATAAATCGTCCGTTTTGGACACTAACGGTCGTTACATTTTGATTGACGCCACTGTGCAGGGATCCGACTTTTTATTGGTTAATATTTATGCACCAAATAAGGTTCAAGAGCAATGCGAATAATTCAGCGGTTTAGAAAAAATGGTAGAGGAATTTAATACAAGCGCTGAGCAAAAAATTGTAGTAGGTGGGGATTTTAATGTTGCTATTGATCCTGATTTGGACTGTTCTGGGGGTAATCCCACAAAAAAAGATTCTGTCAAACACATTCAAGACATATGTTTAAATTTTGATTTAGTAGATATTTGGCGTGTGAGGAATCCGCTATGTAAACGCTTCAGCTGGAGACAAAAAAATCATTTTCTTCAACGGAGATTAGATTATTGGCTCTTGAGTGACTCGTACCAGGAGGAGGTAGAGGGTGCCGACATAATTCCCTCTTTGAACTCCGATCACTCGGCTATTGTGCTCCACTTTAACAGTGTAGAAAAGCAAAGGCACGGTCCATCTTATTGGAAATTTAATGCAAGTTTGTTAGATGATTCTGATTTTTGTAAGCTTATAGCTGAGAGTGTGCCAGTGTGGCGAGAGGAGTTCATTGAAGTTACTGATAAGCGAGTTCTTTGGGACTTAATCAAATATCGAATACGACAGGTTGCGATTAAGTACAGCAAAGCTAAAGCTAAGGCCAGAAGACAGAATTTGAAAGTAATAGGAGACTCATTAAAGCAGTGCGAGGAGGATTGCAGTGTGTTTCCATCCCCTGAAAATATGGAAAAAATGGAGAATATTCGAAACGAGTACGAATTGTTTTATGAGCACTTATCAAGGGGTGCGATAGTACGTTCCAGGGTCACCTGGTTTGAGCAAGGGGAAAAAAGTAATAAATATTTCTTAAACCTTGAAACCTACAAAAAATCCAAGAGTTGTATTCGCAAGGTGTTTACCAAAGACGGCTTCCTTACCTCTGACCCCAAAAGAATCATGAAGGAAGTGGAAGTTTTTTATTCTAGTCTTTACAAGACTGACAATTCTAAGATCCCGAACGACGTTTCAAACACATTCTTACTTTCTCAGGCAATCCCAAAGCTTTCAAACGAAGAGGTGATGGCGTGTGAAGGAAGATTGACGCTTGCGGAGTGTTTTAAGAGTTTGCGATCTTTTCAAAGCAACAAATCCCCAGGTAACGACGGCCAAACGGTTGAGTTCTATAATGCGTTTTGGGAAAGTCTTGGAAAGCTTCTTGTAGACAGTCTTAATTGCTCATTTGATAAAGGTGAACTATCAAATTCCCAAAAACAAGCAATAATAACTTTGATAGAAAAGAAAGATAAAGACAAACGAGAAATTTCTAATTGGAGTCCGATTTCCTTAATTAATGTAGATGTCAAGATTGGATCTAAAGCCATTGCCTTGAGACTCCAGACTGTTCTCCCTAGAATAATTCACCATAATCAGCATGCATATGTTAAAGGACGAACAATCAATGATGCAATAAGGACGATTGATGATATACTTGTATATACTGAAAGATATGGTATCAACGGCAAAATGCTAGCAATAGATTTTCAGAAAGCCTTTGATTCAGTAAATAGGAATTTTTTTGTTTAGTACATTGGCTGCTTTCAATTTTGGCTCTTCGTTCATCCAGTGGATACAAACCTTTTACCAAAATATATTTTAAAATTGTGTTCTTAATAACGGGTTCTCTACCGGACCTTTTGAGATACAAAGAGGTGTGAGGCAAGGAGATCCACTCTCTCCATACTTGTTCATTATTGTCCTAGAAGTACTAGCTGTTAGTATACGTAAAAATAAGGATATTCAAGGGATTCTGGTGGATGGAATCGAAATTAAACTCGAGCTTTTCGCAGACGATCTTACTGTATTCCTGAGGAACGATGGGTCTCTTAGACACCTCCTTGCTCTTATTTCAAAGTTTGGAATCTGTTCGGGTCTTGTCATAAATTTTGACAAAACAGAAATGTTTATCTTGGGGAACTCGGTTATGGCTCCAGCACAGGACCAAAGTATTATGAACATTAACGTTAAGAGAGCTGTGAAAATATTAGGGGTGTAATTTACTTATGACAGCCGTTTGAGACACAAACTAAATTTTAAGGAAATAATAGATGCTGTCAAAACAAAACTTCAACTTTGGAAGTGGAGAAATCTGACAATAATTGGAAGAATTCAGATCGTTAAAACTTTTGTAATTCCAGTGATAATGTACCGTGCTGGATCAATTTGTATAGATAAGGAGGTGGTAACTGAGGCTAATAGGATTATATTTGACTTTATATGGAAAGGGAAAGACAAAGTAAAACGAGCTTCCCTAGTTGGTGATATAAAAGATGGGGGCCTGAAGGCCCCGCATTTAGAATCGATAATTAAGACTCATAGAATAATGCTTTGCCAGAGACTCGCGGATGAAGAACCTTGTAATTGGAAAACTATTTTATTTCACTATTTGAAACAGGTCGGGGGGAAGTTCATCCTCTGTTGCAACTTTGACATAAAAAAGCTACCGAGACTGGGGACTGTAGCTTGAACAGGGTTATTTGATTTGTTTTTATTTTTGTTCAATACATCGTTAATGTTGAACGTGATAACGCCTTGAGGGTGACCATTGTGCAACAGGAGCTTTCTCAGATCTTTAATAGCGGCCTATAATACATTGAAATCGAAGGGGTCTTCGTTTTGTAGTTTTACCCGCCTCAAACTACAAAAAAACTACAAAGTTGTTTGTGATTATCGATTTTGATCGATTTTATCAATTTTGGTAATTAAGGTTCGATTTCAATCGATTTCCATCGATTTATATCGATTTATTGGCCAGGAACGGGAGAGGTTTTACGGTAAGACAAAACCCTTACTTAAGTCTGAGTTGACCTGTTCTGATCTCTCCGCCGAGTAAACCAATATAATCGATAATCTGCGCCTAAATCTTGGGGTTGTCTCTCTCTTATACCAGTCAAATCTTGTGATTATCGATATTTATCGATTATTTTAGCTAATCGATGAACAATTATCGAGTATTATTGAGTAATCGATTAGTTTCCGATGATCAATTTCTATCGATTTGTAACGCCCTGACTAGATCACAGGCAGACCCAAACTTGGTACACGAATTATAGAGTTTGTATGGGAAAATATACTTTAAGCTTATAAATGCTAAGACAAGCTGTAAATGTAGAAATAAGCTTCAATTATCTCTACGGACAGTTGTCCTCGTCTTTTCTGTGTAATCGGAGGGCAAACTGTGTCCGTTTTATACAAGTTTGTGGCTTACGAATTTTTACGATGTTGTTAGTTGTCATCTCCCCTCCTAAAGTAAAGGAGAAATGATAACTAACGACATCGTAAAAATTCGCAAGCCACAAACCCGTCTAAACGGACACAGTTTGCCCTCCGATTGCACAGAAAAGACGACGGCAACTGTACGTTGAGGTAAGTGAAGTTTATTTCTACATTTAGAGCTTATTTTAGCATTTATAAGCACAAAGTGTATTTTCCGATACAAACTCTATAAATCGTGTACCAAGCTTGGGCTGCCTGTAAACTAGATTTTCCGTTTGCCTCACCTAAAGCGATATATCGCTAACTATGTATATAAATCAATGATAAATAAACTTTGGATTCCCTTAGCTATGGTATATAGTCGTCGTTTTGCCTCAAAAGTGGCTTTTTGAGCGATTTTGAATGATTTTGAGTTCGCAGTTGACTGTTACTATAATAGAAGGAAAAGAGTGGAATCCTTGTTTTGAAAGGGTTCCAGCGCCGGAGCGATTTTTCCCCCGAAAATCGCATCGCTCCCGCTTTCAAGCTACGCAGAATAAAGGTAAAAAGATTCACTATTGTCCTCGTACCTTTGAATCCATCCAAACGGCCCGGAGCTAGCCCTCGAAGAAAGTCAAAATCCCACAGTATGAATGAGTTGCCAGTAATCGGATCCGTGCTTTGTACGGAAAGGGTTCTGGGATCGCCAGGGGGCAAACATTGCAAGTCGCTGTGAGAAAATGTATGGCGGAAACTTATTCGACGTCCAAAAAAAAAAAAGATTTTGGAGAGAGATCAACGCTTTTTTCGGTACAGTTTTTTGTTTAAAAATCGATTTGGGCAATGTTGACACGTAGCAAGTGTAAGGTTTTGTTTGAATAACCGTGAAATATGACGTAAAATTTGCTGATTAACTTACTTCCTTGCGTAAGGTTTATTGTAAAATGGTCTCATAACATTACATAATTATGAATAAATCTGGAGGAAATAACTCAATAAGGCCTTTTCAGTTGTATTTACGTGTGTATGGGCTGGCTTTTGGCCTATTTCTAAATTCAGCAATTCAAATAATATTAGAAATATGACTAGTGGCGATCATTGTGCTGTGTGAGGTGACAACGATCGAAGGTACCCAGAGAAGCAAAAGATTCTTCCTCACGTTGGAATATTGAGATTTTATCCGCCCAGGAATAACAATGATGTTTTTTGGTGGGCTAGAGCTATGACGGAATTGTGACCAATTCAAGGTTTCGATGATTACAAAGGTCTGTTGAAATAATTTGCACAAGGTTACAGAACCTCTGAATGTCCTACAACAACTTTGTACATAACAGAGTATGATTGTGGGAGTACTAAGACCTCAAAGACCTGCTCCAAAAATCAGATATACAGAAAACTAGTATAATTATAAAGATGACGCTTTTGTGTTGGTCGAAGTCATAGTGGAGCTTGACAAGTTTCCTTAGATCCAGTCAATTTAATACATGTAATTCCCACTTATGTCCAGGTTTGACCCTAATTAGATGCACGCCCAATTTTGACATCTAACACAAAGTGTCCCTTTAAGTCTAAGCATTTGCTACCTATTTTCAACAATAAGGTAAGGGTAAAAGTTAGCCTTATTTTTAGCTTTGGGTGAATGCAGCAGTTAATCTTCACTTAAAGACCAGCATTTGGGGGACACTTTGTGAAATAAATTGTCTGTATTCTGATACACAAGTGATGTTGAAGTTGGCAAGAAGAGCAAGGGGACACTTCATGACGCTTATTGAAATCCGCGTGCATCTAATTAGGGTCAAACCTGGACATATCTGTGTAATTCTACATGTAGATGGTAGTTTGACAGAAGAAAAGGTTTATTTACATGTAACAGCTGGGGCTTATCAGATGTGAGTTCCCAGGGTTATCTTAATCTATCGAAACAGAAACTGCTGTATTCTATGGAAGGGGAGGATTAAAACAGCTGCCTCGAGGCAAAAGGAGATTGAAATGGTTTGCTTGAGCACAATCATCGTACTACATTAAAGTAATTGGACTCTCACAGAGTTTGTACAAAATAGTAGCAGCTCGAAAACCCTCGGATTTATCTCATTCAAACAAGAACACCTATGGATTTCCTCATGTTTCTCATCGCTCATTTCATCCCTCCAAAGAGCAATAGGCCTTAATTCGTTTACGCAAGAGGTACCTAATAAGAAAACAGCCTAGCGACACGTAA
>CASBPP010000001.1:865000-912500 GCA_949126865.1 Montipora capitata | reverse complement strand
TGGTACACCATCAGTTTTAAATCATTGGCTAAAACGTCTAACGAAACTTTAAAGTGGATTTCTATAAGAGCTTTGTACGGAGGCGCCACATGGTGATCCAATACGGTTGGCGGAAATCAACAAAAATGTTTGGCATTTGCTTCGCCATGGAAAAGCGTTCTTTTCACTTATGAATTGGTGGTACACATACGCATCAACACAATCTCTTAAGACCTGAAACATTGCAACTGTTGAATGTTAAAAGAAAAGGCATTTTTCTCCAACCAAACAGCCACTATCTTAGGGTGCGTTCGATTGACCCTATTCCGGAATAAGAATAAGTGGAGTGATGATTTAAAAGTGTATGTTTGGCGTTTTGAAGCATCAACTAAGTGCCCATTTAAATTGAAATTTTGCTTATTAAGTTACTACATCCGCGGCCGACACTTTGGCGATTTAGGACGTCGACCTTAGGTCAATGTCGCGAAGGCCTGTATTCTCAGTCTTAATCGTTTATTTTAATGACACGATAAGGCTAGTATTGTCTCTTTTATTAGGATTAAGGATAAGATATATGAGAATTTAAAAAAACCTATTTGTATGAACCCCGAAGACCATCGGAAAACCCCCGTTCACCAACTGGATAAAGTGATGTACCCTTGCTTCATAAATCGTGCTGATTTTCAAACTCAAGCGAAATTATACTCGGTAAGTTGACAGTAAATTAAAAGGGAAAGCTGGTGAACGAGTCTGTTCAAGATGAACATCTTTTTTCTAAAACAAGCAAACAAGTCAAACGCATCTTATTCTTCAAGAATCCTTTAAGATGATTGGCTCGTTTTTCAAGAGCTATGGAGCGAGGACAGTTAAGTAAACAAAGGCGGTGCTTTGTTCCTGAGAAAGACATATTGAAAATGAATTAATTATAATTAGTAATGACTTTGGCGCTAAGTGTCTCGTTTGCTCATTTAGTGAACACTTGTCATAGTCTCATTTATGACTTTTAGATTTTACGACAGATTTGAGAAAGAGATCAGAAACGAATACAAGCCTTAGTTAAGGACGGTGCCTACTACTGTTATTGCGCATATGTTCTGCGCATCCCGAGATACTCGGATTTCCTTTGGGTGATGCTTATCAATACAGGGATATTTCCGTGCATTTCAAAACTATGCGGAAAAAGCAGAACTTAGCAGGTGCTCGTGGTATCCAAAAATAAAATTGGGGGTAATCATGCATTTTTTAGGGATAATTAAGGTTCAATTTGGAAAAGAAGGCCATACATTGCTTTGTATTTTAAAGCTTTTTTCTAACATTGTTGATTAATAATCTTCGAAAAACGGGTGGTTACCCCTAGTTTTCTTTTTGGATTTCAGTAACACTTGTTAAAATCACCTTCAGTAAGCCGCGCAAAAATATCCGGCTTTGACTTAGTAGGTACTGTCCTTAATATTTCAAACTTGTGGTGTCCAAGTGAGGGATTTTTACCTGGGATGAGGGGGTATTTGATACATTCACCCGGGACCGCCCCGAAGGCGTAGCCCGAGGGGCGGTACACATACCCTCGAAGGACAGGTAAATAACATACTTACTTATAGGTTGGTGAGGTTTCCTAATGCAAAAAGGTTTACTTCAGTTCTCTTGAGGTACTTTTGTCAAATAAGTAGACCAATTTCGATAGCAATCCATGTGGAATACGTCAAATAGTAGGATTGTCAGAAAGAGATGAATGACTCAGAGGAAGAGATATTCTTAACCCACAGCAGTTTTGGCGGCTCTGACTCTTGAACGATGCACCTCGACAGATTTTTTATATCATTTGTCCAATGAGTCACATTGCAAACCAAGATGTTTGCATTTGAACGTTGCAGATGTTGGGTCGAATTTGTTTGGTGAAACAAATTTCTTGTTTGAAGGACATTGCGCTATGACAAATGCCTACGACGCAAATGAGGTCCAAGAAAATGTGGTAACAGCAAAGAAAGGAAAAAAAGTGAGGTATGCAATAATTACCGATAAAGAAGTTTCCCAACAGGTCCCAACGTAACAGACAGCCATACCAGTTCACACAAGAAAATGTAATTTCTAATGTTTGAGTGATCTGGGAAAGAATTAGTCAGAAATTATTGTTCTGACGGCACGGTTGAGAGGCTTTGGTTCGGTCATGTGATTTGGGTGACTATTTAGGGTTTTTCGGCCGGTGATGTCTGTCATTCTACGTCAGTCAGTCCTTCTAGTGGTTTTCCTTTTTTTGTTTTGATTATGGTAGGGTGATGTAGGTAATGTGCTATACGTTTTCCTCAAGGTTCAGCGCCACTGCATTACATGAGGAATACGTCTTCAATGATGAAATGGTATATGAAATGAATCATATATGAACTGCGGATATGAAATCAAGTGAAGCTATGATCTTCGCAGTTATGAACGCAATTTTTACAATTGCGTAGAGAAGCCTGAAAAATTCAGGACTTCAACGGGGTTTGAACCCGTGACCTCGCGATTCCGGTGCGACGCTCTAACCAACTGAGCTATGAAGGCTTCATAGCTTTTGAAGGCTTTTGAAATTTCAGCCCGGGCTGAAACTCGCCATGTAATCAGGTCCTAAGAAGTGGTGTGCAGCATCGAAGAATTTATACAAAAGGGTATGCCAGGGCCCATTTGTTCAAGGGGTCGATAGCGCTATCCACTGGATAAGTCATTATTCACTGGAAAGGTCAATTAATTTTGCTGGTGTCTATCTGCTGGATATTGATTTCTCCGGTGGATAGCTTTATCCACCTTTTCATCAACCGAGGCCAGCACAAAAACATTTCAAATCTAGAAATGGGGTGTAGTTTGCTTGTATAATACATGCATAAATAAGAGTCCGAAAGACGTAGACAAAAGTAGCTCCTGATCTATTTGTCACCGAAAAAAGCAATTCAGCGTAGAAGATTAACTATGGTTTACGCTTTCTCCAATTGGAAAAAAAATGAGTTGAGAAATGTTGGTCGGGATCTGTGCAGTAAAGCTAGTATTTAGGGTTTTCACATATATAAGTCCACCCATGACTAGGAAAGGGTGTGCCAGAGGAGGTAATTATGGATAGTACGGGCCATAGGGACGTAAAATCTCTTCATACTTCGCAAAGAGAAAGTGGTAGAGAACGCAAAGCTTTTCTGATGTCTTACAAGGCTCTAAGAGTTCATACTTAAAGGGATCCCCCTCCCCCCTCCCCCTCCCCTCCCCTCCCCCCTCCCCCGCAAAAAAATGTTAAAACCGATAGTCAAGAAGGAAAGTCAACATTTAACAATTGTACAGTTGTCTTAAAAATGAATTGAAAGTAACGTCAGAAATATGAACAAATTGTATTTGAACAGTATTTATTAGCAATTTGCACTTTCTCTAGTTGTAATTTGTTTTATTGATTAATTTTATATCCTGGTAAACTTAAATTGTGGCATGTTATGATCCTTTAATCAAAGAATCCTCTGTAATCGTTTACTACAAGTTCATTAAACGGTAATTCGAAATTTTGACTTGTGTTGTTTTTACTGTGAAGGTTAACTATGATGGGGGGAATATGATAAGGGAATTTGAGCTGGGGAAATTAATATATATTTCATTGTTTTGCTATTGTTTCAGCCCCGCACTTCCCGGTTACAGTGAATAATGTATGTTATGTAATATATTCCCTCGAATGGAACAAAGGAAATCGAGCCAATGGACAAGTGGGGTGGTCGCGATGCTTGTTCCACGGTTCGGTGATTTTCGTAGTATTGATCGTAGAAGTCATAGGTTCGAATTCGGTTGGAGCCTCTGAATTTTCAGGTGTCTATAGATTGACGATTGCTGCAATTGTGTACCTATTAAAGTGCGAGGCTCACTCAGTTCTCTCATTCATCTACAACCCGCACTTCAAATGTACATTCGTTTCATTCAAGCCACTTGGCAAAGGCGAAAGGACAAATCAGAGTCCTTTCGTCCTTTGCGAAGCGACTTGTATTCTATCCTTCCCACTTCACCTTTTCCATCATTCCATGTACTCATTTCAATGTTGCAAACATGATATCCTTTTCTAACTCTGACGTCCGCTGGTCAGAATAGTAATCCTCGATTTCAAAGAGGAGTCAAGACGGGGTGACCCGAAAACACTGACCCCCGGTCCGTGGACCCCCCCAGAATTAAAAATAAATAAAAGAAAATAAATAACAACTGAAAATTTGTTTATACCGATTGTCCGGATAGACCACTCCTGCCGCTGAAATCTCAGCCGTCACTCTCCGCAATCAGACTAAGGCTCAGGTGTTGCCTTTTCCTTCGCTGCTGACCGGAGTGCTTCGAAGAAGACCCGTAATATCTAAGTTCCTTCGGCCATTTTGTTCGGAACGGAGAGATCGTGAAGCCTGGGGCGAGTTCACAAACCCGCGGGAGAATGATCCAAACAAAACGGCGGAGGAAAGGAAAGAAAATACAAATAGAACTTACTTATTATCAATCTCTTTCGAAGCATTAAGGTCCACAGTGAAGGAAGGGGCAATGTGTGATTAGTAGACCTTGCTCCCGAACCTGAGCCTTAGTCTGTTAAATTTGCAGAGCGTAACGGTTGAGATTTCGCCGACACGAGTGGTATATCCAGACAACCGGTATGTCAAATCTTTAGTTTTTATTTATTTTCATTTCTATCCATGTTATTTCAAGGTGGTCCGTATAGGGGGTCCATAGAGGTAGTCTGTGGACCGGTCCGTGAGGCAGTCCATGGACCCAGTCCGTAGAGGGGTTCATGGACCGGGGGTCAGTGTTTTCGGGTCACCCATGATAATGTCATAGTATTCAATATGGATAATATGCAGCTCGAGCGGCCTCGAAAACGGCAAAGTAAGTGGCATATTTCTTTTGTTAGTGGCACGAGGGAATGTCGAATCTGGCTTGTGAAGTCCGTGCGTGCACAATTCTTCAAATGATATGCACGCATGCGTCCGTGAAGCAAGTGAAAGTTATTTTTATTTTCAAAATCGAGGCCTCGTGTTTTGCAGCATTAAGTCTTCAAGGGTTTGAATACGTTTTTGTCTGTAATTCATAGAAGGTAAGAAAAAGTTGGTTTATAAATTCTAAGTCACGCGTACAAGCTAAATCGGTTTAATTGGCAGGAACGCTGCAGTATACAATTACAGCTTCTAGCTTTTCGTGGTTCATTAGAACTTTCTGAAGTATTTGGTAGGACAGAAACTACTTATTCTTTCTGTTAAAACGAAAAATCAAACCGGGAACATAGCAGGAACAAGAGACAGTCAACAGTCTTAACGGTTGACTATATGAATATTAACAGGCGCAAAGTCGATAATGGAGGCGTGGCTCATGTATTGGTTGAGAATTGGGGTAAGTTTTATAATTGGAGTCACACCTTAGTTAAACATTTTCGTTTGAATTATGATTGGTATTTGTGGTCCCTTTTCATCCATTTTTATTGATTTATTCAGTGTCCCCATTCAATCTTCGACTTTCATTTTTATTTGGATTTGTTGTTCAATAATTCACTTGATATTAAGAACCCTTTGCACAAGAAAAGAGTTCAATCACTTTGTGATTTGGAACTGCCTTTGATCAACATAAACCCTTTCATTCTCACGATCGAAACGTTCATTCTCCCAACTAGTGACATAGAGTTTTTGTTGGATAGGCATGAGAACTTGGTGTTATATCAAGATCACACCTCTTTAGCTGATAATAATGTTCATTATCAATACCTGTTTGACTGACATTTCATAGAAACTGTAAAGAGAATTTACATACCCATCACTCTTCCTACAGAACACAAAGCGGAATTCATTCACTCGATTTGGCTCTCATTCACTGTGATATTAAGCACTTATGATCTACAAGCTCAGTATATGAAGGGGTTAGTTGTCTGAAAAAATGTTTCAAATCGATGGCTAATGTTTCGAGCTTAAGTCCTTCGTAAGAACGAAGTGAGGAATGAGGGCTGTTTCAAGTTATATTGGAAGTAGGGGAGCGATTCCATTGATTGAAATAAGGTAACGAAAAAAGCGAGTAAATTAGCTGAATAAGAAGCGCTCATATATAACAGGGATTGAGAGTGCCGAGTGGCTTTTGTTCCAAAGATGCGTTGCTGGCGTTGTCGGGGGAGGGGAAGGGGAGGAAGAGGGCGTGGATTTTTCAGTCCTCCCCTTCCCCTCCCCCAACAAAGCTTCCTACGCAAGCTCTGTGGGTTTTTGTGTTTCCTTAGTGTACAAAAAGGCCGCAACTGTCATGTTATTCATTCGCTCAACTAAGACGACTGTGCCACTTGGGAGAAGTTATCAGTACCACCGCGTGTATATTCTTTTGCTCTCCTTTCATTGTGCGAATAACTATTCATCTCAGTTTATGTTCCCATTTGATTGTTTTCCCTCTATAACGAGTTGAAGGCGGCTTTGTGATCCACCTACGTTTCAGACTTCCTCACTTAACACGCAGCTTAGTGACTGAATATACGATGGGCAGGTGGTAGGAGAACGAAACTGATTGACATTACATTTCATCGCAACTTTTAAAATTCCATTTTTAGCGCTTCTAGTCTGTCTAACTGTCATGATCAGCAAAAAATTAACAGATATTTCAAATTTGCACATATAGTTGAATCTTTTACATCAGGCTCCGCGTTTGAAGATAGAGTCTTAAAACTATACATTTCTTTTTTTGCTTTTTGTCTAAATATCTAAATTACAACGGTTGGCCGAGTGACATTCACCAAGTTATTTATGTATAAGTTAGAAATTTATTTCAGCGCTGAGTGTTTAGGATAAAACGTGGGCAACTATTTAACCGTTTGCCATGTTAACCATGAGTCCTATCAACTTTCAGTGGAAAACAAAACCGAAATTGATATTGACAGCAAATTATTTCAGAACTTTCTTAACATTCTTTAACACGACATGAGCAGCTGGTAGCCAAGAGAAGCTAGTTTGTCTTTCCGTAAGGTTTAATCTTGCGATGGAGCTTTATCGCCACACTCATTGGTGTAAAATTGTATTTTTCATCTCCTTGCTGCATTGTGTCTGGGGTGAGTCCGATTTCATGTTTGGTTAGTCATCATGATAAAATATGGAAGACCGTAGGCACGGAAGCTTGTAGGGGACATGCGATATGAGAGATAGGAGATAAAAAAATGCGTCATGCGAATTCAAAAATGCGAGAGGAAAAATCCTGCGAATCCTTTACAATATTAGCTTCCTCATAGCAAAAGTTTCCGTAAGCTACCGAGCTGTACTGTGCAGCCAATTGAGTCACAATTATACCTTTCCAGCGGAGTTTTCTTTTGGTTGACATAATGCTACAAAACCGTTTCAAATGTCTCTTGACCTATCACACACATCTCAGTTGAACAACAATTTCCTTTCAGTAAAACGGCGACAAACAACCAAAGCTAGCTAGTTCTTTTTGGATTATTGGCAAAAGCCAAAGAAAACTTAAATTCATCCATATGATATTGACTCAACATCTGGCTGCCGAGCAAAATATTTTCAGTGGTTTTCCTTCCATTTAGAACATTTTTAGGAAATTTTGGCCTTGTATTTGGTTTTCATACTTTTCGTTGTCCACTGCACATCCCTTTTAGTAATGGTATCTTTTTTCGTGCTACCGGAATATGTCAAAACCAGTATTACACAACTTACAATAACGAAATGACCTTAAAACTATTAAACCCAAGACACCAGGAGGCATCTTTGGACTTTATATATTGTCATCATGATTTAATTCTATTGAACACTAGTGCTTCCAGTTTTATCAAAATTCTTCGCAAAGGAGCTGTTAACAATCGTATTTTGAAATAATTGGAAGCTACCAAAATTTTGTTTAGTAGGCAATCGGTTTCCGGGAGAGTTAATCCACATCTCATGCAATAAGCTAAAACACTTAGTCCAAATGAATTCTGCACGATCGCAACAAAGGACGCTCGATGATAGTCGGTCCATTATACTTCGTTATCTGTATTGATGATCTTTCATAGGGAGTTGCTGCAATAATTTTTTTTTTTTCCTCTTTCCCGACGACCCCAATTTCTTCTTTAAGCATTGTGATCCAAGCGCCTAAATCGAAGAATTGACTGAATATTGAACTTGAAACTGTCTCGCACTCAGTCTGGTTTAGGTCTCTAATATTGAGAAAACCAAACTCACAGCTTTTAGACCTAGGCCGAGGTTATGTAATTGAACATGTTTTAAGTACAAAACGTCAAGCTAGGTATTGTTGTTGATCAGGTTATTAATCTGAAGACTCGTGTAGACTTTCAGACATAGTTTGGTGTTATTCTGTGTTGAAGAAATTTGAGTGTAGCTCAGAGAGTGACAAATGATTCAAAGAGCCAACTTTTCGACACTCATGTGGAGTGTCTTCATCAGGGGTAATCCATCGTTATCGCAAATGGTATGGGTGTCACATACTGAAACCAGTTTCTAAAGACGATAATTTCGAAATTAGAGATCTGGCAACATTATTTACTCTGCATTTACGCGCGGACATTACGTTAAAGTGCCGGATGTGTCGCTGCATTGTGGGCGATGGATCGGGTGATTCTACAAAGTCAGACACTACTTACAGTCTAAGTCACTCTTGGCTTTGTAGCATGCGCTAATTTATTTCTCATGATGTATTGTATGGTTCTCTACACACATATCTAACCTGCAAAAAGGACCGTAAAGTCCAAAACGTACACTCAAAGTAAACAACCTTTCAAGAGCACCCAAGGCGTAAATTAAGCCAAAAGCCTTTGGTAGACGTTTCTAGCCTCCTTGTAATGTATGAAGACTGTCTAATGAGATTTTTTTATCACCAAGCAGAATTTGATCCGTTCGGATATCTTAGCTGAAAATTGAAGTGTCCGAAAATTTTAAGGAATGATGTCTTCATTTCAGAAATCGCTAGCTGAACGTTACCTCCGAAGAACTTCCAACCGAACCATTTGCTCATCCGAAACTGCTAGGTGACCTTTTTAAGTGCCAAAAATTGCAAAAATACCGCTTCCGAAAACGTAAGGGACTACTTTTCCCTGGTTGCGAAGGCTTTTAGATGATGGTCTAGTATAGAAATCTGTAGCTGTTTGGCAACGCAGAACCGAAATTCTTAGAACAGTTTGACTCTCCTGAACACATAATTCACCGAAGATTATCGTTGGGTGCCCCTGACCTTTGGGTAAAAATCAAATCTCAAAATTTTGCCAGTCAAGTGTTAAGCAATCACACTTTCAAAATCTGAATATAAAAAGGAACAATTTTTTTTTATCATAGTAGCACTTTAACACAGCGCCTTCATTATGATATTTTAGGTGCTTTTGTAAAAACGTGATCCTCACCATTTCGCAAATTAGTGGTGACAGTTATTGTTTGTCCAATAAAATAAATTATGCCTGAAGTTTGACTCCCTATATCAACCTCGTCCCCAGGGTCTCTCTTCTTCCCTATATATTATCTATAGGAGAACTGACGCCCATGATAACGTTATCATTGTTGTTTATTTAGAGACCTTTTCACGGTTTCTGACGCCATCTTGGTTGACAAACGCGGCTTCAATTACATGGGTGTATTGGATTTTGGCCGAATTTAAACCTCTGTAGCTTCGCTGCAAAAGGGCAGATTTCAAAAGATTTTAAATATTTTTAGTCACCACTTCTACCAAAACAGGTAGTCCGCGAATTCATAGACAAGCGTGGCCGTTGACTTCGGCGCCAAACGTCAACGATTTTGGTCACGTGGCTTTGTTTGTCCCACCAAGAAGGTGAACCCATATGGTCACATTCAAGTGCGTGATTAAACAATGGCGTATTCTGTAAATAGCAAAGGGCGAACTCTAATTCGTGGGAAATCCATAGATGAAAGCTTACGAGGAAGCATTTTAGACTCCATTATAGCGGAAGGCAGAGACCCGGCATCAGGATTCTTTCCTGGAAGATATTCCGATGTTGACGATCGGTTTAGAGTTTCAAATCAGTTTGTTTCAAAGTTGTGGCAAAATTTCTACACCACTGGTGAATATTTACCGTCTAAGAAGAAATCAGGTAATCCTTCACACCTTAAGCCTGAGGACGTACAGTTGATGGGATTTCTTAAAAAGGAGAAGCCTTCCCTTCCGTATGAATCGATTAAAGAAGTGCTTGAAAACTATAGCACATTAGACGGAGGAACGTCTTTATCAGCGATTGGAAATGCTATCAGGAATAAGTTGCCTGAGGGACCTTTTACTAGGAAGCGGCTAACAGAGGCATCTGTGGAAAAATTTACCCCTGCGAACACTCTTTACTGTCAGCAGTTTCTAATTACTCTGAGTGCTTTGCCACCAGAAAAACTCAAGTTCTTTGACGAGGCTGGTGTTCACACTGGGACAGGAAATCCCGTTTATGGAAATTCTCTCAGAGGAGAAGCAGCGGTTGAAGTAATTTCTGGCAATAAGAAAGGCGCAAATGTAACACTTAACCTATTGTGTGGACTGGAAGGAGTACTTTACGCAAATACTGTGGAGGGAGCTTCAGATTCTACAAATTTTCTTAATTTCTTTGCCGAAGCTGGCCAAGTAACAACACCACTCGGAAATCCCGCCATTGAATTTGGCGATTATATCATACTTGACAACTGCCCCACACATCGATACGAGACTGGGAACATTTTGCAAAGATGGTTATTGCAGATGGGAGCACAAATCATTTATACTCCATCCCTTTCACCAGGAATTCAACGTTGCAGAATACGTTTTCAATAAAACGAAAACTGTGTTAAAGAGGGAAGAATTCGGACGCCTCTTGCGGGAAAACGTTCATGTAGCAATCTACGAGGCGTTAGAACTCGTAACTACTGAAGACATGTTTGGTTTTTATAAGTTTATATTGTAGCTGTTTTAATTAGTTCGTGTCTCAAATACAAAAAGTGTTTTACCGTCCCAACTGCACGTGTTGGCGACCGAAATATTGTTTGCATTTTCGAAATCTCTTCCGACTTTTCGCAGCAGAGAGCACAGGCTGTAGATTCTGAAAGCATGTCGCTGGCTATTGTAAGCAACGTTTGCGCTGTTCGTTCGTGCAATGTAAGGTAATCAAGGATACAATTAAATGTACATGATGTACGCAATATTGTATTTTATGCGTTCATTCTGTTCAGTTGATTTGTTTGCCGACGTGACGGCCGCGTGTTTGTTTACTTTACCTGCTACGCTGCATGACTTGTTCAGTTGTACAAATATCACATGAAATTTTAATACTAGTATTTCTGTGAAAACACGTTTCACTTCTTTAGCTACAGTATCCAAATTTCAACACATTTATGTGAAAATCTCAAGAGTTACAAAGTACGTTCCTTTTGAAAACACAACAAGATTCTAGTCGGTAATTTACACAGACATTTCGTGTCCCCATATTCGTAATTGACCGGAAACTATTTTGGGTTTTTCAGTTCGGACAGATTAAGCAGAGCATTTGCAGCATCGTTAACCTGAGTTCGCTCAATCTCGTTATCATTTTCACCAATAGAAAGTGTTTGGGCAATATTCTCACTAGCATTAGTTTGCGCCTCATTGCGGAAAGTGGTACTTTCCTTGAGTGCAGCCGCCAGTTGTTCCTCTTCTTCTTCGACTGTCAACGGTTCGAATTGACTGCTAAAAGTAACGTTACTAAGAGATGAGGCAATAGGTTTATGCTGAAGAGGTTCAGGGCTTTCCGAGGGCCATTCGATACCTTTTAATTCCCACAAAGTTTGCACGGGGTTTCCTTGGTATTGGGCTTTCTGTTTCAATTGACCTAGACGCATGATCCTCTTATTATATTCAGTCAGTGCCTCGAGTAAGCTTACGTCAGCTGAGGGGATGTTCCCCTTTAAGTGAGCTTCAAGTTTCTTTAAATCCATGTTTACCTGTCGCCAGTTTTCAAACCCTTGAGAACTAAGGTAGCGCGGTTTGCACTCGTTAATCAATCGAGATCGCATAACACTCGAGAACGAATTTGTTGTTTGATTCTTCAGTGCAATTTTCGTTGACAGACCCCTTTGCAGTTTCTCCAGACTTTTCTTTGCAGTGTTCAGTTCGTTTACCGCGCGAGAAAGAATATCTTTTTCATCTTTGTGTTTGTTTAGGTCTCCACAAATTTCTGCTGATTGGCACGGGTGAGCTTTGTATGGGCAGTTGAGCCTGTTGTGTCTTTCGCGCCGGTAATCTATTCCCGCTTGTTTTCCGTATTTCGCTGACAACTCCTGTACTTCCTTTTCTTTCTCCATCACTTTTTTCTTTTCTTCAGTTACTTCTTTAGTTTTGTCTGATATGAGAAGATCTAAAGGAGACATAAACTTGGAAGGCGGCCCAGTGTTCAGTGCTCCTTGTTCAGGCGGACCGCACGTAACTAAACGCTGTTGTTTTCGCGGTGGAGATGACAACGGATTGATTCTTTGCGTCTCGGCTTCAGGAATCGGTGAATGGGTAGAACAATGACTGGATTCAAATACAGATAAGCCTGATTTTGCTGTTTGACTAGTATTTGTCGAAAAAGAAGACGACTGTTTTGAAAAGTTCTCACCAAATTTGAGTTTTCTCCTTGATTCTCCTCCTGTTTCGTTATAGCTACCCTCTCTTATTTCCTGTCGCTTCGCGGAAATCAACTCCGGCGTCGATTTAGGCTGCCAATTGATGTTTATTTTTAAGCGGCGAAATGCCGTCCCTGGTACATTTGAAGCGCAACGCCAAGCATCCAGGAAGGAATCGTTGGCGCGTATAGTTATTAACGTGTTCTCATCATCTGTATACTGCACCCGCAGTTCTGTGTCAAGTATGAATTCTAAACTTTCAATTTTAGCTCTAATGACTAGCATGAGATCCTCAAAAGTTTCAATAGCCTGTTCCGTGAAGATAACCTCACACCTGTCATCTTGCGGAATGTTATAGAAAACCTTCAGTTGTAGCATTGTGGGCTCCCATTAAATGGTTGACTCCGAAGTGCGAACAGCAAACTGAACCGGCGAAAGGAGAAAGGAATGTGTCCACGTGCGTTCACCTTTTGGATTTGACAAACAAAGCCACGTGACGAAAATCGTTGACGTTTGGCGCGAAAGTCAACTGTCACGCTTGTCTTTGAATTCGCGGTCTACCTGTTTCGGTAGTAAGTCATCAATGGAAAATTAGATCATTGCACAAAGCACAACGTGTGAAAACTGGATATTAGAAATCTCCTCATGTCGCTTCAAATTTCCCGGGAATTTGTATAATTTTGCTTTCAAAGGTTTACATGAAATTTACAAATTTCGTTTACGGTCGTTATAGCTTGATTCTGAAAGTCATACTTCACGAAAATAATCCTAAGAGAAGTCCTTTTTGAGAGGTCACAGGAATTCAATCTAGTGAATCATAGACGATGATTCATGTGATGATGCATTTGTCCTATTTGAATCATATTATGGTTTGATCAGTACCCAAGACATCATACTACGATTGTTTCTGTTCATTTAATCATCACCACGATCCTAAGAGGTCTCTTGAAATCATATCTGGGATCATGATTATGATATATAGTGATAATAATCATAACTATGATTTCAACTGGGAAAGTAAGATCATGTCTGGAATGATAACCATGATTTAAAGTGGTAGGAATCATAGCTATGATTTCATTGGTCTTCTGAAATTATGTCTGCAATCATAACCATGATTTCTAGCAGTAAGAATCATAGCTATGATTTCAATTTGTCTTTTGAAATCATGTCTGGAATCAGAACTCTGATTTATATGGGTAAGAGTCATAGCTATGATGTGAACTGAGAAACGGAAGTCATATCTCAAATCGTAACCATGATTTATAGGTGTCTAACTGTGATAAGAATCATAGCTGTGGTTCAAGAGCCAAATGGTTTCAAGCTCTATTAGCACTATAATCGAGGTTAAGTACTATTGCAACGTTGGTATTTTAAGCCAGAGATTATAAGCACTAATCGAACTTGAAACAAACCAATTCAGCCCTGCATAAGTGAGGTTTGCTTGTGGTGTAGTACCAATGGACACTATAATTCTTAAAACAAAGTCTATTATCCCAAGCAAAAGAAAACGCAAGAATTCAATAATGACAATGCTCTACTGGCAAACACTGAATATTTATTTTGTGTAACTATATAATGACAAACATTCAAAAATTATGGTAATTTAAGCTCTAATCAATACTACTCAGCTAGTGATGATGCAACATGTACATACTTGTCATGTGAGTTCTCTAACTAAAGATAATTTCATCATCAAACACTACATGTACACTAGCATAATAATTTATCTTACTGCTGCAGCAACAAAACTACTTTCTTACATAGTTCTGAATAAAACTTACAAAGGACCATTATCCCCATGAAAGCTTTGCAGTCATCGTTTTTTCATTCAAAATGATGATTAAAACAAACAATAATGATGAAATGATGACCAAAAAACACTTTTTTGGGGGATAGAGAGAAAAAGTTCAGATGAAATAGGAATTGTTCCACAAATTCTCTCACATACACCCATCTGGGATGATACTGGGCCTTTCAAATTTGTGCCACCACTCTTCATTGGTGAAAGAGGGATTACTTCCAAACAAATAAATGAACAGAAATACAGCCTAACATGTAGTTGTTACAGCACCAAAATAATAAGCAATGCCATACATGTACGATCTCAAAGGAAACAGGTTTAAACTCTATCAAGTGTATAATTTCAGTGAGACAGGAATTATTGTGAATGCATTGTCCATTCACATAAATTCCACAATAAACCTCTTAGGGACATTCGCGCGGAAAATTTCTAACATTGATTTTTTTCTGAAAATTTTACCATTGAAAGATGATGAGTTAGTGATGTCAGAAATGTTTAAAAATTGGGGGGGGGGGGGGGGGGAGGGTCACCGACTTCGTTTTGGAGAGAACTTGCTCAGAAGAACACCCTAAATCTGAAAAAATCCGGCATCTTTAGCGAATAAGGCCACAGTGTCTGTAAGCCCAAAAATATTGCAATTACATTTTTCAAGTGAAATGTTCTATACCAAACTTTGTTTAAGTGGACCCATCAAGCAGCCGCAAGATGGCAGGATTCCATGTCCCGAGGACAGAAATCTTGAATTCTTTTTAACTTCCCAAATTGATTTTTTGTTCATTTTTGGACAATATGGAGATAATGGTAAATAAAATCTGTTTCTGAAAAGAAAAGTAGGGGTCACCGAACATCCAAGATCGTTAAATCCAAGCAAAGCTATAGCAATGGCCATCTGCCCTATAATTGTTCATTTTAGTACTTAGCGCGCGCGCTCAATGCGCTCAATGTGTGCTGGGAAACAAGCTTCTGAATATTCAATTTGCTAAGTACCATATTTGGAAAAACAAGAGAGAGGGGTTTCCAAATATGGTACTTGGCACGGAAACATTCAACCAATCAGTTCGCACTGAATATTCGGAAGCTGTGAACGCGCGTTACACGTTTCAACCCTTATGGGTTTCTGATGAAACCTTATGCAAACCTCTGTTAGGGTTCAAGTCATAATGCCAAAGACTCATCAAAATCTGAAAGCTCATACATGTTGTTCATTGAAATTCAAAAGGCGCACTTCAAAGGAGTTGTTAATTTTGCAAACATACACATTCAAAGCAATTTTCAGACTGCAAATGCAGCAAAAAATTAATATGCTTATGAGAAATGAATTTTTAAAAGAAAAGGGATGATACTTAATCCTCTATGCCACATTTTTTTCTTGTAGAGACATTCAAATTCCTCAGTTGGAATGCGTGACTTAAATACTCAGACCAGTTACGGAAACCATAAAAACTACAGAGTTTCTGTTTGTTGCAATTTTTTTTTTTTTTGGTGGCTAGAACCTAGTTTTACTGTGTACAAAAGTAAGTCCCGTGACAGTAGATTGTGCAACTGACACATCAAGTTCAAGTAAATTTTGTGCTGTCATCACTGACAATATAAAATGTTGAATAATTTATTATCTCTGGATCTAGGAAAGACCTTTAATATTGCAAAACTTGGAAAACCACCAATACTTAAAATATTTATGGACAAGTGTATACCACACAAGTCAAGTGAAAAAGAATCAAATAGAAATTCATGTTAAGATTCCTTTCAATGGGCACATGTATGAGCTTTGTTGACAAAAAAAAAACATTCAATCAGTCACAGCAAAGGCAAAGACATTATTAACCCATTGACTGCCAGGGGTTCCCCATCGATGAGAAAAATCGTCTGGCCGGTTTCGACCGGTTTGAATGTCGATGGGTTAATGGAGACATTAAACCCATTGACTCCCAGGGCCCGGTTGTTCAAAAGCCGATTAACACTAATCCTAGATTAAAAATTAACCAAGGAGTTTATTTTTCAACTCCCAAATGCTGTTTAGCGCTGATATTCGGCAAAACTTTACATTAGAACAAGTCAATCTTGAAAAACAGAAATGAGCAAAAGAAACTTTTACCAAAAAGTTGAAAACATGAAACAAAAGTTTGTGCTAATCCGTTGGATTAAGTTAATCGGCTTTCGAACAACCGGGCCCAGGGGTTCCCCATTGAGGAGTAAAATTGTCTGGCGTTAGACAGAGTAAAATACTAAGTCTGGCTGGTTTCGGCCGGTTTGGATGTCGATGGGTTAAACGATTAATTTTGACCTTGAAAGTGGTGATTCTGGGACAAACACGTTGTCTGGAGGGGAGGGCACCACAGGAATCTGTGGATTAGCTCGGTTGGATTCAGTCAGTTTCAGCAAATCTCTGACCTGAAGGTGACTGCCACCAGGCCTCTCAACAGCTTCCAGTAGCAGCCTCCCTTTTGCTCGACGGGCACTAGCCACCTTTCTTGCATTTTTCAAAAATAATTTCCTTCTGCAAAGGAGGTCCCTTTTGGAGTCCTCATCGTCACTGTCAGGGGGCACTGCTACAGCCTTACTTTTCACAGGAGAGATCCTCTCTCGCCGTTCAAATTTCTTCTCTGCTCAAACCATTCAGTGCCCCCTGCCTGTTTGCTTTGTCCATCTCCTTGTGACGATTCTCCTGGGAAAATGACAATATAGAAATGATGTATATGACTCGTTTGAAGATTTAGATTGTTATTGTTCTATTTTGTTGCTACAGTACCGCTCAGATATACGTTAACTGCGCATACGCAGTGTATACGCATATTACGCGTATGCTTATACGCACATACGCGTATACTTATACGCACATACGCGTATATTCATGCGCGTCTGATTTTCCTTTGTTTTTCGGTACCATAAATTTCCTTTGTGTTGCATTGTTGAGTAAAACAAAGAACTTTTGGATCTGAACAAAGCCACAAGCCGATAACAGAAAATTAACATACTGCAAAAGCTATCATGTTACAAAAGCGCAGCTCGCTTCCCGTCGCGAATTTTTTGGATAACAAGCAAAAGTAATTCAATGTTCATGAATCAGAAGGGAAAAAAAAATTCGTCTTAAGTTTGGCATTCAAATACGCGTATCGTTTGTGACCCTTCACGCAAAAAGGGCCTTATGGATTCATTGAAAACCGTGAATTTTTTTAATTGCCCCGGTGCGTGAATTTCAATTTTCACGGCGTGAATATGCCGTAATCACTCTACGATAAGAAACTTTCACTCTTGGCATGAAACTATTCATGCCGTGAATGATCGGCGAAAACTTTCATGTCGTGAAATTAAGGGTAAAAATTCACGCGGTGAAATTGGGAGTGAAAAATAATATTCACGGGTGTGAAATTGATCCAATCGAAAGATAAATCAACAATTCATTTCCATTTTACCTTTCCGTTCAATTAAAAACTTTTTATGAAGGGAAGCGACCAACTCATAAATGGGAAACAATTTCTTTAGTATCGTATCATTTTGATACTGCTGGTTTTAAACTGATAGCAAATTAATGTAGAAGGGACTGCCAGAACAACGATCTATCAAAATTTGCATACGACTCACATCAAGAGCTGAGGAAATCGTGACAGGTAATGCAACACCTTTCAAATAGGAGTAGAACTTCCGTCGAATTCGGCGAGTAAACTTGAAGATTTTCCGTGAATTGCATGTTTATTGATGGTGTGCCTTTTGTATATTATTAATTCTCTCTTTTAATAGTGTGGAACAAAATAACTCTGAACCTGAACTGTATGTTTATCGATGAAATAAACATCCGTGCGTGGTTTCGTCGTATTCCGAACGCGACGGCTGTTTGTGGAAGTGCGTCTTTGTCATGTAGTTCGTAGTCGTGTACTATTTTAGTGCTGTCAAGCTACATGTATTCTTTATTATAACAATAAGCAAAACAATAAGCAAGCTAATGAGGCAGACGCGTATATCGGTATACGCACATACGCGTATGGTTATACGCACATACGCGTATGGATATACGCACATACGCGTATAGATATACGCGTATTGTGCGCATACTTTGGTTAACGTATTTCTGAGCGGTACTGTAGGTAATGTTTAAATTTCTTGCTGTAAATACTTTTAAATAAACTCATAAACAGAGCACTTTAACTTTATATCCCACAAATTGGGTGCCACAACGAAAAGGAACAAAGGAACATATTAAGAGATGATTATATTTATCAGAAGATCAGAGCTGGCATGCAGGAATGTAATGGGGTCACTTAAAACCGTGATAAGGCTAATATCTCAAAGGAAAGTACAGCAGTGTTCATGCGCGCTTTCAAACGATACCGATAACAATTGGCGTAACCATACACTTTACCCGCATGCAAATAAGACATTTGAAATAAATGAACCCAGTTTATTTTTTTCGGCGCAAAATTCAGATTAATGTTCCGCCGCTTTAGTAATAAATTAATTCCTGCCTTCCGAGAGATCAGACCGAACAGTTGTCAGCTCTTATCTGTATTTTGCACCGACAAATTATTTCGTCTATTAGAAAGCAGAACGCAATATATACCATTTTCTAAAATTCGGCCGCATGAGAGTCCTTGAACTGCAATTCGTGTTGTTGATGTGACACCAGATTGTTCAGGCCAAAGATAAACACAGATTCCACGCGTTTGACAAATAAACGAACACCCAACACACGAGCAAGGGTACTGGTAACGATTTCAACGGTGAGAAAATATCGGCCAATTATCATCAGGCTTTGAATAGCGTCACCATCTTTTCAGGCGGGAGGAAGATGCCATCGGTAGTTAAAAAGGAACTCGGTTCGGCAACGTTTACGAGGGAAAGAAGCTTTTCTTACTATGGTGTAAAGTGTTGTTGGTTTGATTCTTAGTGGCCGAGAGTCTCAAAGAAAAGCTTAGCGAACTAACGCTGAATCAACACACCGCAACATGCTACAGGTGAGTAATGAAATTAGCATCGCTGTAACGCCAAACGGCAAACAGATTACTAAGTCATAATTGATAAAAGTGTGAAATTCACGTCATGATTTCAGCTTGTTTCACTCCTTTGAGAAATGACTCAATATATTAAGTCAACAGACAAGAAAAGGTGCTTAAATAAAACAGGTTTTCCGTTTTTTGGCTAAAAAAACTCTCTATTAACAATCAGAAAGGTGAAACTTTGCACAGAGAAATAATAGGTCTCTCTTAAGTCTTAAAAGGTACCTTTTTTTTTTTAATTTCAGAATCGTTCATTGTGTGCGAATAACTTCAATTGTACCACTACCAGCGAGCCTCACTTTGAAATATCTTACCATCGTGAGCCGATTTTTCCGATTTTGGAATCGTCTTCGTCGACGTCTCGTAGGCGAAGAGGCTGTTATTTTCTGCTGCCTTTGCGCCCGATAATATCTTTTTATGCGTTGCTTTACCGGATGGGTGGATGGCTCTTTTGCTGGATCCTGGTGTCCTCTAAACATAGCCTTCAGGTATTTGACCATCTCCTCGACAAGATCATCTGGCACTTCACTCCATGGCACTAAGAGCCAAAAAAACGTTCCATGAACCTGTATTACAGGTGCTCGTTAAACGAGCACGGATATATATTTGAAAAGCTTGAACAATCAAGTAATAAGGACATGCTATAAACTAGTTCAGTTAACAGCGTTGCAGTGCATGATTTGAACTAATATAAAGTAACTTCCTACCATTTTCTGGATCAAGTTGATCATTAAACTCCATCCAGGCATCTTTTACATATTCCTAGAGATGAATGTGTCAAGCAATTCAGTGGTAAGCTTCAAGCTTTCTTTTCGTTAACTATTAACACAATACAGTTTTCTCTGTGTTAGGTACCATTGACTGTATAGCGTGCGACAGATGCTTTTATAAGAGCCCTGAAGCCAAATCTAGACGTGCAATCAAACTCCATTCTTGCGAAAGGATTTTTATAACCTTCGGACCCAAGCACGTTAATTCTTTGCGTCAAAAATTGCTTTAAATGCTGTAATTTGGAGGATTTATTGCTGCTCCTTGATAATGGAGTCATGACTACTCCGAAAAACCGGCTTTTATCGTTCGTTTTTTACCGTTTCATGTTTTACGAAACATGATCCTATTTAATACAAAAGCAATTGATGCGTTTTTACTGATGATATACCAGTTTGACAAATAAAGATGACGTACTTCAGGGTGTGTAGAGCAGGCAAGCCAAGGTGGATGGTTTGACACAAGGCTGGAACTTAAAAGCTTACGCGACAGCTAAGCAATTTACTTTCAAATGATTTCCAAATTTAACCTCGAAAAATTTTTCAGGCGTGTTTTAGGTGCTGTAGACGAGAATGTTCGTTCAAAACGAAAGATTTTCAAGACTTGACACTTGGTGATAATTTTGTTTTTCTTTTTCGCTCGTGCAATACATGTATTGCACTTCTAAACTTTCGTCCAAGCAGGCTCGAAACGTTTACGGCATTCTTAGGGTTTAATAACAATACATTTTTCTCTACGACTAGGGTTTTTCTTCATTTCATTGTATTAATTTTTTAAGTTGAAAATAGGACTCGGAGGATTTGGCTGGAACTTAAGCCGCTGCCTCATTGTGGATTGTATCGAATGTAAAAGACAATAGTTCCCAAAAATGTCCTTTTTTTCTGTCGTAGTTTGTTACTTGTACAAGTTAAGAATATTGGCTCACCAGGGGAATGACTTCAGATGGTGGTACATCCTGAGGAAAGAAAAAACTTGGTCTGAGAAGCCATTTACAGGCAATTACAAAAATGTAACCGAAACGTCAATTAAACGGCGACAAAAGCGACAGAAGTGTCTTACTTTTATCTTACCTTTGGACTCGCTGTCTCAGCAATTAAGCCTTGCAAAAGGGACTTTGCTGTTTTGTCCGCTAACAAAGCTTGCACAATTTTTTCAGGGCTTGTCTCCATTTAAAATGTTCCCAAATTTAAAATGTTTCCAAAGGTAAACCACTAGCAGTTAAAATGCGACAGAAAGATGTAAAAAACAGACGGCGGCTATCACGGTTGTCGCGTTTTTTCGCGCCCTAGTGGAACTGTTAGTCGCTGATTGGCTTCCTCGCTATCGTGCTGTACAATCATTCGCTAAAGGAATCTTTAGACTTAAAGAAATATCTGCCGCCGTCTTGTTTGGATTTTTGTTTCGGTCAAAGATATTGTTTACGTGGACTTTAAAATTAAACACGGGTTTCGTGTGAGAAAGGAAACCATTAAAATTCTGTTTATGTTACAAAGTGGGGGTTTCATTAGTATGTCGCAAAGAAAATGTTTCTGTCCCGACTGCAGTGGAAGACTACGTGCGTGCAACACGGTGAAACGACATCGTACTTTATACGAGAAAGGTATGTCTTGATTTTCTTTGTTTTCTCTGTCTGTTAAATTCAGTTGGCGAAAGAAAATTAGATTCTAATGGAACTAGTTTAACTCATATTATTTAAATTATACCCTATATTGCGATAAACCTTCAAATACAATACATATGGCCATTCATTTTATATTTCTAGTTTGTGAGTTTATGCGATTTGCAGGATAGTGCATTATTTTTGTTTCATAAAAAAATTGTGGTGAATTTTCGCACTCTCAAATGAAAGGGTAGTGTAAAAATGTATTTTGCTCATCTGACCAAAAAAAAAACATTTACAGTTAGTGGAAATTGATCATTTTTGTCGGCCTACCCCCTTCGTTCATTCCCCAAAGCAAGAGGTTGTCAGATAAAAATTAATACCATGTACTTATTGACTGAGTTTAATACGGGCCGCACGGGTAAATATTTGGCTCATGACGGAGGGAACGTTTCATATACATGTAATACATTGTATTTTTTGGTCTAATATGTATTGACGTATTTGACTTCTCTATTCACTTCAGTAAATCAAGCTGTAAATCAAGCTGCTTTTGAGTCAAGTCATGAAAATACCTCATTAACTTGTGGTGAGACAGTCCATGAAGGTATGGGCTGACATTTATTTATGATTGGTTGGTCTATAATCGGCAGTTTTTGTAACTTGGATATGAACAGATATCTCCCACATTTGTATTTATCCCAAGCTGTCATTTATAGGTCACATTCTTTCCTCTGAGAAATCTAGTGGCAGTTCAGATGAAAGTGTTTTCATTTACGAAGGTGCTGCAAGTAGTATGTTTAAAATGCTCTATTAATGATCTTACATTGATCTTACATTGATCTTACATTGACTGAAACTACGGTTAGATTACATTATTATATATAATAAGTTAATTGTGATATTTTACTGGTTAGAATAAATTTAACGTCTTTAAAGTAATAATTATGTACAATTACATGATAGTGTGATCTACTCCATCTTTATCAACATGGGTTCTACATGTAATTGTTATACTACAAAGCTCATAATATAGATTAATTGTCACATTCTTTCCCTGAGAAAATTTTTCTCAGGAAAAGAATGTGACAATTAATCTAATTTCAACATTTTTCTGGATTTAACTGTTGTAAATTTATATTTTGAATTGAATTCATTTGCATTTATCTTAATCAGGCAATGAAGACTGTCTGAAATTACGTAGAAGTACTGATGAAAGCTCAGATGATGACTTCCAAGGACAAGTTGTTTTGAAAGGTAGTGAAAGGAGTTTTTCAAACCATGTTATGACCATGACCACTGTTGAAACCCTGTGACCACTGTCATTTTGTGTGAGATGTTTAATACTGTGATGATAACTGGCACCTTGCTGTGCCAGGTTTTTTGGAAGGTGGTTCTTTCAAAATTCCTTGTTAAAGTTCTAACATAGCTTCAAGGAAGCTATCTAGTGGATTGGCTAATCCACTAGTTGACTCTAGTCTCCATTTCACTGTTTGTTTTTCAGACAAAGTTGACATTGATGACCTCAGTGGTGCAGACAATGAGTATGGTACGTGAGAAGTCATCTAATGTCATATATTTCCTCACATAATAAATGAAATTGAATGAAAGCTATTATTGGTGCAAATTGGATCGTGCCGTTATCGTTGCAGCAGGGTACAGGATTATTTACTATTGGACATATTCTTCATGTGGATATGATAGGATTAAAAATGTGTAACTGTTGCCTTTTTAAAATTCACAGAGTGTCCAGGAAATGAAGATGAACTCTTGCTGGATGAGCCTGAAGCAAAAGAGGATTTGCAAGAGCACAAAGAAGCATCGGTTATTGAGCCAGAAGAGTGTGAGACAGCAGAGCCAGACAGCTTTAATTTGATTGTTTCTAGCTGGATCTGCCACATGCTTATTAAGTTAAATTAAGTTAAATTATAATTGTTCAAATAGTCTGTTTTCTTTAATAATTGCAATTATTAATTTTATTCTTGGTATAATTAAGCACCCACTTAGTTTTCCCCAAGACACTAAACGATTTATTTTGTGTAACTAGATTAAAAGTATTCAACCAATGTGAAATACTGGCAGTGTGCCCAAATGTGAAGTGTAATTGTATTTATAAACTATCAGATATTGTTAAAAATGGACGTAATGGGGATAAGATCTCGGCTACTTGTAAAAATAAGCTTTTTGGGAAAACTTGCAAAGCTGAGCTGACTCATACTGTCAGAATCTGTCTTTTGGCAGAAAGAAGTGGGTACCATTTAAGAAATTTCCTTATTTATCACCCTCTAAGTGGATTACTTTATTTTTGAGAAACAAGGAATTTGTAAGTCTCATTCAGCAGAGACCCGAACCGTCAAGTGATGGCTCCCTGCGAGACTTGTGGGATGGAAAGGTTATGAGAATGTTTTTGAAAGATCCCAGGGACAACGAAGTACCTCTTTTAGAAGATAAGAATAACTTGGCTCTCTTACTTTATCTTGATTTCTTTAACCCCTTCACTCGGGCAGTTAACTCCAGTGGTGTTTTGTGTATGACAGTCCTTAATTTACCAAGATCTGTGCGTTATCAGAAGAAGTGGTCCATGTTGATTGGTATTATTCCAGGGCCAGAAGAAGCGCAACGTCACATCAATAGTTTTCTAAAACCAATTGTCGATGATCTACTATTGTTGTATGAGGGATTTAAAATACCTGGAATAGGTATCGCTAACAGACATCAAGAGGCCATCACACGTGCTGTACTCTTACCTGTACTGGGAGATATTCCTGCATCACAAAAGATTTCTCAATTACTAATTTACAAGGCAAACAGACCCTGTGACAAGTGTCACATGATTGCAAAGCGAGAGCCTGGCACAGTTGGTGCCTCTGGAAGGATGTCTTTCTTTACAACAAGCATGCCAGAAACAAGGAAGGACCGGGAAGTGCGGGAGGCAATGAAACGCTACCAAAAGGCCTCAAGTCGGCACGCTGCTGATGCAATTGCAAAGGCAAGTGGAGTTAGATATAGTGAGCTTTCACGTCTCTCATATTTTAACACTGTTGATAATTTCCTTATTGACCCAATGCATAATTTCTTTCTTGGTCTTGTTGAGGACGTAGGAAATGCTATCATAGTTGAGGATAACAGATTTATTGATGCCAATGGACGTGAAACCTTCCACCAGAGGCTGAATTCCATGCTACTCCCATATGATGTAGGGCGGCTTCCTCGTACCATGCTTCAGAAAATGTCTGGAAGAGGAATAACTGCGCAGCAGTGGAAGAATTTCATCATAACGTTTGCAAGAGTCTGTCTGTGGAAAGAGGTAAGTGAGGAAGCATACAAACTGGTGCGAACTCTGGCAGAGGCATGTGAAATTGTTCTTCACAATTACATAAATGAAAATGACATCAACCGATTGGAAACACTGCTGAAAAGTCACCATGAACTCTACAGTAAAATCTTTGGTGAGTATTCTGTCAGCATTAACTATCATATGGTTCTTCACCTACCTGACCAAATTAAGAACTGGGGTCCTCCAACTGCTTGGTGGTGCTTCCCGTGTGAAAGAAGAATTGGTGAGCTAAGTGACACCTTGACTAGTGGAAAGTCAGTGGAAGAGCAGATATTCAACCACTATTTTCTCCATCTTTGCGCTTCCCACTCGCCAATGCAGTACTCCCTGGCTCTATCAGTGAACATGTTCCACCAGTCATACAACCTCTTCTGGAAACTCCCTCATCTGACTTATGTGTGTCCACAGGTGATCCATTTTCTTTTGTTGAAAAGGAGGAATTTTCTTCCACAGGCTGGCCTGTTGCTTTGCTCCCTCCCAAGAGAGTCAACCACCGTATTCAAATTTCTTTTCTGTTGGAGCTCAAAACTTACTTCAGGAGATTGTACGGGGATGACTTCGTCTTGGTTGAGCCACGCATTGACATCTATGCCAGATGCAATGTCAATGGGACCACCTTTTCATCGAAACTCAATAGAACGGACCGAGGTAGTACCATTCTCTCATACTGTGTAGACAGGAATCATCAAGGAGTAGAAACAACCATGCCCTACTTCGCAAGTGTCAACTTTTTCTTTAAAGCAAGAGTGCATGTTTCCAGCAATGGTAATGTCCAACGAAAGGAGCACAGTTTGGCATTTGTGGATTGGTGTCGATTTGCTAACCGTAGCCATGGTATTGACAAGTCATCTGGTCTTCATGCACTGAGTGGTATGCTGTACAAAGGGGATAACATTCTCAATGTCAGACGTCTGATTTGCAGGGTGGTTCTGACAGAGGTAAGGAAAAACTATTTCCTTGTGGCAAACTTAAGTAAGTAATCATATTTCTGCATTGTATTATTTTTTCCTCACAGCTAATTTAATTTAATTTCCTTTATTTTTGGCTCTGTTTGTCATCACCCATCCCCAGCTACGCCATTCTACTTGAAACAAATACCCAGGACTATCTAATGTTTTCATGGATCAACCCGTACGGAACGAGCAGATCTGTTTATAGTCTGCTACAGATCTGCTGGCACATCTGTAGCAGATCTGCAGACAATCTACAGATGATCTACAGATTATCTGCAGATCATCTGCAGAATGTCTGCAGAATGTCTGCAGAATATCTGCAGAATGTCTGCAGAGCGTCTGCAGCGATGATCTGCAACAAGTCTGCAAATTTGCAGACGCTCTGCAGACGAAATCAGCCTATCCGGTTTAAAAAAAGGCCACAAAATGCACCAATCAAACAACGTTTATTTAAAAGACAGAGAGAGGAAGTCGGTCTGTTATTCATCAAAAGTAAACGATTAATGCTGATAGATACGCAAAATAATATCACCAGCAGGAATTTAAAGTATTTTCTTAGCGTGACATTTTCAACGCATTCCAAATGAATTAAAAAAACCCTCGAGTAGCAACCACTGTTTTCAAGAATCTAAGCCTCGCGTAGACTGCGAGCAACGAGGGAACTTGCTCGCAGGCTAGGCTTTGCATGCCTTTTTTTTTTTTTTTGGTTTGCTTGGCAGGTTATTTACAGAAACGAGATTGAGTAAACTAGATACTGCCCACAGTCTTTCAGAGTTCTCCAGAACCACTTGTAATTTTTGCGGTGTTTGGTGTGATTCGTTATCCTCGCCGCACCGCAACACTGATACACGGCGTCTGCAGGCAGAAATTACAAGTCCGAACAGCGATTTCATGTTTTTCGATTCTTCCAGATTCAGCTGTAGGTGGCTGCTCTGCTGGAGGCGCGAGTTCGCCCGACGTCTTATTTCTTGGGAAGAGACGAACAGGGTGTTGGTGGCGTAGGACCATCTTCTTGCGGCACGGCAAAACGTTTGCGGCCTGGAAATAAATAAAGGAAACATTTTTTTCTTATGGACGAACAGCAAGAAACTGGCAGAATTGTGCAACCACAGTGGAAATACTGTATTAGGAATCTGCTGTGTTTTTTTTTTTAATTCTTGCTGCTGGAAGTGCGATGTTCTGTATAGACATTTTGTCCAGTCTCCGAGCATCAGACTCAGTGTACATTTACGGTATTGCAATAGTAGTCAATTTATATATATTCCGATGGGAAAACCTCCATACATGCGATAAAATGAATGAGTAATTAGATTTTGCCGGAAACAGGATCAAGGATGACATAACCTCAGACTAAAGGGCATCAAGTTTCAAAGTGATGTTCGTTGCAAAGGTGGCGCGCTTTTCGGAAATAATAGTGAAATAAATAATGTAGCTAAGGAGAAAAACGGAAGGTAACTGGAATCCTTTACCAAAGAATTAAAGAAAACTCCCTCGCGCACACAGTGCGAAGAGGATACGGGTAGGTAAATTAAAAGACGAAATAAAATCTAACAAAACAGGAAGGAAAATCGTGATAAATAGCATTTACCTTCTCCAGATTGTACTGGTCTTATGGAAACAACTTCACAGTTTTCTTGCTGCCTAAGAAGACAGAGAATATCATCCTCTTGATGCTCCGGTATCTCAACAGTTAACTACAATAAAAAAGCAAAAGCAAAAAGGTTTTCAGACAAGGCACAAAACGGTGAGGTAAAATGAATAACTTGACAAAAATATAATTCGGCTCAAGCATTCTTTTGGTTGCTAAGTCATAAAGGCCGACGAGGGCAGAAAAACCGCCCGGCTCGACAAAACCGCCATGCTACGCAGTAGTAAGTAAATGACCGTTGTACTCACCCTCACTCGTTTTGCTGCAGTAGATCCAAGCATTTTTTTTACCCTTGTCTTCGTCTAAAATCATCTGGAAGTCGCTAGCCGTGATCCTTGGTCTACGATGTTAACGGGTCGAGGTCTCGAATAAACCGAGTACGAGTGACAGCTCCCCCAGTCCAAGGTTCCTTATATAGGCAGAAAATGTGACGTTGACCCTCGGAACTCAGTCACTCCTTGATTATCGTGTTTATACCACAAGCGTTTTTACCGCTATCACGCAACGTTTTTACTGAAAAGTTGACTATGTCTATGTTTCCAAAGGGATAAGAAAGTAACGACTCAAACTTTCAAAGCCGCAAAAACTTTTAAAAATGGAATGATTGCAGATTTTAATGATCTTATTTTGAGATGGATTACGCCACTAATCAAGTTGAGCATAGTTAATCCCCGGCACTAAAATTGAAGCATGTTGAACTTCAAAGATAAATTAAGGCCGTTTACACGACAGAAAAATTTGGTTCCGGACCGGTCAAAAAAGCGGTACGGACTCATAACTTTTGTAAAGGAACACTGGAGTTTCTGCAGGGCCATAGGCGCCTATGGCCCTGTGAAAACTCCAGTGTTTCTTTACAAAATCTATGGGTCCGTACCGCTTTTTTGACGAGTCCGGCCCCAAATTTTTCTCTCGTGTAAACGGCCTTTTAGTGCTCATGGGTCCGTAGCTTGTCCAGAAAAGTGATCAGATCTGAGGAGCGCTGGAGTGTTTTCGATTTCAGCGTCGGCATGACCTTCACGTCAATCACGACAACTGATAAGAAAAACATCTCATGATGTAGGCAAGAAAAATAATCACAGTACAGTAATTTAACCATCTTATTGCACTTTTTATGATTCATTCACGTGTTGACTTCAACTTTCGTATCGTTGTTCTATCAACACTGATATGTCGATCGATCAAATGTTTTTCCCTGAGCGTTTGGAACTGAGAATTTAACACCAATGCACCCTGCAGTACTGCTCTTAAATTCTATTGAAAGAATGTGTCAGGTATGGGTGCCTAATTGCTATATAATAAGGATAAATTAAGGTCGAAAGAGTATTTATCCTTTCATTTAAGTGTTCAATCGACGTAACATTTGATTTACTAACACGTTGTATGTAAGTGACTGACCATTTATAAGCCTCTTTATACTAACGCATTTTAAATTTTCGACTATCGTTTTATCTGTACAATCGAACTATTTTATTTATCTCAAAACACACCAGTAATGCCTGATCCAACTAAGGTTTATACCGAGGTCACGATACAATGATGATCTATCGATCCGGTTTTTGGGCCTCAACGTGTTGCAGATCATCTGCAGACGCTGCAGTCATAATCTGCAGATCTGTTGTTAGTCTGTTTTTCGTCTGCAGTCTTAACATCGCGAAGTGTATTCAAGCTCAGCGTCTGCAGTAGACTGAAAACAGACTCTGCAGACGATAAATTAGTCTGCAGATGATCTGTTTTTGTCAAAACAGATCTGTTGCAGATCTGCTGCAGATCTGCTCGTTTCGTACGGGAATATACTTGGTAAAATGAATTTGAGACATTTCATAGTCAATTATGAGAGATCTGTGATGCTGCCAGTTGATCAGAATCAGCTAAACAATATTCTAACAAATCTTAAATGGACATCACTCTCTAGTAACAAAATACAAGAAAATAATTTATAACAGCTATTTGTTGTAGAGGTTTTGTGTCACAACATTATGTTCCCTTCAGTGGGAACTACAAGATCATGGCCAAAATACAGAAATCATCTTCTTTAATACAGGAAGGTACACTATAAAATATAATGAGGGCTACATGAAAGGAGATTCAGCAGGAATTTTAGGTCATAAAATCCTATTTTTACAATAGACCTTTTTGCAGATGTGGGAACCATTTGGAGTTCTATTGTTTTGAAAGACATGGGATGCTCAGGGGGCAAATTAATTTGTATATTTGTCCCGTGTGCATCCCATAAAGCTACTTTTCACCAGAAGATTGACAATTAAGGCAAAATGCAAATGAACTATCACTTTTCCTGAAGGTTACATGAAGGATAGAAATTTAGGAAGCAATATGACAATTTTGATAGTAAGCATAATGACTGCATTTGAATTCCAGAATTGTGTTATTTGGATTGGCTTCGAAACTCAGTCCATTCATAGTACTTTGAATGCCATCAAAGGTCGAGCTATTTTATAATATTTGTCTTGTGTTCAGATTTCCAAAGTTTCCCCTGGTATAAGCCACTTGAGCCTTATCGATTGCCTCAAGGTAGGCGAATGTAATACTTTCTTTGGGTATGAACACCACAGCTAGAGAGATGAGATAATTTAAAAGCGCTGTTTTCAGTCCAGTCAGTTGTTATTTGGAATTTAAACTATTGTTGCGTTTTTTTAAAAAATAAACATTGCATTTTGCAATACGTATAAAATCTTTGTTGAATTTTTGTTTGCCTCTATTTGTTAGCTGGCATTAGTGATTATCACTTGTGCTGTAGGGTTATTAGCTACATGAAAAATTAATATAGTAAAACCATGCTTATAATGTTGAAGTCAAAAGGTTCAGAATTGCAGGGAACTGGAAATAGTGGATAATAATGGCTGAAAACGCAAATTTATCCAAGATAGTTTGGCCCAACTTCATAACAGTGGGGACTATAAATGAATAAAGTACAAAACAGCAGAGTTTCACTGTAATGCCATTGTTAAAGGGGGGATATTCTCCACTTAAAGTACAAGGAATACCCACTTCAAGGGTGCTCGTTTACACTGTTTCTGTGGTTATTAAAGTACCAGCATTTTGCTTCATTGTTTGAAGCTACATTTTGTGATGAGATTGGTTGATGTATAAAATACAAATTCAAGTGTTTTTTTTTTTTTTTTTGGGGGGGGGGGGTTGGGGGTTATTGAGTAAATGTACATATTTTGAAGTAATGACAAGTGATGAAATGGCATACATGTATTGCTTAATATGGGATATCATAAGGCAGATGAATTGTAAACATAATTTAACATGTGTACAACACATACATTGTGTTTCCCTTAAATTCTTGCATTGTTTTTCTTGTTTATTAAGAACTGTCATACCCAATAGAGTGTGGCGTTCCTTAATTGACTCCTGATATTATGCTTCACCTTTGAAGTTCATTTGGTTGTCTTTCCTTTGATTATTTTCAGTGCATAATATAATCTCTTGAATGTTTGACAGTATGGCTTGTCAGTGAAGTGGTTAAGGTATTCAAGGTGATATCCTGCTAGTGTGGTTACTTTGTTCAAAGGAATTAAGTACTGTACATGTAAGTAAAGTTCTAAACTTCTAGTATCATTTTACTTAAGTATTTATTTTTCTTAGGTCAATTAGGTTCTTTTGTGAATTTTCATGACTACATTTCATATGCTGTGCTTGAGCACAATTTTATTTCAGTCATTCATAAAATCCAAATGTATGCACTCTTCTATTTCAATTAAGTTACATATATGCAGGATTCATCTACAGTATGTTCTCACATATACCGGTAAATTATGAAAGAAATTTTTCTTGTCACCTATATATTATTTTTTTGGACTTATTTTGAATTTTTAAGGTGGGCATTCATGTTGGGAAAGATTTTATTGAATTTTCACGCATTATATAACAGTTACTGTACATGACCTAGCAATGTGATTGGTCTGATCTTTCAAGTGGAATTGGATGGCCTTTAGGTGAATTGCTAAGAGTGTTTAGGTATATAATGCCTGTTTAAATGTTCCAAATTGCAATGACCATTGTGAGGCCAATACTTGCATTATTAATTGTAGTCTGGGTGCTCTCAGATTGACACAGACTTTGGCTTAAGTTGGCTACGTGTCATATGATGATAATGATGATGATGATGATGATGATGATGATAAATGATGATGATGATGATAATAATAATAAGAAAAACATTATTATTATTATTATTATTAACATTATTATTATTAACATTATTATCACTATTATTATTATTGGTAAACTTAAAAACAGCAGCTGCTGTATCTGTTTTTACTCCAAAAAAGGGTAAGATCATGTTTCACTTGGCACTACTTAACAATTAGAGCCATATCCCGCGAGGGCTACGGGTCAAGGAATGACCTATTGACCCATGGCCCTTGAGGACGAAGGGTCTAATTGTTTTAGTATCACCCAACTAGTTGGACAGAAAGGCAATAAAAATAATAAAGTTAGCATTTATTTGGGAATAAAACGAAAGAAAGTGTCACGCTTTTCACTAATCAAAGACTATTAATAATAGTCCTCTAGTAGCGTAGCCAATCAAAATGCAGGATTTGCAAAATGCAGGATTTGCATTAGTCCACTAGTTGGGTGATACTAATAATGTTTGACATTACATTACCACTTAAGTGATAGCTGCTTTGCATTGAGGTCAGAAGTGTATAATTTCTATTCATTTGAAAATTGTGTTACTTGTTCATTAGAAATCAACAAGGATAAATAACAAGAATGATATTTTTTCATATTGCTGGTTTTCACTCACGTGATCAACAGCCATGTTTTTCAACGAAAACAAAAGGAACCGTTTGCATAATAATAGAGTTAAATTCCCGGAGGATTTGGTCGGGGCACCAACATGGCCGCCTTTTCTTTGTTTAGGGGCACCAACATGGCGGTCGTGACGTCATGTAAAAACCGAGAATTTGCGACCTGTGAATTAAAAGTAGAAAAATGTTAAGATTAATTGTATGAAAGCTACATTGGAGAACAAGACCTTTGAATAATATTATTAATATTATTCAAAGGTCCATTACAACTATGAGTTGGACAATCTACATGGTAGCATGCTTGTTTGAATCCTATTAAATCGGTCTTTAGGAATAGCAGGTTGCATTACGGACTTGAAAAATACCTATTACATCTCAGTGGTTTCAACTTTCTGAAACCATATGACACTTAATTTAGTGCTCAATGTGGGATTCCACTATTGTTGGTTTTCACTCATGTGATCAACAGCCATGTTTTTCGACGAAAACAAAAGAAAACCTTTGCATAATATTAGTCTGAGTTAAATTCCCGGAGGATTTGGTCGGGGCACCAACATGGCCAGCTTTTCTTTGTTTAGGGGCACCAACATGGCGGTCGTGACATCATGTGAAAACTGAGAATTCGCGAACTGTGAATTAAAAGTAGAAAAATGTTAAGATTAATTGAATGTATGAAAGCTACATTGGAGAACAAGACCTTTGAATAATATTATTAATATTATTCAAAGGTCCATTACAGCTATGAGTTGGACAATCTACATGGTAGCATGTTTGTTTGAATCCTATTAAATCGGTCTTTAGGAATAGCAGGTTGCATTACAGACTTGAAAAATACCTATTACATCTCAGTGGTTTCAACTTTCTGAAACCATATGTCGACACTTAATTTAGTGCTCAATGTGGGATTCCACTATTGTTGGGTTTCACTCACGTGATCAACAGCCATGTTTTTCGACGAAAACAAAAGAAAACCTTTGCATAATATTAGAGTTAAATTCCCGGAGGATTTGGTCGGGGCTCCAACATGGCCGCCGTTTCTTTGTTTAGGGGCTCCAACATGGCGTCCATGACATCATGTGAAAACCGAAAATACTTTAGAATTCTTTATATAGAGCAAGGGAGGAAGTTGTGTGTTTAAAGCAGGGCTTTTAAGAATGACTAAATCATATGAATTAAGGGACTGTGTTTATAATAGTGAATCATCATCATGGTGTAAACATGACACAGAGAATCATTACACAATCATAGTCATCATGCAAATTGATCCCATACAATCATCAGTGGAATCACAACTCTGATGTTGTGTGTGTGTGTTGGACTATTTATAGAATCATAATATGATGCAAACTGTATACGCTGATCATAACCACATCATCACAACGATGTGTTGCGTGACATTTCATTATGTTTGGAATCATAGCCATGATGTGGTTTGTGTTAATGACACCATTTTTGGAATCATAACCATGGTGAAATGTGTGTTGGAAACATCCTCACTGGAATCATAAATATGATGTAATATGTGTATGGAATCATAAATATGATGTGCTGTGTGTAGCAAACATCTTTATTGGAATCGCAACTATGCTACAGTGAATGGGATAACTGCTTTTTTTCTGTGGGAATGCATCCCAGGATGTTTTAGAGAGACCGGCTATTTAAAAAACCAACTTGTTAAAGACAGGTGGATTGCAAGTACATGAAAAAATTTGTAATTTATTTATCAATTAATTTTTCTGACATTGTTACATGTAAACCGGGGGCATAATTCTATTATTGCATATCGTTTTTTTCTGAAGGCATTTCTGGAACTTGAACAAGATCAATTCTTTAAGTACATCATAAAGTAAAATATTTCTTACAATACAGGGTTCCAGTACCCCCTACTGTTGGATCTGCCACTAGCAGCCATTAGCAACCACTACCAATAGCTATACCAAACATTGCTACTAAGAATACTAAAGCTGCTAAACATGTTAGACCTTCACACCATGAACAATGTTCCCTTAATTTCCAAGAAATGGGCCTATAATTGCACTAGAAGGCTGTTTACATGTACCTAATTTGCTAATGCAATATTTGATCAACTCAAAAACTTTTGAGGAGTATTTAACCATATCACAAAAGCCATACAAACTTATTAGGCACTGCATGGTGTCTTGCCTTAGGACAGAGAAAGTTTGCTCTGCTTTTTCCTCTATTCATTACAAAAGGTTCCAGTAACACTGAAATTGATTTGACTTAAACTGATGAAAGCAAATGAAATAATGAGATGTTGTCATGTTTTAGTGCAACCATATCTGCAGAACAAAACTTGGTGTCAAGTAACAATGATTTTTTGTACGTCAGTGACCAAGCTATATTCTTACTATGATAAATATGTATCTCACTATTATAAACACAGTCCCTTAATTCATATGATTTAGTCATTCTTAAAAGCCCTGCTTTAAACACACAACTTCCTCCCTTGCTCAATATAAAGAATTCTAAAGTATTTTCGGTTTTCACATGATGTCATGGACGCCATGTTGGAGCCCCTAAACAAAGAAACGGCGGCCATGTTGGAGCCCCGACCAAATCCTCCGGGAATTTAACTCTAATATTATGCAAAGGTTTTCTTTTGTTTTCGTCAAAAAACATGGCTGTCAATCACGTGAGTGAAAACCAACAATAGTGGAATCCCACATTGAGCACTAAATTAAGTGTCGACATATGGTTTCAGAAAGTTGAAACCACTGAGATGTAATAGGTATTTTTCAAGTCCATAATGCAACCTGCTATTCCTAAAGACCGATTTAATAGGATTCAAACAAACATGCTACCATGTAGATTGTCCAACTCATAGCTGTAATGGACCTTTGAATAATATTAATAATATTATTCAAAGGTCTTGTTCTCAAATGTAGCTTTCATACATTCAATTAATCTTAACATTTTTCTACTTTTAATTCACAGTTCGCGAATTCTCAGTTTTCACATGACGTCACGACCGCCATGTTGGTGCCCCTAAACAAGGAAATGGCGGCCATGTTGGTACCCCGACCAAATCCTCCGGGAATTTAACTCTATTATTATGCAAACGGTTCCTTTTGTTTTCGTTGAGAAACATGGCTGTTGATCACGTGAGTGAAACCAGCAATATGAAAAAATATCATTCTTGTTATTTATCCTTGTTGATTTCTAATGAACAAGTAACACAATTTTCAAATGAATAGAAATTATACACTTCTGACCTCAATGCAAAGCAGCTATCACTTAAGAGGTAATATAATGTCAAACATTATTAGTATCACCCAACTAGTGGACTAATGCAAATCCTGCATTTTGCAAATCCTGCATTTTGATTGGCTACGCTACTAGAGGACTATTATTAATAGTCTTTGAGTAGTGAAAAGCGTGACACTTCCTTTCGTTTTATTCCCAAATAAATGCTAACTTTATTATTTTTATTGCCTTTCTGTCCAACTAGTTGGGTGATACTAAAACAATTAGACCCTTCGTCCTCAAGGGCCATGGGTCAATAGGTCATTCCTTGACCCGTAGCCCTCGCGGGATATGGCTCTAATTGTTAAGTAGTGCCAAGTGAAACATGATCTTACCCTTTTTTGGAGTAAAAACAGATACAGCAGCTGCTGTTTTAAAGTTTACCAATAATAATAATAATAATGATAATAATGTTAATAATAATAATAATAATAATAATAATAATAATAATAATAATGTTTTTTTTATTATTATTATCATCATCATCATCATTATTTATCATCATCTTCATCATCATCATTATCATCATATGCCACGTAGCCAACTTAAGCCAAAGTCTGTGTCAATCTGAAAGCACCCAGACAACAATTAATAATGCAAGTATTGGCCTCACAATGGTCATTGCAATTTGGAACATTTAAACAGGCATTATATACCTAAACACTCTTAGCAATTCACCTAAAGGCCATCCAATTCCACTTGAAAGATCAGACCAATCACATTGCTAGGTCATGTACAGTAACTGTTATATAATGCGTGAAAATTCAATAAAATCTTTCCCAACATGAATGCCCACCTTAAAAATTCAAAATAAGTCCAAAAAAAATAATTGATAGGTGACAAGAAAAATTTCTTTCATAATTTACCGGTATATGTGAGAACATACTGTAGATGAATCCTGCATATATGTAACTTAATTGAAATAGAAGAGTGCATACATTTGGATTTTATGAATGACTGAAATAAAATTGTGCTCAAGCACAGCATATGAAATGTAGTCATGAAAATTCACAAAAGAACCTAATTGACCTAAGAAAAATAAATACTTAAGTAAAATGATACTAGAAGTTTAGAACTTTACTTACATGTACAGTACTTAATTCCTTTGAACAAAGTAACCACACTAGCAGGATATCACCTTGAATACCTTAACCACTTCACTGACAAGCCATACTGTCAAACATTCAAGAGATTATATTATGCACTGAAAATAATCAAAGGAAAGACAACCAAATGAACTTCAAAGGTGAAGCATAATATCAGGAGTCAATTAAGGAACGCCACACTCTATTGGGTATGACAGTTCTTAATAAACAAGAAAAACAATGCAAGAATTTAAGGGAAACACATACCCAAAGAAAGTATTACATTCGCCTACGTTGAGGCAATCGATAAGGCTTAAGTTGCTTATACGAGGGGAAACTTTGGAAATCTGACCACAAGACAAATTCCGAATCGCTGTCCATAACCAAATATTATAAAATAGCTCGACCTTTGATGGCATTCAAAGTACTATGAATGGACTGAGTTTCGAAGCCAATCCAAATAACACAATTCTGGAATTCAAATGCAGTCATTATGCTTACTATCAAAATTGTCATATTGCTTCCTAAATTTCTATCCTTCATGTAACCTTCAGGAAAAGTGATAGTTCATTTGCATTTTGCCTTAATTGTCAATCTTCTGGTGAAAAGTAGCTTTATGGGATGCACACGGGACAAATATACAAATTAATTTGCCCCCTGAGCATCCCATGTCTTTCAAAACAATAGAACTCCAAATGGTTCCCACATCTGCAAAAAGGTCTATTGTAAAAATAGGATTTTTTGACCTAAAATTCCTGCTGAATCTCCTTTCATGTAGCCCTCATTATATTTTATAGTGTACCTTCCTGTATTAAAGAAGATGATTTCTGTATTTTGGCCATGATCTTGTAGTTCCCACTGAAGGGAACATAATGTTGTGACACAAAACCTCTACAACAAATAGCTGTTATAAATTATTTTCTTGTATTTTGTTACTAGAGAGTGATGTCCATTTAAGATTTGTTAGAATATTGTTTAGCTGATTCTGATCAACTGGCAGCATCACAGATCTCTCATAATTGACTATGAAATGTCTCAAATTCATTTTACCAAGTATATTGATCCATGAAAACATTAGATAGTCCTGGGTATTTGTTTCAAGTAGAATGGCGTAGCTGGGGATGGGTGATGACAAACAGAGCCAAAAATAAAGGAAATTAAATTAAATTAGCTGTGAGGAAAAAATAATACAATGCAGAAATATGATTACTTACTTAAGTTTGCCACAAGGAAATAGTTTTTCCTTACCTCTGTCAGAACCACCCTGCAAATCAGACGTCTGACATTGAGAATGTTATCCCCTTTGTACAGCATACCACTCAGTGCATGAAGACCAGATGACTTGTCAATACCATGGCTACAGTTAGCAAATCGACACCAATCCACAAATGCCAAACTGTGCTCCTTTCGTTGGACATTACCATTGCTGGAAACATGCACTCTTGCTTTAAAGAAAAAGTTGACACTTGCGAAGTAGGGCATGGTTGTTTCTACTCCTTGATGATTCCTGTCTACACAGTATGAGAGAATGGTACTACCTCGGTCCGTTCTATTGAGTTTCGATGAAAAGGTGGTCCCATTGACATTGCATCTGGCATAGATGTCAATGCGTGGCTCAACCAAGACGAAGTCATCCCCGTACAATCTCCTGAAGTAAGTTTTGAGCTCCAACAGAAAAGAAATTTGAATGCGCTGGTTGACTCTCTTGGGAGGGAGCAAAGCAACAGGCCAGCCTGTGGAAGAAAATTCCTCCTTTTCAACAAAAGAAAATGGATCACCTGTGGACACACATAAGTCAGATGAGGGAGTTTCCAGAAGAGGTTGTATGACTGGTGGAACATGTTCACTGATAGAGCCAGGGAGTACTGCATTGGCGAGTGGGAAGCGCAAAGATGGAGAAAATAGTGGTTGAATATCTGCTCTTCCACTGACTTTCCACTAGTCAAGGTGTCACTTAGCTCACCAATTCTTCTTTCACACGGGAAGCACCACCAAGCAGTTGGAGGACCCCAGTTCTTAATTTGGTCAGGTAGGTGAAGAACCATATGATAGTTAATGCTGACAGAATACTCACCAAAGATTTTACTGTAGAGTTCATGGTGACTTTTCAGCAGTGTTTCCAATCGGTTGATGTCATTTTCATTTATGTAATTGTGAAGAACAATCTCACATGCCTCTGCCAGAGGCAAACGTTATGATGAAATTCTTCCACTGCTGCGCAGTTATTCCTCTTCCAGACATTTTCTGAAGCATGGTACGAGGAAGCCGCCCTACATCATATGGGAGTAGCATGGAATTCAGCCTCTGGTGGAAGGTTTCACGTCCATTGGCATCAATAAATCTGTTATCCTCAACTATGATAACATTTCCTACGTCCTCAACAAGACCAAGAAAGAAATTATGCATTGGGTCAATAAGGAAATTATCAACAGTGTTAAAATATGGGAGACGTGAAAGCTTACTATATCTAACTCCACTTGCCTTTGCAATTGCATCTGCAGCGTGCCGACTTGAGGCCTTTTGGTAGAGTTTCATTGCCTCCCGCACTTCCCGGTCCTTCCTTGTCTCTGGCATGCTTGTTGTAAAGAAAGACATCCTTCCAGAGGCACCAACTGTGCCAGGCTCTCGCTTTGCAATCATGTGACACTTGTCACAGGGTCTGTTTGCCTTGTAACTTAGAATTGAGAAATCTTTCGTGATGCAGGAATATCTCCCAGTACAGGTAAGAGTACAGCACGTGTGATGGCCTCTTGATGTCTGTTAGCGATACCTACTCCAGGTATTTTGATTCCCTCATACAACAATAGTAGATCATCGACAATTGGTTTTAGAAAACTATTGATGTGACGTTGCGCTTCTTCTGGCCCTGGAATAATACCAATCAACATGAACCACTTCTTCTGATAACGCACAGATCTTGGTAAATTAAGGACTGTCATACACAAAACACCACTGGAGTTAACTGCCCGAGTGAAGGGGTTAAAGAAATCAAGATAAAGTAACAGAGCCAAGTTATTCTTATCTTCTAAAAGAGGTACTTCGTTGTCCCTAGGATCTTTCAAAAACATTCTCATAACCTTTCCATCCCACAAGTCTCGCAGGGAGCCATCACTTGACGGTTCGGGTCTCTGCTGAATGAGACTTACAAATTCCTTGTTTCTCAAAAATAAAGTAATCCACTTAGAGGGTGATAAATAAGGAAATTTCTTAAATGGTACCCACTTCTTTCTGCCAAAAGACAGATTCTGACAGTATGAGAGCTCAGCTTTGCAAGTTTTCCCAAAAAGCTTATTTTTACAAGTAGCCGAGATCTTATCCCCATTACGTCCATTTTTAACAATATCTGATAGTTTATAAATACAATTACACTTCACATTTGGGCACACTGCCAGTATTTCACATTGGTTGAATACTTTTAATCTAGTTACACAAAATAAATCATTTAGTGTCTTGGGGAAAACTAAGTCAAGGGGGTGCTTAATTATACCAAGAATAAAATTAATAATTGCAATTATCAAAGAAAACAGACTATTTGAACAATTATAATTTAACTTAATAAGCATGTGGCAGATCCAGGTTGAAAGAATCAAATTAAAGCTGTCTGGCTCTGCTGTTTTACACTCTTCTGGCTCAATAACCGATGCTTCTTTGTGCTCTTGCAAATCCTCTTTTGCTTCAGGCTCATCCAGCAAGAGTTCATCTTCATTTCCTGGACACTCTGTGAATTATAAAAAGGCAACAGTTACACATTTTTAATCCTATCATATCCACATGAAGAATATGTCCAATAATAAATAATCCTGTACCCTGCTGCAACGATAACGGCACGATCCAATTTGCACCAATAATAGCTTTCATTCAATTTCATTTATTATGTGAGGGAATATATGACATTAGATGACTTCTCATGTACCATACTCATTGTCTGCACCACTGAGGTCATCAATGTCAACTTTGTCTGAAAAACAAACAGTGAAATGGAGACTAGAGTCAACTAGTGGATTAGCCAATCCACTAGATAGCTTCCTTGAAGCTAAGTTAGAACTTTAACAAGGAATTTTGAAAGAACCACCTTCCAAAAAACCTGGCACAGCAAGGTGCCAGTTATCATCACAGTATTAAACATCTCACACAAAATGACAGTGGTCACAGGGTTTCAACAGTGGTCATGGTCATAACATGGTTTGAAAAACTCCTTTCACTACCTTTCAAAACAACTTGTCCTTGGAAGTCATCATCTGAGCTTTCATCAGTACTTCTACGTAATTTCAGACAGTCTTCATTGCCTGATTAAGATAAATGCAAATGAATTCAATTCAAAATATAAATTTACAACAGTTAAATCCAGAAAAATGTTGAAATTAGATTAATTGTCACATTCTTTTCCTGAGAAAAATTTTCTCAGGGAAAGAATGTGACAATTAATCTATATTATGAGCTTTGTAGTATAACAATTACATGTAGAACCCATGTTGATAAAGATGGAGTAGATCACACTATCATGTAATTGTACATAATTATTACTTTAAAGACGTTAAATTTATTCTAACCAGTAAAATATCACAATTAACTTATTATATATAATAATGTAATCTAACCGTAGTTTCAGTCAATGTAAGATCAATGTAAGATCAATGTAAGATCAATGTAAGATCATTAATAGAGCATTTTAAACATACCACTTGCAGCACCTTCGTAAATGAAAACACTTTCATCTGAACTGCCACTAGATTTCTCAGAGGAAAGAATGTGACCTACAAATGACAGCTTGGGATAAATACAAATGTGGGAGATATCTGTTCATATCCAAGTTACAAAAACTGCCGATTATAGACCAACCAATCATAAAAAAATGTCAGCCCATACCTTCATGGACTATGTTACCACAAGTTTATGAGGTATTTTCATGACTTGACTCAAAAGCAGCTTGATTTACAGCTTGATTTACTCAAGTGAATAGAGAAGTCAAATAAGTCAATACATATTAGACCAAAAAATACAATGTATTACATGTATATGAAACGTTCCCTCCGTCATGAGCCAAATATTTACCCGTGCGGCCCGTATTAAACTCAGTCAATAAGTACATGGTATTAATTTTTATCTGACAACCTCTTGCTTTGGGGAATGAACGAAGGGGGTAGGCCGACAAAAATGATCAATTTCCACTAACTATAAATGTTTTTTTTTTTGGTCAGATGAGCAAAATACATTTTTACACTACCCTTTCATTTGAGAGTGCGAAAATTCACCACAATTTTTTATGAAACAAAAATAATGCACTATCCTGCAAATCGCATAAACTCACAAACTAGAAATATAAAATGAATGACCATATGTATTGTATTTGAAGGTTTATCGCAATATAGGGTATAATTTAAATAATATGAGTTAAACTAGTTCCATTAGAATCTAATTTTCTTTCGCCAACTGAATTTAACAGACAGAGAAAACGAAGAAAATCAAGACATACCGTTCTCGTATAAAGTACGATGTCGTTTCACCGTGTTGCACGCACGTAGTCTTTCACTGCAGTCGGGACAGAGACATTTTCTTTTCGACATACTAATGAAACCCCCACTTTGTAACATAAACAGAATTTTAATGGTTTCCTTTCTCACACGAAACCCGTGTTTAATTTTAAAGTCCACGTAAACAATATCTTTGACCGAAACAAAAATCCAAACAAGACGGCGGCAGATATGTCTTTAAGTCTAAAGATTCCTTTAGCGAATGATTGTACAGCACGATAGCGAGGAAGCCAATCAGCGACTAACAGTTCCACTAGGGCGCGAAAAAACGCGACAGCCGTGATAGCCGCCGTCTGTTTTTTACATCTTTCTGTCGCATTTTAACTGCTAGTGGTTTACCTTTGGAAATATTTTAAATTTGGGAACATTTTAAATGGAGACAAGCCCTGAAAAAATTGTGCAAGCTTTGTTAGCGGACAAAACAGCAAAGTCCCTTTTGCAAGGCTTAATTGCTGAGACAGTGAGTCCAAAGGTAAGATAGTAAGACACTTCTGTCGCTTTTGTCGCCGTTTAATTGACGTTTCGGTTACATTTTTGTAATTGCCTGTAAATGGCTTCTCAGACCAAGTTTTTTTCTTTCCTCAGGATGTACCACCATCTGAAGTCATTCCCCTGGTGAGCAAATATTCTTAACTTGTACAAGTAACAAACTACGACAGAAAAAAAGGACATTTTTGGGAACTATTGTCTTTTACATTCGATACAATCCACAATGAGGCAGCGGCCTCTTAAAGTTCTACAACGAACAAATCCTCCGAGTCCTATTTTCAACTTAAAAAATTAATACAATAAAATGAAGAAAAACCCTAGTCGTAGAGAAAAATGTATTGTTATTAAACCCTAAGAATGCCGTAAACGTTTCGAGCCTGCTTGGACGAAAGTTTAGAAGTGCAATACATGTATTGCACGAGCGAAAAAGAAAAACAAAATTATCACCAAGTGTCAAGTCTTGAAAATCTTTCGTTTTGAACGAACATTCTCGTCTACAGCACCCAAAACACGCCTGAAAAATTTTTCGAGGTTAAATTTGGAAATCATTTGAAAGAAAATTGCTTAGCTGTCGCGTAAGCTTTTAAGTTCCAGCCTTGTGTCAAACCATCCACCTTGGCTTGCCTGCTCTACACACCCTGAAGTACGTCATTTTTATTTGTCAAACTGGTATATCATCAGTAAAAACGCATCAATTGCTTTTGTATTAAATAGGATCATGTTTCTTAAAACATGAAACGGTAAAAAACGAACGATAAAAGCCGGTTTTTCGGAGTAGTCATGACTCCATTATCAAGGAGCAGCAATAAATCCTCCAAATTACAGCATTTAAAGCATTTTTTGACGCAAAGAATTAACGTGCTTGGGTCCGAAGGTTATAAAAATCCTTTCGCAAGAATGGAGTTTGATTGCACGTCTAGATTTGGCTTCAGGGCTCTTATAAAAGCATCTGTCGCACGCTATACAGTCAATGGTACCTAACACAGAGAAAACTGTATTGTGTTAATAGTTAACGAAAAGAAAGCTTGAAGCTTACCACTGAATTGCTTGACACATTCATCTCTAGGAATATGTAAAAGATGCCTGGATGGAGTTTAATGATCAACTTGATCCAGAAAATGGTAGGAAGTTACTTTATATTAGTTCAAATCATGCACTGCAACGCTGTTAACTGAACTAGTTTATAGCATGTCCTTATTACTTGATTGTTCAAGCTTTTCAAATATATATCCGTGCTCGTTTAACGAGCACCTGTAATACAGGTTCATGGAACGTTTTTTTGGCTCTTAGTGCCATGGAGTGAAGTGCCAGATGATCTTGTCGAGGAGATGGTCAAATACCTGAAGGCTATGTTTAGAGGAAACCAGGATCCAGCAAAAGAGCCATCCACCCATCTGGTAAAGCAACGCATAAAAAGATATTATCGGGCGCAAAGGCAGCAGAAAATAACAGCCTCTTCGCCTACGAGACGTCGACGAAGACGATTCCAAAATCGGAAAAATCGGCTCACGATGGTAAGATATTTCAAAGTGAGGCTCGCTGGTAGTGGTACAATTGAAGTTATTCGCAGACAATGAGCGATTCTGAAATTAAAAAAAAAAGGTACCTTTTAAGACTTAAGAGAGACCTATTATTTCTCTGTGCAAGGTTTCACCTTTTTGATTGTTAATAGAGAGTTTTAGCATCGCGGTTACTGTACGGCCAACGCCAAACGTCAGGCTGTTTTTTTAGCCAAAAAACGGAAAACCTGTTTTATTTAAGCACCTTTTCTTGTCTGTTGACTTCATATATTGAGTCATTTCTCAAAGGAGTGAGACAAGCTGAAATCATGACGTGAATTTCACACTTTTATCAATTATGACTTAGTAATCTGTTTGCCGTTTGGCTTTACAGCGATGCTAATTACTCGGAATACCTGAAAGGTATCCGAGTTATAATCTGTGCAGAATTTAGTTTTCTGTGCAGCAAATGGACAATAGAATTACGAGGCGGTGATTTCATTGGTTAAAAAGCAATGTGCTACACCCCTTTGAGCGATACATTTGACCTTCCTCTGTAACAAATAAATTAAACACAGCCGCGGAGGAGATTTCCGATAGCGAGAGACTTGAAACAGCCTCTCGTCCTACAGAATTCGATGAAAATCGAATTTATAACCTGCAGTGGAGCAAGCAAATGATGGATTCTATGTTGGGGCTTCAGTGTGACTCATTTTATTTCGTTTGCTCCCAAGTGCCACGGTAGGGCAAATGACGCAATGCGATGCAGCTAAAATGTGAAAATGCTGGATTCAGCGTTATGGAATGTTATAAATGACATATTTACTCTAATCTTACTTGTTGACCGCATGACGAAATCGCCAGTACGGAACTTCCAGCAGCGGTATGTTATGAATGGTCGAATTTCATAAGTCTCTTTCTGTCTCAGGTGTTCTTTGTACGAACATCATCCGCCGCCGATGTCTATTTCTTGTTTAAATCAATTGATAGTTTCACGATCTTCATGTTAGCTACCTAGAGCTGGAGGTCACCGGCCGCATCATTCACAACGCTGTTAATCTGGAACCTTTGTAGCTGGATACCGGTTTTCACTTACCCATATTAAGACTTAGTTACAAGAATAGTTTTTCACATGTTTTCTGTGTTGCTACACTAGTGTTTCACTCGCCTTTGCTTCACCGGCTGCTTTCACTTGAAACCAGTTTATTTGATGTCACGCTACATGCTAAAAAAATAGACATAACTGATCCACGTTATTTCCACCCCTGTTCCAAAACATACTATTCCTAATTAGCTGTGTCACCTTTTGAAGAGAAGGACAAAACATAGACCCCCCTTTTGGACCGGGTCCATATTTATTATTATTTTCTTGCTAAAAAGTGTCCCAAAGCAGAACTTAATGATCTTTTTAACCTCAGAAAGGACGAATTTGTGACAAAGGGGATGTGTTCACTTTGTGACAATGTTTAGATTGGGCATCAGTTACAAATTGTTTCATTTTGTCATTACTAACAATGATAACATTACCCAAAGAGAACAATAACAATGCCTGTTCATTTATCATTGATATTTTATTGTTATAAAATATGTTAATGTTTATATATATTGTTCATGTTGGGGCTGGCTAATTTGGGAGTCCATTGTTGGATACATCAGATGAACTTTTGCGAAGCGGATCGAAATTTTCCAGGCAGGTACAACCCTAGTAAGTGTAAGCCCTTTCTAGAATAATATATAAAGAAAGTTCTTTCCTGTTGTGGAAAAAAGCTAATCAATTTCATGTCCAGGAAATTAAGATAAATTTATATTTAAAAAGATTAATTTGTTATTTATAATATTACCAGTATAATAAATTGAATAAATGTATGATGCAGTAAGCTATTTTACAATGATAATTTCATTTCATTATATTGTCTTCATCAGAGTGATTGATTATAAAACCATATTTCCTAAATTAAATACGGTAGATTTTCACACTGGAAAATGATTTGGGTTGGTGTCTTTGATCCCATTCATAGGTTAAGTAAAATCCAAATGGCCCCTTCCATTCTAGCCTGTGCACAGCTGCCCACTCTCCGAAAAAAAATCTGACAGCAGCGTCTGTGATTTACCGTTGATAATCGCGTTTAATGCCGCGTGATCATTGAAACAACGAGTTTTGATTGGCTTTCATTTTTATTTCTCCCCATCAACACCGTGAGAGATTTGACGATTTGATGTTTGTACTTTGTGCAGGGTAAAAAAATCGAATAAAAATCTTTTTGATGGTCAAAGAGGTTTTTCTTTTAAAGTACGAGCGGAATTGTTATCCATGGAGTGTATAGTGGAAAACGATTCTACATACATTTGTACGAATTGTTTGTCAGCGCTGAAGAGACTAAAGCGCTCCTGGCGAATCTTCACGAGGTGAATATGTCACGATGCACAAGATTTCTCGCTTGAAAAAGTCCCCGGCTATCCCCTTACCAGTCAATATAATCTCAATGCCTTGCTCGGACCAGCCTAGCCATTCTCAAGAACAATCTACAAAGCGTGTTGCCTGGAAGATTTGAGATGTGTACATATAGAGGAAAATATAAACAGCTCATTGGCAACGATCGGGGCTGCTCTGAAGATCAGAGCCGTACCCGGTTGGAAGACTTGCAAAGGCATCCTTTCTTTTATTAAAAGAGTGATTCTATGCTATAAAGACAAGGAATCTTAAAACTATCAGAGACGCTCTTCAATGCACTTTTGGAATCTGCCTCATTTACTACCGTTTTGAAAATTTAGCTCCAAAGAAATTATGAGTCACGCAAATTTTGGTCACCGTAGAGCACTCATTAATTTTTGTAAAATTATTCCGAAACACGATTACTAACGGTAAATTCGGAGAGTGGGCGTCTGTACACAGCCTACTTTCGTTCTTCCCTGGAGCGCATAACATTTTATTTAAAGTTCAAGTAATTTTTTATTAGTGTGGAAGAAAAGTGAAGCAAATTAGCCGAAATCGTCTTTACTAAGGGTAAAAAGCTCATTAACATGTTTTGGGGCACTTTGCACCGAAACGCAAACAAAAACAATTGAATAAAAAAATGCGGGTGAGGTCCATGGACCCGGTCTAAAAGGGGGTTCCTTTCCCCCTGATGAATTTATTTGCAATTGTAAACATTAAGCGATGTTCACCAGTACATTATCCGCGTTATTGTAAATGAGCAAATGGCTACAGAAACATTTACTTGTTTTGTTCCGTACTTGG
>CASBPP010000001.1:850000-855000 GCA_949126865.1 Montipora capitata | reverse complement strand
AATGGCGACTACGAGTAGGAGTTTTGAGTTTCACTAACTGTTCTAGTTTATTGGAAATCATTGACTATATTAGCGAAAGCAGACTACAGCGGTAACACAACAGATTTCAAAAATACTTACTTGCGATAAGTTTCATGCCTGAAATGGAATGAAGACAGCATTATCGACGTTATAGTATTCGCTATTAAAATTAGCTTCTCATGATTTCGAGGTTTAATCAGCAAATTAAAGGATTAGTTGTTAATGAACTTTACCCAAAATTAATTAATTCTCGCCCCACCTTGGTATCTTTATCAACTGCCAAATGCCGGGACAATTAGTGCAGAAACTGTATTGGCATGTCGGAAAATATTCCCTAGGCCTGCCCACATAGGAAGCAGAAAGCACAATAAAAATGATAGGTCTCAAAAGAACCCGACTGCCGAATATTTTTTACTGGTATTGCATGGTATTCCAGACTAAAGATGATAATAATAATAATAATAATAATAATAATAATAATAATAATAATAATAATAATAATAATAATAATAATAATAATAACAATAATGATAATGATAATGATAATGATGATGATGATGATGATGATGATGATGATGATGATACTAATAATAATAATAATTCGACAATTGGAGTATCGACGGCTTGAAAGTTTACGGAAGAAACCGTGAATCGGATAATCAATGTTTTATTCACTATGATAATTATTCGATCTGAAATGAACAAGATTACATAACAATCACTGAGATATTCGAATACGCTGAAATCTCTGAGCAAATGAAAAGAAAAGCATCAAAATAAAGGACTGAACTAAACTTACTTCTGTGGCAGGTTTCCGTAAGCTACAAACTCTTGAAACTGAACTCGACGGCTTAACACTGCTGAAACTAATTGACTTAAACTACTGAAAATGGTTAGCGACTGACTTATATCCTTTCAAACACATGCTATTGACTGATCTGAAACTTAAGCCTTAGTTACCTAAATGAATTCTCTTAAAATGTCAATCAAATCTTTGTGCGTTTCCGGTAATAATTAACTAATCAGTTCTGTCGCCGTAACCACAATAATAATAATAATAATAATAATAATAATAATCGGCTTAGCTCATTAAGTGTTTGTTACCCTTTATCTACTGCATTAGTAAAAAAAAAAAGGTTCTAAATATTAGTTTATTTGGGAAAAGAACAAAGATAAAACCAGTCTTGTTTTCCGCTACGGAGTTTTCAACTGTAACCTAAACTGCAGTTGTTTATTTAAACGTAGGGGACTGTATTGATTGGGATCTTGGAATGCAAAACGGTTTAATACCAGATGAAAGGATAACGGCCTCCAGCGCCTGGTCCTGGTCTCCAGCCAGTTTTGGTAGATTGAATTACGCAAGAGGATCATGGTGTACCAAGTATATGGATAATAACAGGTATCTGCAGATTGACCTACAGTCGCTTCATGTAATCTGTGCTGTGTCCACTCAAGGGAGAGACATTGGTCATGACTGGGCAAGGAAGTACACCTTACAGTTATCTACAGACAATAAAACATGGACAGATTACAAAGAAAATGGACTTGTTAAGGTGGGTTACAAAGTTGTTGATATACCAAGACATAAAAGTTTGAGCCGGTGGACATTTAGTTTATAATCAATGATTACATCATGTCAGTACAAGATGGAATATTAAATTAAAAGTACTTCTTGCACTGAATAACGTCATGCAGATGATAACGAAAGTGCGATTACCTTTTTGCTTTTGTTGTTCTTCGGCGTAATTGGTTTTCAGGTAGAACACAGTTAAAAGGTTTTTTCTCCACAAAAACTAATTATATTGAGGACAAAATTAATGGCATCGGCGCAGGCCAAAACCAACATTTTTGAAACATTTTGTTCATGCTGGATAAAGTGAACTTTGTTCAACGTTTTCCTCCAAAGAAGGCTTCAGCGAGAATTTATTTAACCAGCAGTGAAAGACAATTCACTGCCTCCATTTGTCTTGTTGTTTGTAATTGCACTTAATGGATAACAAACGACAACCTGATAGTCTTCAGTAGAGCCTTTTTTACGGATGCGTTTACCTTTCTTGTTTAATGCCGGAATTTCTAGCGATTGAGTGGTAACGAATAAGCCTGAAATTGAATTTTTCTGCGTCACAAGAGCGAGAGGGCCTGGGTTGCAGAAGGTGTAATCGAGGGATTATAGGTAGTGACTTAAGTATATCTAAGCTACAATCCTGGCCAAAAAGTTACGGGACAGAACACAAAATGGCTGACGCACTGTACATTTTTCTTTTACACATCTATAAGCAGTCTCCATAACCTTATTCGAGCTCTCATCGTCATTTTCAGAAACCCCCCCCTCCCCCTCGCAATGTTGATAGCTGCTGGGATCCTTCGAACTGTACATAAACACAGCAGCGTAACAACAATGTTGATAGCTGCTGGTACATAATTGCGAGGGGGAGGGAGGACAGAGAAAGACTTTGAGATATATGTAGGAACTTGTCCCATTATTTTTGGCCAGGATTGTAGGTATAGCACGTGATTAGTCATTCGAGGCCGACACCTATTACCCACGATTTTCGAGATTTTGGACGTATAGTTAAGCGTCATCATTTATCTGTTACGCAATTCTTAGTTTGCACTCGCGTGATTAGACGGCCATGTTGGTGCACAAAACAGAGGCAAAATGTCGCTCGCGTTTTGTATAATAATAATAATAATAATAATAATAATAATAATAATAATAATAATAATAATAATAATAATAATAATAATAATACAGATTTTTTACACCAACATGGCCGCCATGACGTCCGAAGTATTTCAGGCACTGAATTTGGTTCGGGGAGGATATGTTTCCATTTTTTTCCCACAGGGTTTTTGGGTTTCGTATCCGCCAATGCCGCTACTTTGTGTATTGGATATACTTTCCTTGCTGTATTGTGTGTGAATTGTGTTTAGTCAATTTTTGTCCGCCCAATAGATGTGGCTTTTCTCCAATATTCATGTTTGTAATGTTAAGACGGTGTGCGGCCTAATCGTCCAAAGTAAACCTAATCGTATATTTCTCTCGTGTCTGTTGCGCAGTGAAACTGGAAGGTATGTTTAGTCGTTTTGCTATAGGTCTCAATTATAATATTAACAGTACGCAAATTTTTTATGACGCATTATTGGTAAAAAAAAAAAGAAGAAAAATATTTGACCTGTTGTTCTCATATCACAAGCAAGTGATAACTTGTATTCCTTCTTTGCTATTCATTGGCATACTTTACACTTAAGGTGGCTCAAACCAGTTTCAACACTTGAAAAAAACGTTCTTATTAGAAGAATTTATACTTCTGCAAGACTTTATCACTTAACAGCAATGTTATGGTACCATATCAAACACCAATTATTGCTGAAAAAGATTCGGTCATTTTTGTGACGTAAAAAGTTACCGTGGCAACAGCTACTCATATCTCAAAAATGAACTCGGTGACCCCCATTTTTTATTTCTGAAATGTAATCAGCATGCCAGAATGAAACTCTCTGCATTTACAAATGAGCTCCGTGATTCTCCAGGACTCCGGGACTCCGCGACTCTTATTTGCTCAAAGAACGCTTCGAGCGGATGTCTAAAGCCGTCGTCAAGTGATGGAAATGTATTTGGGTATGAGATATGGCAACTTTCAAGAGATTTCAGGCTTCCAACATCTTCAACCTGGCTATTGACCGAATGCAAAAATGGCCGCCAACAAATTATTATTTTGTCTTTGTGTTAATTAGCCTAACTAGCCTCGTTCAAACGCGTAAAATTGAAAGAAAAATTGAAAGTGTTGTAGTGTCATTCCTTCTAATGACAAGGTCTCTTGAAAGTGTTGAAACTCGTTTGAGCCACCATAAGACTGCGACGAAACATTAATGGACCCAGGCCATTTTGTGTAAAACTGTTTGGTTTGAAAAACGTTGTTCTAAAACGAATTCCAATCACCTTCTATGGGATATCACCAACTTAAAGGACTGATTTTTCAATTTCTCTGATAAAATTCTCTCTCTCCACTGCTTTATGCCTAAAAAAAGTTTTTCAAAGCAGTAAGAGTAGAAATTTCATGCTATGACATTGACATTGGCCGTCGAGTTCCCAAACGAAGTGCAATTCCTGGTCCAAGACCAATAGTTTGCATATTTACAAGAAGGATTATCAGAGAACAAGTCATGAACAATCGGAATGATGCTTGCAAAGTCACAGCAACTTCTGTTGGTATTCCAGCCGACTGCTCTTTTGAAAACGTGAGCTTATTCGACCATCTCACTCCCCAAATCCGACAACTTCCTGTAGATGCCAAGAAATTTCAAAATCGGAATGGCGACAAATTTTGCTGGGCAAAGAATTGTGTCGTTTATCTGCATCAAACCGACGATTCTCGTCCAATTTTGTTAAATCTTCTGCCCATTTAGAGAACTTTGCGGAACTGCAAGGCTTTCCTTTGAGCTCAGTAACCTCTATTATCGTGTTTAGCTTACATGTTTTCTTGTTTCTATAATGTCTAGTGACTCTAATTTATTATCTGTCCTTCCCGTTTGTTAACGACTCTGCGCACACTTTGATATCGTACTATTTTACTTGACGATTCACTGAAGGGATAAACGGAGCACATGAGATTACAAGGAAAGGTATTAATAGAAATCCAAGGCAAAACGAATTCAGAAAAAACTGGACACTTACAAGATGAGTGCGGCTCTCCGGATTACAGAAACGGTTTTTCATACAACATGAACAAACTTATATGCGAAACTAAACAATACCATTGAAACTTACACAAAGAACAATACCAGCCTTACAAGGGTGTTAACGAGGTAGTGTGACAAAGGTAGACAAAAAACAAGCCAGGCTTAATTACGGACTAAGAAAACTGTTGTAGGACAAACCAAGAAAGGACAAAACAAATAAACTCTAATTACACGGAAAAAATACTGGTATTCGTGGCTACACCGTTAATCACTTGGATGATAGCTTGTTTAATTTA
>CASBPP010000001.1:810000-812500 GCA_949126865.1 Montipora capitata | reverse complement strand
GATTTCCCAAATACATTCCCTGTGGTTCAGATGTGATCAACTAGCTCTTGCAGCAAGTACAGTGTTTTAACATCTACATCTACATGTTCCAGCACTCGGCAAAGTCCCGTTTTGACTTGTGGCTGTTTCTGATTAGGTGGCCTCATACACCATAAGCATCTTTAGAGACATCACCGCCAAGCCGGCCACTTCTGCTGGAGAGAACAAGACAGCCACAACACCGGGGACTTTATCCCCTACTCTTCTCGAATAGTGCTTGGGTTCTTTAACGTCCCACAGGGAACTTATGAACATAGAAGACATTTGTGAGACGGGGCCTACAGTTTATAGTCTTTATCCGAGAAGACTTGCAAGTAAAACCATTTGCAAACGAAATGGTTAATGGAAAATGCAGCACTTTCTCCTCATTTAATTAAAGATTCTGAGTGTTGATCCGGCCGGTGTTCGAACCTGCGACCTCCCGCGTGGCAGCCCGATGCCCAACCAACTGAGCCACCAGTGCGCGGTTATTCATTAAGTCATCGAAACTTTAGCTCTTATCCAAGAAATTGCGCATGAGTAACTTTCTCCCTTCTTATTTGCGATCAGCTCCGCAAGTCTGCTGTGGTACTTAACACGCTCATCCGCCATTCTGCCTGTGGTCGTGAAAACTAAGGGATTGAACGTGCCCTGTTTGACCTCCATTACTCTTTCCACATACTGCCCCTTCTTCTCGTTATCATGCTTCTTAGAGATCTGCTTAGGAGTCAAGTCTCTGTAAGAGTCTACATTGGGGTGCAGATCACTGTCTCGTCCAAGACGGGCATCAGGGGGCTTTGTTATCGCCATGATTTAACGTCTCCCCAATGAGCTCCTGAAGGACCGGCTCTACTTCCACATCATTACAGACCATCCTTAACAGCTCTGCTTCCAACTCACGAAGTTCGTTATGGCGCTGGATAATGAACCCGCTGCGCTGACACACCCTTGCGTGATCCACGCTAAACTGAACACCGCATGCGCAGATCATGGGCGTGTCCGTTATGTCCCAGTTGTATCGTGACTTGATTGCATCTCTAAATTCCTTCTTATTCAGATTGTTATCTAGCACTTTGAGAGGAATCACGGTCAGCCAATTTGATGATCCCTTCTCTGTAGCTAACTCAACACCTCTCTTAGCTTTTGACGGTTGGGAGCCGTTCACCTGCTCCAGCCTCTCACTTAGACAGTCATCTTTTTGTTTTCGTGTGCTCAGTTGCAGTGTTCGAATTTCTGAGGCATCTGGAAGCTGGTGCACTTGCTCAAAAATTCGCCTCACGAGCGGATTAGTAACTTTGATTGAAGCCTCGTATTCAGAAGATGAGGTCTCATTCAAGGCCTCCCATGCGCACAGGGTGACCAAGGAGGTCGCTCTCTACTTTAGTGTGAATGTATGGCCAGTGACAGCTGATGTAAGAACCTCCTTAATCGCGCGCTCAAGTGGCTCTAATAATTCTGCCATACCAGGTAATGTTCTTAGGAAATATGTTCAACGGTGCCGCAGACCAAATGATAATAGGGACCTTAAGCATGCGCGATTTTGAGACGCAACCGGCAACCGGAAGTGAGCCGTTTGGCCTTTTAACTTGTCTTCGTTGAAACAAATTTATATTGCTAAGTATCTTTTCTCCATTGGAGATGATTAGTATAAAAATCTGGGAGACACTATTGTCCTGACACTTGAAATGTGCTCTTCCGGTTGGCGTCCGAGTCTTAAAAACGCACGTGCTTAAGCCCCCTATTGATAATGATAATACGGAGGGAGCTGAGGTACTTTGTATGAGGATGTTTGGTATAGCGCAGAATATGGTGGGTTTGATCCAAAACAACATAAAACAGTGGAAGACAGTTTTAACCACTGGAGGTGAAGCTCTTGGCGAAGTTCATATCAGAAGAGGAATATTTCAAGGAGACAGCCTTTCATCCCTCCTTTTTGTGATATCGCTTATCCGGGCACTAGCACCCGTGCTACGAAAAGTAAAGGCGGGATATGATCCTGGCGACGGGAAAGGAATGATAAATCATTTGCTTTTATGGACGATCTTAAGAAGCCATATGGTAAAAATGAAAATCAAGTTGACTTTCTCGTCCCATCGGTTAGAATTGTGGCCGAAGATATGCCGATGGAGTTCGGAATACCAAAGTGTGCAATCCTATTGATGAAACGCGGAAAAGTGTTCCAAAGTGAAGAAATCATGCTACCGGGGGATAAAAAGATGCGATCACTGAATGTTGATGAGAATGAAAACTACAAGTATCTTGGGGTGCTAGAAGCGGATGATATAAAACATAGTAAAATGAGCTTAAGGACAGGATCCAAAAGGAATATTTTCGTACAGTTAAGACAATACTAAACTCCATACGGGAAATACGATAAAAGCGATGAACTTTAGAGCAGTTTCCATTGTAAAGTACGAGGCAGGAATTGTTGATTGCCATGATCCTCGCAGTCATGAACGCAATTTTTGCAATTGCGTAAAGA
>CASBPP010000001.1:787500-805000 GCA_949126865.1 Montipora capitata | reverse complement strand
CGATAATGATGATGACTATGTTGATTATGATGGGCTGATAACATGATTGTGTTCGAATTCCTAACGTAGAGAACATTGTAGCTGGGAAGAGCACGACCCAATCCTCCATCTACAGTGACCAATACTCTAATGGCAGATCAGACAAAGCAGTTGATGGGAATCCTGACCAGGAATTTAAGAATGGACACTGCTCACGCACTTTAAAAGATAATCCAAGCTGGTGGCGAGTGGATTTGAGCAGTCCTGTGCAGGTCTTTGAAGTGCGCATCGTCACTGGGAATTCGCCCTTGTCTGACGGGTCAAATGTTACAAGGAATCAAGTCTACAATATAACACTGGGTGAGAGAAACACTTGCAGAAATCTGCTGTTGAAACATAGTGAACTGAGCCATAAACTTAAGAACAAGATACTTTTCAAGCTTGACTCCAAGAGAATCATAAGTTAAATGTTTAGTTATTTACTGTAAAGATTTACAAATTTCAAAAGCATTTTGTGTGCTCCAATTAAGAATTTGTTCATGGTTAGTGTGCATGTATGGAGTTGCGGAAGTTATGAGAGCACAATAGAGGCGTAAGAGTTGCTAGAAGTGATTGCCGAGGGCAACTCTAGTATATTGAGTGCGTTCCGAACTTCCCAAGTGCATCCAATCTCGTTCCCAGAGCCTCCGTTACCTTTGTCCAGCGGAACGGGCGCGTGAGGCTCTGGAATAATCCAAAACCGGAACCAGAAAACTCTGGTTCCGGTTAAATAACTGGGCGTGCGTGAGGGGAAATGGTTAGAAATCAACAAAAACCTCTGAAGTTTACCTTGCTTCGAAAGCGTTTATTTCTCACTCGCGAGACAGTACACATGAATATAAACACATCTCCAGGAGCAATTTTTTCAATGGATAATTATGCGGCTAGCCTTACAAACATCGCGTTTGAAGTCCCGCTAGGATCAAAATGATGGTGGCAATCTCGGAATCCTTATGTGATATAAGGCCAGATTGCCACCATCATTTGATGCTAGCGAGACTTCAAACGCGATGTTTGACGAGTTAGCCGAAAGGTCTCTGATGAGTCCCTTGGCAGGGATGAAACATACGTATGTAAGGCTAGCCGCATAATTATCCATTGAGAAATTTTTACACTTTTTTAATTTTTTTCAATCAAAACAAATTTCAGCACGTGGTGTCACGAAAGTGACAACTAGGAAATTTTGTAATTTCAAAAACAAAAACGTTACGGAACTGGTAAGTAGTAAAAAGATTTATTTCTAGATTAACTTCGACCTCGTATAGATAAAAATCCGGAAGAAAGCATAAGTTTCTAGTTTAGAATTTCAAAATTGCAGGAAATGAAACTGTTTTTTAACAGCCAATCAAATATGGCCTCTTTTGGATTTGACCAGAGTCTCTCTTTTCCGACCGCTGGTCAAGAGAACGATGACTCTGGGAACGAGATTAAAGTGCATCCAGAACTTAATATTTGAGTATATGCACAGCATATAGCATGAACCAATTATTTTATAACATATCAACACGAAAAGCCGGTTCAGTGATTAAATTCGTAATTCTTATCATGGGAAACAGAAGCAAGAAAACATTTTATTGGCTAATTGAAAACACACCACCTTTAAAAACAAGTACACTGGAATTAGTGTGACAAAATGCCCATAACGTTTGATCTCCTCTCAAAAGAACTGACTATCGATAAAAACAAAGTGGAAAAAATATGTCTTCAATCTATAAAAGAAGTGACAAGTTCTGTAAAAAAAATATATATTCTTTTTGACTCAACGGCTTGCTGAGTTTGGGCGTTTCAAAACAACATTTTCATTCAAAACAGTATTCACACTGGATTGCTCAGTTGGTGAAAATGGGATAGTTTGGTGTCATGTTAATCAGTGAAAGATTCCGGCAATTCTGCTTTTTTACAAAAAGATCAACTCTTCTACTTGAAAAGAGCAGAAAAATTAACTTCCTGCATTTACTTTTCATAGAACACATGCAAAATTTTTACCTCTCTTGTTAATGCTAGTCGATCGATCCCTTTGGCTACTGGAGATTTGGCCGAAAAACACGTTTTATTTTGGTGGGAAGGGTTTCTGAGAAACCTTTCATCATCTTAGAATTATGCGCCCAGAAAGGTAGGTGGATAATGGAGCAAGCTTTTCATGGAGATTTTCAGGTCAGTGTTACATGGTTTTTTTGGCCGTTTCTCCAGTTTCCTTGACTGAATTGTGCTCATTCTGGTATAGTTTGAAAGATCTCTTCTCCCTGCACAAGTTAGTGGACAAAGCTGTTCCTGACCGTTAAAATTGATGACGTCACAAGGGGTAGATGGGACCGTGGATAAAGCTGGACATATTTTGCCAAGTAGTAATCAAAGGTTTAAAAAAAAGGTACCTTTTTAGAGAGAAAAAAGGCAGGTATTTTAAGCTTTCGAGTGAAAAAATTTTGACGTCAATATTGTCCACTTTTCATGCATTTCTTACTTTACCAAACAAACTTTAAAGCGCGAAAAAGGTACCTTTTTTCGGTTAGAAGCGATCTCTTCAAAAGCGCGAAAAAGGTAACTTTTGGGATTACAAGCAATCTCATCAAAAGCGCGTAAAAGGTACCTTTAAAAATAAATGATGCTTCCATTAAAATCCTACTGATTGACAGATGTCGACCGTTGGCGCCTCCAACGAACGATCCACGGACGTTTTTAGGGGACTCCCGTTTCTACAATCGAATTTCCCAGTCCCGAATCTAATTAAACCGAACAAAACCCATCCTAGATTCCCCTAGAAACATCTGTATGGGGGGCTATTCCTCAATGGCCCCGGCTATTTCACAGCCTCGTGCATTATTGGCATATTGTCCGACCTACGTACGTACGTGGACGATGGTCTACTATGAGGAATCATCGGACTGAAAAAAAAATAGCTGGCTCCTTTTAGCCGATCAAAATTGAGAAACTAGACTGAAGAGATCCGAAAATACTGGCGGCTACCATCCAAATGGATGAAATAGCTACTGGTTCTTTCAAACTAGATGCATGTAGAGGACCTAAGCAAGCCCATTTTTAAGCGTGGAGCTAAGACTTTAAAAAAGTCCTATATGAAAAGTCGAACCATTGTAATCTGCGAAAAAAAATATCAAATTGTACGTCGATCTACGACAAACAGCAGAGAAGTGTTTTTTTTTCTTTAAAGTCTAAACTGAGCGGGTTATCATAATAACTGTTTTGTTTCGTGGGCACTTCTTTTCACTCCGGAACGGGTTATTAGAGACTTCAGATTGGAATTTGACCCCGGGTGACTTTTGAGCCACAAGCCGAAGTAAAGCCATTAACCGTAAATCCCGCAATCCCTTTGAGACCCCCTTACTTACACCGCAGTGAGCCTGAAAAGCTTTTATCTCCCCTTCTTAGGCATTTTTACGTTAATTATGCTAGCATTTTTTGGAGCAGCATTTTAGTGGAATCTTCCGAAAAATTTATTATCCTTTTTTTCAGAGAAAATGGAAATGAAAATGAAAACTTTTAAAGAGAAAATGAACACTTAAAGTCGATATTTAAAAAAGAAAAAAAAGTGAAATGCCACCCTGATACAACTGTTTATAATAAGGAATTATCGGTTGTTGTATTAAAATCATTAACTTGTATATTTTGCAAAAACAAAAACAAGCTTACCTCGTTCACGCAATCCTGAACGATGGAATCCACTTCGTATTCTTTCAGTCGTCTTATCCCATATTTAGCACAAAACAATCGTACCTTTCTTTCTGAAAAGCCTCTTGTTACTTCTGGAAAGTTTTGTCTGAGAATTTCACTGACATGTTTGTACCTTATATTGTCTTCAGCGAGATTCCTTATTAAAGTGATATTGCTTTCCATATATTCCGCCATATTTGTCTCTTGACTAGTGGGTCAGTCAATTCAAGCAAAACAAATGGCGCTAAACGGTTGACATCTGTCAATCAGTAGAATTTGGCACGGCTTTCAAATATAGTTTAAAAACGCCATTTTTCCATTTTCGCACTTATGAGAACATCGCTTCCAACCGCTCTTTTGATAGCAACGTTTTTAACCGCAGAAAAGGTACCTTTTTCGCGCTTTTGAAGAGATCGCTTCAAACTGGAAAAAAGGTACCTTTTTCGTGCTTTTGAAGAGATCGCTTCAAACTGAAAAATAGGTACGTTTTTCGCGCTTTAAAGTTTTTGTTTGGTAAAGTGAGAAATGCATGAAAAGTGGACAATACTGACGTCAAAATATTTTCACTCGAAAGCTTAAAATACCCGCCATTTTTTCTCTAAAAAGGTACCTTTTTTTAACTTTTCACCTGATCGACTAGCATTAACAAAAAAGGTAAAAATTTTGCATTTTGTTCTATGAAAAATAAATGCAGAAAGTTAATTTTTCTGCTCTTTTCAAGTACAAGAGTTGATATTTTCCTAGAAAAGTAGAATTGCCGGAACCTTTCGCCGATTCATGTTGTCTTGCGTATCCAGCAAACTTAGTTTCTTGACCTCACTACGGAAAGTATCGGTAGTAATAAAAGAGTTGGTGGGATCGGTGACAAGAGCGTGACAGGACCTCACTGCAATGGTCGATGGGCGAGTGGTGAAATGTGCTAGTAGGCTTTGATGACAAAGGGAAGGGCAACCATTCAGTCGCCTCCACTTTTACGACTTATTCGATGGAAAAAAGTTTGGATATTCTTGGTTTTTGCTGGGGAAGTCTTTGTCCATTTTATCTTAACAGAAGTGGTTGTTTGTCAAGGGGAAATATATATCGTCACGGTTTGCTTGTAGACATTTGCACACGTCATCTCATATATTCACGGCCGTGAGTTTGGTTAAGAGGTAAAAGACGCGTAGAGTACGTTGTTGAGTGATTTGGGCACACGCGCTATTTTTTAAGAACACAATAGAAGTGCTTTGAGAAGCCTGAGCTCCAGGCTCTTTAATTAAGGTAGAAGATGCTCTTCAGTCATGTCCAATATACACAAACGGATACGATTCGTCAATTCCGATAGTCCATTGGTACCAATGGTAGAATTGGTACCAATAGAAAAGAATGTCATTCCAATGGTTCTGTTGGTGAATATGCATTTCATTAAGGGGACTTTGATTATTTTCCCAATCATGATGGTCCGTTGGTAAAAATCGTACCATTGGTACCAATAGAAATGATGTCATTCCAATGATTCTACTGGTGAAATTATTTTCTTATGTGGTCTGGCTAGGAATCGTACCATTGGTTCCAATAGAAAATGATGTCATTCCAATGGTTCTACTGGTGAAATTATTTTCTCATGTGGTCTGGCTAGGTACAAGGCAATTCCGATGGTCCATTGGTACCAATGGTACGATTATTACTAATAGAAAATAAAGGCTTAAAACTTGGTCCATTAGCGTTTAGTTTACATAGTTTTAAAACCCAAAGAAGAATAAGAATTGATTTTTTGGTCACAGTCGCACTTTAAGTTTAGCCTGTACTCACTTTGACAAAGGGCTAATTTTCAAAACATCAGTTTGCTAGTTCACCAAATTAACCATAAAAATACACAAATAAAGGGGCTTTTTTCACTTGAATTGCAGGAGACAGCTTCAATGTAACAAATAATCCAGTTTGTGCGAGATGGGATGGTTCATTTGACCTGGAAGCATCACTTGTGTGTCACATAAATCCGCCAAGGAGTGGCAGATATGTTGGTATACTCACAACCAGAAGACACTTCCTACAGCTCTGTGAGGTTGAAATCTTTTCAAAAGGTGCTTCAGTGTTAAGTAAAGCTGTAGTAGAACTAGTGTACACAGCATTATCTCATTTGTATTCCCGTGTATGGCTGACACACTTCTACCCTGCATCTGGTCGATTCGGGGAAGCCTCGTATCCAAAGTCCTCAGGCTTTTTCGTCAGCGGGTGAGACCCGGAGAGATAACGGACTCCATTTTCCCAGAAAACGTGTGGTTCCAGTCTTATTGCGCATGCTTAAGTTTAAACGGAAGCAGTAAATAGCAGGAAATAAATGGCGGGTTGAAAATGTTCGAGAAACAAAAACTTTAGTTTTACACACCATAAAAGAAACTGGAGAAATGATCATTGGCTTGCTGTAAAATACCCTGCGAGCAGTTGGTTTTTCCTACGCTTTGATTGAGCCGCCGTCCAGCGCCAAGGACTAATAAATTTAATTTGAGCTGGTAAAACGAGTTATTAAACTTGGTTTGGTGCTTGCGCAAGCGTAAAGCTACGTAACTGCTGCGTTTGGGCGAGCCCGCTGTCTAATAATTTCATATTTTTCCGCGAAATAAGACGAAACGCATCACGTGGAGTATGACGTAGTTCGCACATCCTCGATGGGAAATCTAACGGTAGCTCGCAGTGGTTTCTCTGTCGGGAAGCGTAGGAGAAACTAACTGCTCGCGGGGTAGCTGTAAAAGCGAGTGAAAATGAAACTTCTGAAGCTTTCGCTTAAGTGTATTTTACTGTTTCAGCGTGGATTCCATCGTGAAGAATACCATCGTGCAAGCAACACGATCGAGAAATTTTTGTGGAAACGACACCAATGTCCTCTTCTATCACAATTTTATGTTTCCGTTATTCTAAATTGCTTCGACAAGACTTTTTTCCACGGAATTCTTCCCTAAGAGACTCATGTTATGTTTTCCCACGGTATGTTTGCAACAGTTGCGGGAATCAGTTTTTAGCAGCGTGGGAAAGTTCCCGTGCTATAAACGGTTGCTATTTATTAGTCGAAACTGGTTAAGCAGCTGCTTAAGGTCGCTGTTACACGTTGAAACTTTTAGCTGAAACTTATGTGCAACGGCGCTGCAAAAAAAGTTTCAGCAGACTTTGCACCGTGTAACATAAAAGGACGAAACTCGTTCGGAAACGTTGAAACTGGTCTTGAAATGTTGTTTACATGGCCTTAGCCGGTTTCTGATTGGCTTACGCAGCGTAGCGTAACAAGACTGATCATGAGTGAGACCAGTTTCACGAAGTGGTGTTACATGGTTAAACTCCTGTTTTTATCACCACTGCGATTGCTGCGACCGTTGCAGAAGTAGAAAGCGGTTCTACTTTTCGTGAAACTTGTCTCGCAACGGAAGTTCCAAAAAGTTTCACGAAACCGATTATGTTACACGGTGCAATGGGTGTCCTGAAAACTAAGACCTAAGACCCGGAAAACTAAGACCCTTTTCATTTTAGTTCTCAAAGCAATCCCTGGGCCGTTTAAAAAGGCGCAAACATATAATAAATAAATGCGAATGAAATCGGGAATAAATCACGCGCAAAGCAGCAAATAAGCCATAGAAAAGAACGGCACCAAAAAACCCTGTATTCCTGAAAGAAATATTATGTATATCCAAAAAATTAAGATCGATTTTGAGACGACAAGAAGGCTTTATAATGACAGCGTTGGGAGAAAATCTAGCGGCGCTTGCTTGATAATTTATTCACGCCACAACCGCGAATGTCACGCCAGGCGAGTCAAGGCCGCATGACAATCCTGCATTTCATCAGAAAGGAAAAAGAAATCGTTGTTCTAAAATGCCTCGCCTGTAACTGAACCAATTGTTCATTTGTTCTTCGGAAATTATTGCCAGTCGGGTGTTACGTTCTGTTGGAAATCAACGACGGGTTTTTCTTTGATCGAGCTCTGTCACGAGCCCTTGTAAACAAATTCAAAGGTTAACAGGGTCACATGTCCTTTTTGGCGGGGAATACTGGGAATCGCGCTGGTGACACTGTTTTCGTAAAAAAGCAGATCCAGCAACCAAATGTAGTACAATTTAAGGGAATCTGCTTGGCTCCAACCGCCATTATGTTGGAATATTTCGGGTTAAGTGTTAGGTGTCAGGTCTTAGTTTTCCGGATTCCCCACTAAAAATCCGGAAAACTAAGACCTAAGACCCGGAAAACTAAGACCCGGAAACCTAAGATCCGGAAAACTAAGACCCTTTTCATTTTAGTTCTCACAGCAGTCCCTAGACCGTTTAAAAAGGCGCAAAAATATAATAAATAAATGCGAAGGAAATCAGGAATAAATCACGCCCAAAGCAGTAAATAAGCCATAGAAAAGAACGGGACCAAAAAACCCTGTATTCCTGAAAGAAATCTTATGTATATCCAAAAAATTAAGTTCGATTTTGAGACGACAATAAGGCTTTATAATGACGGCATTGGGAGAAAATCTAGCAATGCTTGATAATTCTTCACCGCAAATGTCACGCCAGGCGAGTCAAGGCCACATGACAATCCCGCATTTCATCAGAAAGGAAAAATAAATCGTTGTTCTAAAATGCCTCTCCTGTAACTGAACCAATTGTTCATTTGTTCTTCGGAAATTACTGGCAGTCAGGTGTTACGTCCTGTTGGAAATCAACGGCGGATTTTTCTTTGATCGATCTCTGTCGTGAGCGCATGTAAAGAAATACCAAGGTCAACAGATTGGGACTGAGAGGGGTGGGAAGCAGGAAGCTCTAACTTGGCGTCTGTGCATTGAATTAAAAGGTACTAAAGGTAATAATGTAAAGCGTATTTAATTGCAGTCGCATAAACATCTCTGAAATTTTGCTGAGCTTATTCAAAAATTAAAAAAAAAATCATGGGTGTCAGTTAGGCCTTGTCCCGAAAGCTTAGTACACGGTATAAAGATCTCTGTAAGAATTACATGGCAATGTTATGGAGGGTTTTAAACATTGAGAACCGTTACATATCAATTTGCTTATGGACATATTAAAATCAAAATATTTTTAGATTTTCAAAACAGAACGAACGTGCTCGGACTTTCTAACAAAGGCGCCCGAGTTCCAGCCGTACAATATAAGTACCAAAAACAAGAATAAAATGAAAAGGGTCTTAGGTTTCCGGGTCTTAGTTTTCCGGGTCTTAGGTCTCAGTTTTCCGGGTCTTAGTTTTCCGGATTTTTAGTGGGGAATCCGGAAAACTAACACCTGACACCTGACACTTAACCCGAAATATTCCAACATAATGGCGGTTGGAGCCAAGCAGATTCCCTTAAATTTTACTACATTTGGTTGCTGGATCTGCTTCTTTACGAAAACAGTGTCACCAGCGCGATTCGCAGTATTCCCCGCCAAAAAGGACATGTGACCCTGTTGACCTTTGAATTTGTTTACAAGGGCTCGTGACAGAGCTGATTTCCAACAAGACGTAACACCCGACTGGCAATAATTTCCGAAGAACAAATGAACAATTGGTTCAGTTACAGGCGAGGCATTTTAGAACAACGATTTCTTTTTCCTTTCTGATGAAATGGGGGATTGTTTCAATATGCAGATTTTATGCAAATGATATGCAGCAGTATATGAGCGATGTACACTGTGGTAGAGGCCATTAAAAGAAACATTCTTCGTCAGGAGAAGTCTGTATCACTTTTACACAGCCTTTGATAAAACATAAATTTCCTTCATCCATTACGATTTAATTAAAGTGCTACTGCGACGAAAATCAATGGGTTTTTTTACTCGATTTTTTCACCCTTAGTTAAAGACTAGACCCTAAAGTTGACAAAAACAGGTGTCCACAGCTAACCTGACGATTATTTACATCTGTAAGGGCTGCCCGAAAGTGTACAAATTTTGTCCGCCATTACTCGAACGACAAATTCTTGAGGCCACAATTTTGTCAAGCGGCGTTCCCTCCTTGACTTCATCTCATCATCCGGCGAAGTCTTTCCCCATGGTTGTTCGGAGTTGAGTTCAGACAGGAGTAATGCTTTTTTCGAGGAAAGTGAGGCCAGTTTTGTACTCCATGACGAAGATTTAGAGCCATTCGCAACTCAAGAAGAAGCTGCCGCCTACAAGGCAAACCATGAGAACCAAGTCAGTGGTTTTTTTTTTTTGCCAATTATTCATGAATGGCTAAAATTGAAATAGAAATTTTAAATTAAGCAAAGCCGTCTCAAAACCTATAGTTTGGAAACGTTACATTGACCATGTCTTTTCCCTGCGGGACATGAGTAAACCGGACATAGCGACTTCCATCGAACAAGCAAATTTACATCACCGTACGATTAAATTCACAGCAGAAATATCTGCCACTGAAACTGTGTTTCTAGACACAATAGTATACAAAGGAACGAGATGCAACGATCAAAAAACACATGTTAAACCAACGGAGACCTTCAAATATACGGATTTCACCTCTTGCCACCCACCAAGCAATAAAAGGTGAAGCTCCATGAATCCTCAAAACACACTTTCAAGGAAAACATTTGAAAATTTAAAATACATTTGCGGGATAGAGGTTACCCACACAATTTGGTAGAAAAACTACCATCAGAAGTCAAATTGACAAAGAGGGACTCCGTGCTTAAAGGAAACACCAAAACAAAAACAAAAGCTTTTTGTAACAATACCAGACATCAGTGTCAAACCTGAAACAAGTTTTACTCAGAAAATGTCAACACCTACTTGGCCAAATCTTTAAAGAGCCACCTATTATTTGAAGTAAAAACTAACGGTAAAAGCGCGCGACGTTTCGACCGAACTTCAGTCATTATCAAGCCAAAAGTGAAGATAAGAATTTTTGTATAAGTTTAAATATAAAACAAAGAAGTGAAAGTATGTTAAGTTTGAAAATGTAAAAAAGAGGTGTTAAAAAACATGCAAGAATAACATAATTCAAAATGTAAAAAACTTTCGCACAAATTGAGTCTGACTGTACATGGAGACTCAGTTCATTAAAAAAATAAAAATTAAATAAATGAGGCAGTCAAACTTGTTCTTGCACTTTTTTAAGATGGTAAAATTCTTGGTAAGCTCATTGCTCACATAAGAACGTTTCACACGGAAATGTTTTCCAATAGAGGAAGACGCATTCTTGTGCTTGTCTACGCGATGATGCAAATGCCGCCGCGTGTAACCAACATAACCTGCAACACCCACAGGTTACATTTAAATTGATGAACAAGGGATTGTTGGTTGACAATAGACGGCTTGACTTCAGACGATTTCAGATGTTGTTTGATCTTGTGGCTGATAAACGTGGGCTCTTGAGTTGCGCTCTTACTGTAGAATATGTGAACATGTCATGTAGCACCGGTGGCTCAGTTGGTTGAGCACCGGGCTGTCACGCGGCAGGTCGTGAGTTCAACTCCGGCCTGACCAACACTCAGGGTCTTTAAATAACTGAGGAGAAAGTGATGCCTTTGTAATTACATCTGCAAATGGTTAGACTCTCTATTCTTCTCGGATAAGGACGATAAGCCGGAGTTCCCGTCTCACAACCCTTGTTCATTAACTCTGTGGGACGTTAAAGATCCCACACACTATTCGAAAAGAGCAGGGGACAGTGTTCCCGGTGTTGTGGTCTGACCTTTCCGGCATGTGGTCGGTTTGGCAGGATTAGCTTGAAGGGCTTCTGTTAGAATGAGACCACAATTGTGTATAACAGCCAGAAGTCAGGCTACTTAGCCAAGTACTGGAGCCTCACTCAAGCCTCAAGCCACACTCAAGCCTCAAGCCACTTGTCATGTATCATGTATTGTTCTTAGGTAGCCATTTCGTGGTCACTAGTCCCTCTTCCACTTTGGATCTAATAAACTAGTGTGTTCTCTCAAGTGTTTTCTCTTCCTCTGAATCGACACGGTGTCAGAAGTAAAGTATTACATTTCCCGGTTTCCCTGATACATTAGCTGTGTTTTCCTGGTCTTCAACATGGCAGACGGACTTCGCAAACCCGATACGCTTAGCTTCGAAGGCAACGTCGCGCTGAATTGGAAAATTTTTTGTGCAAGAATTAAAGGAAAATATTTATCGCTGCCACACACGGAGACAAGAATGAAAAGACAAAAGTGTACATCTTCTTAAATTTAGCGGGAAGAGAAGCTATCGAGAAAGAGAAATGATTTGTCTACGCGCCCGCCGTTCTTAATTTGGATGGCTCTATTCGTGTACCGGCTGAATCTCGTGAAATTTGCGCCCCTTGTGGGAATGTTGTTATGGAAAGGCATAAATTTAACACAAGAACGCAGATACATAGAGAGCAGTTTCAGTCCTTTGTAGCTGATCTGAGAATGGATCATTTTACAGTTGTAGCTAAGTTACCTGGCCTAAGAATGGAAGCGAGGCTGCCGGTGACCCTGCTTTGATACAAATTTTTGATTTGTTCTTTTCTAATGTTAATGCAGACTAATTACAATCACAATAACACCATTTACATGATAAAAGAAGTGAGGTCTGTATCAATACAACGTCACCGGCAGCTTCACAGCCATTCAGAGGCTAGGTCACTGAGCAAACAACTGTAAAATGGCGTGTTCTAGCAACCAGTACAGCACTCTAAACGACGAGGTTATCCGTAACAAAATAGTTCCGCGTTGCGTCTTCGTTCGTCAGGAAGCAGCTTTTGAAAAAAGAGAGACCTCACACTCAAACGCGCCAATGAAATCAGTGCCGTTAACGAATTCTCCGACAGAGACAACACCAAGCTCTAGCTCGAGCGTTTACGAAGATGAAGTCCACACCGTTGGCGGAGGAGAAAAGGTTTTCTCAGCCTGACGTCCGTAAATTCAAGAATTGTTGCGGAGATCATGCAGCAAAGCTGAAATCCAGCCCAGCGTTCGGTAGAAAATTTCTTCATTGCGGAAAACCAAACCATTTCGAAAAAGTTTGCACGTCGTTCTAAGAAAGCAAGTACCCGTCGAGGCCCTCGTGGACTACGGTCAAATCTCAGTAATTTGACGTAGTCAACGAAATCTTCCCCGACCTTCCTAATGATCAAGGTGAAGATGATTTGTATGTTATTGACGCTGTTATCGAGTCGAGACGTAAGCGTGAAATTTTCTGCACGATGGAAATTAATGGCAAAGGAGTGGAGCTGAGAATTGACACTGGTGCTAGATGCAATGTCATTACATTGGATTTATTTACAAAGCTTAGCCATGGAAATAAATCAGTCAAAGGCGGTGCAATTGGTTTTTTTATGGTGGTGATACGTTATCCACACTCGGTACTACAAATTTCGACTGCCATTTGAAGTGTACAAAATGCAACTTGGAATTTCATGTTGTTCACAGACCAGTAACACCTCTGCTTGGTCTCGCGGATTCTTTAAGGACGTTCGCGTGAACATTTTCTAAAATTTAAGTTTTTGCTGCAAATTTAACCATTGAAGATGATGAGTTAGTGATGTCAGAAATTTAAAAAAGATGGGGGGTCACCGACTTCGTTTTGGAGAAAACTTGCCCGGAAGAACACCCTAAATCTGAAAAACTCCGGCTTCTTTAGAGAATAAGGCCACAGTGTCTATAAACCCAAAAATATTGCAATTACATCTTTGAAGTGAAATGTTCTCTACCAAACGTTGTTTAAGTGAACCCATCATGTGAATTTAGTTAACTGCTGAGGTTCCTAAAAGAACAAGTTCGCATTTAGCGACCATAGTTTCATGCGCCTTGCAGCCGCAAGATGGCAGGATTCCATGTCTCGAGGACAGAAATCTTGAAATTTTTTTAACTTCCCACATTGATTTTTTGTTTATTTTTGGACGATGTGGAGATAATTGTAAATAAAATCTGTTTCTGAAAAGAACAGTAGGGGTCACCGAACATCCAAAATCGTTAAATCCAAGCAAAGCTATAGCAATGGCCATCTGCTCTATCATTGTTCATTTAAGTACTTAGCGCGCACGCTCAATGCATGACGTGGCATGTGAATTTGCACGCGCTGTAAGGGTGCACAGTAGCAATGGGCATGAACGTCCTTAAGCGTGGATTTGGTTCAATTGCACAGCGAGGTCCATGAGGTTGATATTTTTGATGCCTTTTAAGCAGCCGTTTTTGACGAATACAATGATTTATTTAAAGGCCATCTTGGTAACCTACCTGTTCTTTACAAGATAAGGCTCGACCGCAACTCTACTCCTGTTGGTAGACCACCACGTAAAGTACCCCTTGCAATAGAAGAGTGCGTTAAAAGAGAGTTGGAGGGGATGGTTAAAATCGTAGCGATCACACCTGTGTCTGAACCAACCGAATGGGTCTCGAAGATGGTAGCATTCGCGTTTGCATAGATCCACAAGATCTCAACAAAGCCCTCAGAAGATCTCACCATCCCATGAGATCGGTCGAAGATGTCGCCTCCCACATGACTAATGCCACAGTATTCTCAGCTCTTGATACAAGGAGTGGTTTCTGACAAATTAAGTTAGACTACGAATCTTCTCTCTTCACAAGCTTCAGCACACCTTTCGGGAGGTACAGATTCCTCCTCATGCCGTTTGGTATTACATCTGCATCGGAAGTTTTCCAGCGCGCAATGGAAGAGCTGTTTGCTGGGTATTCCTGTGTATCGTCGTGGATGACCTATTGGTATGGGGAAAAGGAACTGTGGAACATGATGTAAATCTTAGGAAAGTTCTACAGAGACGGCGTGAAGTCAAATTGAAGCCAACTCCAAAGAAATGCAAGTTCCGCCTCGATCAAGTACCCTATGTTGGGGCACCTTTTCACAAATGAGGGTCTCACGCCGGATGAAGCTAAGATCAAAGCCATAAAAGAAATACCTCCTCCTGACAGCCCTGAGGCACTACACCGATTTCTTGGCATGATCAACTATAAAAATTCTTTGACTTGGGCTATTTTAGTTTCAATAAGAATAAAACGCAAACAGCGGCTACAAACATTTGCTTGAACGGCATAACCGTTTTATAAACTTAACGTGTCGTATGTTTCGTATGTTACTCTTTTACTCCGCGTAAATACAAAATAAACCTAGTCCGCACTTTGGCTTATTGCTGCATTAGAATTTGTTCGTCACCCCGATTGTTACAGTTTACCTTAGATGACCTCAAGAGGATCTTGTTACTTAATGGTTACCCTATAGGAACTGTTAAATATCGTATGAATGTTGTCATTCAGAAACCTCAAAATACGCCAAACGATCTTGTACAAACAGTTAGGAAAAAAGAAGTTCTTATCGTTCTACCTTTCTTAGGTCATCACAGCAAACACCTGACAAAACAGCTGAGGTCTTGTATAAACAAATTCTATGGTATTTTCAACCTCAAAATAGTTTTCAGAACACCAGAAGTATCAAGTCTTTTTTCCCTTACAAAGATAAACTAGTAGCTCCTTCCTTCAGGTCAAAAGTAGTGTGCAGAGCAAACAGCTGGGATTGCAATGATTTCTGTATAGGGAAAAGGAAACGCCGATTACGTGACAGAAAAACAGAACATTTTAAAGCCCTAACTACAAATTGTCACGAATCTGCAATTGCTGTTCATGTTTTCTTAACCACCATAGAATTAAGTGGGATCAAATTGAAATATTAGCAACTGGTCGATCAGTTATGCATTGTAAAATTAAAGAGTCTCTGTTTTTCCGTGTTCTAAAGCCAGCCTTAAATGAAAACGTTGGCAGTCAGAAACTTTATCTCTATTATTAGCATATTTTTTGTCGTTTTATGTCAATCAATTTCGTTAGTTCCCAGTCCGTACAGTTGTATTTTTGAATTTAAATTTATCTGTAACTAAATAGTAATCACTTCTGATGATGTATGTTGTAACATACGAAATGTTAAGTTTATAAAAGTTGTGCAGTTCAAGCAAATGTTTGTAACCGCTGTTTGCGTTTTATTCTTAATGATCAACTATCTTCACAAGTTCATCAGCAATTTTAGTGAGAAGACTGCGCCACTACGCCAATTGCTTCGGAATGACATATACACTGGACTTGGGAGGACCCTCAGCAACAAGCTTTTGTAGCTCTGAAATCTGAGATCTCTTAAGCACCAGTCCTTAAGAACCTCAACCCCTTAAAGCCTGTTACGCTGTCTGTCGATTCTTCTAAGAGTGGCCTTGGTGCTGTATACCTTCAGTATGGGAACCCTGTGGCCTATGCCTCGCGCGCTCTCACAGAAGACGAAACTCGATACGCGCAGGTCGACAAAGAACTGCTCGCTGTGACATTTACATGCCAGAAATTTCACGATTTCATTTATGGTCGAGAAGCCATCATTGAAACTGACCACAAGCCTATTACGGCAGTTGTAAACAAGCCTCTTCATACAGCACCTGCTCGTCTGCAACGTATGCTTTCACAGCTTCAGAGGTACAATTTGAAGTTCATTTTACAGAAGAGGAACGGAGCTTCATGTAGCGTATGGTGTAGAGGATGACGATCAGCTTGATGTGTTATGTTTCTCGTCGATCTCTCCCTTACGCATGGCCGAGCTCTAGAGTCACACTCTTGCAGATCCCATTATGCAAAAAGTGGCTCATTTCATTGCAAATGGCTGGCCGTCAAAGCTCAAGAGTGTAACTCCAGATGTTAAAGTCTACTTCCCAATAAGAGATGAGCTGATTGTTGACAATGAAGTGATTCTGAAAGGCCTCAGAGTTGTGGTTCCAAATTCCTTGCGCAAAGAATACATCCATCTTCTCCACAAAGGGCATCCAGGGACAGATGCTACCAAGAGAAGAGCAAAGGATATGTACTGGCCCTCCATGATGCTGGAAATTGATTGTACGTTAGCCTCGTGTCAACATTGCAACAGTGAAAAACCACACCAGCAGAAAGAGCCGCATCTGGTCCATCCTGTTCCGGTGCTTTCGTGGTCCCTTGTCAGTGCTGATATATTTGATTGGCAATCAACGCAATACTTAATTCTGGTTCACTCATATTTCGGCTGGTTCGAGATGAATTCTCTCCACGATTTTTCTGCCAAAACTGTTATTCAGAAGATGAAGAGTCAGGTTGCTGACCGACAAAAGCCCACAATTTTTTAGTAAAGAATTTAGAAGCTTTGCTGAAGAATGGAATTTCCATCCTGTCACCAGTAGCCCTCTCTTCCCACAGTCCAATGGCCTGGTTGAGAATGCAGTGAAGCATGCCAAGAACCTGCTCGAAAAATGCAAGAAGGATGGTTCAGATCCTCTGCTTGCAATTGGCCTTCTTAATCTCAGGAATGTTCCACGAGATCAAGTTCTTGGTAGCCCTGTGCAGCGTTTGACGTCCTGCGCAACCAGGTCCTTCTCCCAGTTGCTAAGAAGCTCCTTGCTCCCAGGGCCCTCAACAACAAACATGTTTTCTCGCGCCTCAAATCCAAGCGTATGCAGCAAAAGGCCTCTTACGATCGTGGCGCCAAACCTCTTCCACCTCTCAATCCTAAGCAGGTTGTAAGACTTCAGACCAGCAACGGCTATGAGAAAGTTGGTATTGTGAAACAACCCACAGCGGACCTGCGGTCCTATATTGTGAATGTTGGAGAGATAGAGAGAAAGTACCGCAGAAACCGCAGACATCTGCAGGCTGTTCCAGAACGTGCTCCTGCTCCTCCTGAAGCAACCAATCAGAATGTTCCCGCCTTTCCGGCAGCAGTCAACCAGAGCGCTTCTCCTTTCTCCTCTGTTGAGTCTCCACCCGTGACACCTGCCAAGTATCCAGTCCCTCGGCATTCTCCTGTAAGGACCCCTGTCAGACCAGAGACTCCAGTTAAATCTCCATCATAAACGTCTACGGCAAATGTTTCTGCTTCCAGTTGCCTCTCGCGTCCCA
>CASBPP010000001.1:777500-780000 GCA_949126865.1 Montipora capitata | reverse complement strand
GCTTGATAGAAGGTGTCTTAGGTATTGGGATGATTATTGTTTAGGGCCTCTTCATATGAGCCCAGCTGTCTTGGTTTCCGAGATGTTGCTTAGCCTCTAAATCCTTTGTAAAAGCTTCGATGTGTTCGTATGAGAAGGCGGGATGAAAATTTTACCATATGAACACTTCATCCCGGTTACCGGGAGGGAAATAATACAATACATTTTCCTTATAAAACGGAAATTACCGAGTTTTCACTTCTCTTTTCTTCGATAATGAAGCTTAGATTAGTTTCATTTGATAGTTAACGTAAAGTGAAAATTAATTTGAGGTTGCTTAAACAGTTATTAGAGGGGACTGGTTTGGAAGCTCGGTAAACATGAAAGGAGAAAACAAAGATGCCAAGGTCCACGGCCGTGCACAATCTTTTGTCTTAGGCTCATACACTATGCATGAATTATGTAACCAACACGTTTCTATTGGTTATTTCCTCAGTGCGGAGTAAACAACTATTGTGTTTTGTGCACGGTCAAGGCCAAAAAAGAGAACAAAAACCTACAACAAAGAAATCTGTCGGGTTTCATAACCAGTCCCCTCAATTAACTGCTTAAACAAAGAAAATCGAGAAATTCTCGCCACGCTTCGCGGCTTGTTCGTTACATTTCACACCTGAATGGTCGCGTCCCAAATTTTTCATCTCGGAAAGAGGGCTTAAAGTCGCCATATGAACAGAAACCAATTTCATCTTGGTAACCGATCCATTTCGGTCAACCGGGATCATGTGAAGAGCCCCACAATTGTATGATGACATTGTCAAATCGGCGTGAATATGCAAGTATCAGTCCACTGGGCAATTTGACAATGGTTCGACCAAAGTTATTATCAACAAAAGGAGTAAAGCAATTGCTACGTATACATGGTACTTTGTTTGGTGAATGTATAAGTCACGTTCTTAATTTTCCCAAGCAAAAAAAGGCAAAAGTAAAGTCATCCGAGGTAGGGTCACAGATTACCAAGTATGTTGCTATGTTTTTATCTCTGTTCAATTTAAGGAAACCTTGCATTCAGAAAGCCACTAATTGTTCAAAGTTGGAGTTTTAATTATGGTCGAGTTAACGATACAGTAGATGGAAACGTCATGACTGGGGTGTTCCTGTGGTGGTGGCTAGTTGACTTGGGGAGGATGGTGCCAGTGAAAGAAGTGTACTGCTACTTGGAGCCAGGTTATTTTCTTATTCTGGAGGTCAGAGTGGGTAAGGTGGCTAAAAACATAGATTTTTACTTTCTTGTGTTCTCAGCTGACAAGGAGAAGAAGTAAATAGATTTGCACTTTCATGAAAGATTCAATTTCTTGTTTTCTAGTAAACCATGGTGATTTTTATTACATAAAGTAATTTTCTTGGTAGAAAATTTTAAACCATTCTCCTTTTTATTTTTATCCCTTGTTTCTAAGGAAAACATGGAACTTAATTTTAAAATAAAAAAACAAAATTCAAAGATGTGCACCCATGCAGTTGTTCAAAGGCCGGATAGCTTTGTCCAGTGTATGGTTGTCCAAATGTGACAAAATATCAAGATTGCCAATTTCATGTGTCAACTATACATTTATAAATCAAGTTTCCTATATTCATATCAAATTGTCAGATCTTTATGTAAAACGGTATACTTATACATCACGTTTTTTTGAAGATTCATATCAAGTTCCCAGATATTCATGTCAAAACATTTTCCCTTACCAATGCATCTATGCCTATATCGAGCCGACTTTTTCATATTTGGAAAAAAAATCATGTCAAGTTTACGTGCCCACTTTTAAATATCAAGAAAGCCTGGTGCTGAGCATTTCAAAAAGGAAGAGGGAGCATGAGAACTAGCCGTGCAATAAACAACATGGCGGCCACGAATCTCTTCAAGAGTTCTTCGTAAACTGATCTTGCGTGTCTGTGTTCACAATGCACTGCAGAGCAGAGTAGTACCAAGAAACGTTACGGGTATCAACGCCGCATCATCGAAATACGTCTTCACTAGGTGGCTCTCAGTTATGACGCCATTGAGCAGCTGATGAAAGCTCTCAAGACAAATCTTGATGTACTGCCATAACATCCAGGAAAGTGACATCGAGAACAGTACAGCAGGTTCAGACGGCTTTTTTATAGCCCACAGTTTTTAGTCTTTACTAAGGAGTGGCTGCGATTTGGATGATGGAGTATTGTAGGTATGAATGTGTGATCTTTTAGTAAATATATAGTTTCACAATGTTGATGTGGTAATTGTGCACATCAAACATTTTATTTTGCTTACGACTTCATAATATAGGAAAGTAACTTGCAAAATTTTTGCTTTGACAAATAAAGGGATGGCATGTTCTCTTCGATCGGCAAAATAGATTAAGTGCAGCACTCACTTTTGAAGAACCAAGATTTTGTTTAAATAAGCATTGGACGCATTTAATGCAATCATTGCTATAGTTTTACTTATTACTGGGTTGCCAGTATGGCAATCCGAGTCAGAAAATGGGTA
>CASBPP010000001.1:745000-767500 GCA_949126865.1 Montipora capitata | reverse complement strand
ACGCCTTTTAGACGTGATGCAATTCCTGTTTCCACAACATTTATTCTCTATCTCCTGAGCCATTGGTTGGCATTGCCTACATTTGCACCAGTCTGGTGTTGGCTCAGTATGTGGATTGGGAGGACCTCCACTGCCAGCAGATTTATCTGAGCATTCATTGCGATTTGTAGAGATATTGTTTTCATAGTCATCATCATCTTCCATGATTAGAAGACTGTCAACATATTCCATACTGCCCACCCCTCGACATAGTGCCCTTGCACAAAGCTTTCGGACCATCTTCTCATCTAGGGTTGCAATAAACTCCTAAAAATCAAAGAAACAAACAACACTTCAGCTTCATTTACATTTTACAAGATCAGTTGGAATAATCTATCATGTATAAAATATCTATCCTGCCAACAATGAATTGCCTAAACAAGACTAAACTATTGTAGACTGGAGGTGACATGGTTATGTGCAGTAGAAGAAGTAAAAATAGGCACAACAGATTGTTTTGCAGCTACAAAACCTTCCACGTAGCTAACAGAATGAAATGAGTATCAGTTTTTAAATAAGCAATGTTGAAAACCAAAGATAGTTCACTTACTTTCACTCTCCGATTCTCTAAAACTCTCTCGTTCTCTTCCGTCGGCCTCACAATTGAAACAACTTCACTTGGTACTTGATTTCTCTAAATATGTTGGAATAACAACAAGCTGTAGGTAATTTACTCGAAAAAAAGACCGAAATTTGGGATTACTTATACAAATGAGTGAATGAAAGCGACACGTTTACCTCCTTGTTTTGACACGATTTCCTCTTCGTACCGCATGAGCAAAACTCTGTACAACGCACCTTAGCGGTTTTACAAGGGCAGCCACGAGATTTAGCCGTGGTTTTCCGCGAGCAAGTTGTCTTACAATTGCAAGGTTCAGCCTAAACGAAAGAAAGTGTACTCTAACGTAAGCATGTAAGCATGCACTGATCTTATCGTACGCTGATCCAGGTATAGAGGCTTTATAGAAACAAGAAATCGAGCATCCAAACTTACCGAAATCGAGTCACTTTCAGGAGACACAACGTCCATGACCGTATCTTTGACAATGAAAGAATAACAGCGCGAAACAAGAGAACGATTCCTTGCAGACGAAGCTACGCAAGCAATGGCGGAAAGTAAATTCCAGCACCTCGTCATATGCAAATTAGTCTAAACTGGACCGAACTGCGCATGTGCCCCAGCTGACATAGTCCCTTTAAACTTGTGGTGAAAAGAAGTTTATTAACATGTCAGCCCAGAAGCTAATGTTTTTCACTTCCCATTTATTTTCTTCAATCTTTCTGGGTTCAGTACTTTGCTAGTAACCACATGTCTTCTCAGACTATTTACCCAAGACTTCTACCATGGCACTACAATGATAGACAATACCAAAACAATATCATGCACTGTTAGAGCTACATATTACGCAAGGACAGATCTGTTTTGTCGTACGAACGTGTTAGGACCTGTGAGCCAAAGGGCCTCGTCTGGTATGACTTCTTAATGACCCCCCAACTTGAAAAAAATTGTCTGGAACGGTGCACGTACCACAGGCAACCCAGTGTACCCTCACGGAGGGTCTAGTTTTATTTTTTTCCGTGTCGGTAAAAGTCTTGCCTGTCACTCCCCTGCTAAGTGGTGGCTTTATGCATAGAGCCTTCTGCGAGTATTTTCTTAGGATCGAGAGGGTAGTGGGAAATGCGTAGATTTCTCGGTGGACACAGCAGAACGATTAACTTAACCGGCAATGGCGTCGAAACTCATGTAACGCGAATGGCGTTTTAGTGGATCTTTGAACAAAATATTCCCTTATGAAGCTCAATAATGGCAAGTCAATTGGATATACAGGCGGTGGAATCTTAAAAGCGGCGAGTAATGGACTTCGACAACAATCTATCGTCCGTTGAGCCGAAATCAAGGTGAGCTGTATTTACCTGAAGTACATGGTAATTTAACACGATCGAGTATCTTGTCTTCACGCACGCAATGAAATAGGAAGAGGTTTTCGCCTCTAAGAGTAAATATGTTGTTTGTTTCAAAAAAATTTTCGCTGGAAAAGGATTCTGTGGTATTTTCTGCCTTTGTGAATTATAATATCATGTTGTGTATAGACTGAATGCATAAATGAAGGCCAAAAAAATATTATTTTGTTTATATGCTAATTAGACTCACTAGCCTCGTTTGCATGTACAAAATACAAAAGAAATGTTGCTTGAGAGCGAGGCTAGTGAGTCTAATTAGCACATAAAGAAAAGAATATTTTTTTGGCCGCCATTTATGCATTCGGTCTATTGAATTTTCGAGCTTAAGGTTGAAATGTGATATGGGAGAAGTTTTTTAGTATTGCTCTGTAAGCAGGAAGGGTTCACAGGCCTGTTGGAAGCGTGCTTGAGTTTCAACAAAATGAGCCCCAAAATCAGTGAAAAATTGTGAGGCAGTTGAATAATAAAGTAGCTGCTATTTCCAAAATGATGGGATTACCTGGTTAGAATAAATAACGTCGTACGCGTCTTGGAGAGTAAATTTTGACTTTGCATAAACAAGAGTTGGGCGATTGTGATCTTTGTTTTGACTTCGCTCATTTCATTGTCAAACTTTATAACACTTGACAGAAAAAGAAACTTACAAAAACCCGGTATCTTGCCATCATTTGACACAGATACTTCACTGTTTGGCGAGTAAACATGCCGCGGTAACTTCATCACGGCGCCCGCTGAATTCCGGCGATGTCACTTTCGATTTTGCGATTTATTTGTGCAGCCAAAACGTACAATAACAAAAGTGAACGTTGCAAAAATCCCCCAAAATGTTTGTCGCTGATCGTAACTGTTTATATTCTATATTCACGGTTCAAAATAAATGTTGTTTTCATGTCGTAAATATGTTATTCTCGAGCGATCGTCCTGGAAACTTCCTTCTGCTCTTTCTTAAAACTGTGTATCAATATTTATTTACTTTTGCATCAATATTTGTTTTTGCATAAAGCAAGCTAACAAAATCTGTACCTTGCTGAGTTCGCATTTGTTAGCGTTAATAGTATTTTCGGTCCGATGCTTGTTTTATGAGGGGTATACTATTTTGGTCTCCCATCCAAAAACTAACCCCGCCCAACAGGGCTTAACTTCAGTGAACTTTGGTATTACAAAGCTGTCAGATGCTCAGAGGGCACGCTTAAACTTGTGGTGAAAAGAAGTTTATTAACATGTCAGCCCAGAAGCTAATGTTTTTCACTTCCCATTTATTTTCTTCAATCTTTCTGGGTTCAGTACTTTGCTAGTAACCACATGTCTTCTCAGACTATTTACCCAAGACTTCTACCATGGCACTACAATGATAGACAATACCAAAACAATATCGTGCACTGTTAGAGCTACATATTACGCAAGGACAGATCTGTTTCGTCGTACGAACGTTTGAGGACCTGTGAGCCAAAGGGCCTCGTCTGGTATGACTTCTTAATGACCCCGCAACTTGAAAAAAATTGTCTGGAACGGTGCACGTACCACAGGCAACCCAGTGTACCCTCACGGAGGGTCTAGTTAAATATACCATGTGCGCCTCACAATTTTGTATTTTGCCGTCTTCCGTAACCTTGATTTCCACTCTCAAAATTACCTCGGAACCTACTTTTTGCGTAGAATATGCTTTTAGAATGATGTCCTTGTCTTCTGCGGTGATACTTAACGGTTCGGAAACATTTTGTGAAAAAATATTTATAACGGTGCACACGCGCAACTTGATCGCCCGATTATGCATAAACATACACTGAAACCAAATAAAAAATTATCTGGTAACTCAGTATGGGTTCAACAAAGACAGAGAAGGAATCCATAAAGTGGATCTGTGATCTCAGTTGTTTTGCTATTTGTATTTACTTGTACTCAACTCTGCACATTCTTCGGTAACAATTGGAAATCTTTAAAGCGACGAGTAATGGTCTTCGACAATAATTTCATTTTACGCTGTTGGATATCAAGTGAGCTTTGTTTCTAATAATTTACTAACTTGGTATTATATAAAACACTGTAATCAAATGGCAATTTTTTTTATGGATTTAACAAACATCGAAGGAATCGAACCCCTTGAATGCATCACAGTGTTAACTCAAGTCGCATCTTAGTTGTCTGGCAATTCACATTTAACGGTATTTTGTACTCAACTCTGCAAAGGCATAAACAATTTGGAAATGTGACAGTGAAGAATTATTTGAATTAAAGCTTTAACATTGTCTCTTTTGTGCTTCATTATTTACAGTCAAGGTTCTTTCAAAAAGGATTTGATGTAAACTGTCAGAAATTTATTTAATTGCATATGCTAAAGTGACACGAATTGTGTCTCTTGTTTGCATGCACGCAATTGAAATAGGAAGGGTTTTTTTGCCTCTAATAGCAAATATGTTGTTTGTTTCAATTAATTTTTCGCTGGAAAAGGATTTTGTGATATTTCCAGCCTTTGTGAATGATGTGTAATTTTCGAGCTTAACAAATTTGCACACCTGGGTTGAAATGTGATACGGGAGGATTTTTGTGGTAGTGCTCTGTAAGCAGGAAGGGTTCACGAAAATAAACAAGTCTTTTGGAAGCGTGCTCGAGTTTCAACAAAATGAGCCCCAAAATCAGCAAAAAATTGTGATGCTGATGAATAATAAAGTGGCTGCTATTTCCAAAATGATGGAATTACCTGGTGATAAATAACTTCGTCTTGGAGAGTAAATTTTTTGACTTTGCAGAAACAATGGTGAACCTCAAGAGTTGGGTGAATGTGATCTTTGTGTTGAATTCGCACATTTCTTGTCAAACTTTATAACAGGTGAAAGAAAAAGAAAACTACCGGTAACATAAACTAAAATTTTGTATCTTGCCATCATTTGACACAGATGCTTCACTGTTTCGCGAGTAAACACGCCGCAGTTACTTGATCACGGCAACCTCTGAATTCGATGTTGCAGCCAAAAGAACAAATTGAACGTATCAAAAATCTCCTTAAGTGTTTTTCGCTGATCGTAACTTTTTATATTCGCAGTTCAAAATCAATGTTGTTTTCTTATCGTAAATTTTGTTGCTGATTGCAAAATATTAATTTTATTCTCGATCGACCATCCTGAAAACTTCCTTCTGCTCTTCCTAAAAACTGTGTATCAATATTTGTTTTGCATAAAGCAAGCTAACAAAATCTGTACCTTGCTTACATGTAGTTCGCATTTGTTAGCTTTAAAATAGAATTTTCGGTCCTATGCTTCTTCTGCGAAGTGGTATATTTTTTAGGTCACCCATCCAGATACTAACCCCGCCGGACAGGGGCCACTTCAGTGAACTTTTGTATTACAAAGCTGTCAGATGCTCAGAGTGCATGCTTAAACTTGTTGTGAAAAGAAGTTGTGAGGGAACTTGAAAATGATCAACATGTCAGCCCATTCCCTTTTATTTTCTTCAATCTTTCTGGGTTCAGTACCTTGCTAATAACCACATGTCTTCTCAGGGGGCCATTTATCTAAGACTTCTACCATGGCACCACAACGATATGCAATACCAAAACAATAATGTGTACTGTTAGAGCTACATGTACATATTATGCAAAGAAAATTGAATTTACTGGAAGACAAAACACAGCTCAGTTGACAATATGGAATAAAGCGCTGTGTACTGTTACTTCAGTACCACACATAAGCAAAGCGTGTCTATTTTTTCTAAAGATGACAGGAATTTCTTCTTTCTGACAAATGATTAATAGGCCAGTAGCCAGGCTTTTAACCTCAGAAAAGGATTTGGAACTGGCTGAGGTGAATGTTATTTATGTAAAGTAAAAATAGAAGAAGTCCTAGGACCGATCCCTGGGGCACACCACAGGGACAAATAAGTTTTGTTGATAAATACTCTCCAATTTGAATTGTTTGCATTCTATTTTTTAGATACTGTATGATTGAAACCAATCATTTATCAATCAACGGAAACTGTAAAAGTTCAATTTATCAAGTAATATTTGATGATTAACTGTATCGAATGCCTTTTTTAGGTCAATGAAGACACCGCATGAGAAGTAACGTTTATCCATATTGCTCAGTATTGCTTCGACAATATGAAGTATGGCATGCTCTGTGGAATGTGATTTGCCAAAGCCATACTGTCAAGAGTACATTAGATTATTTTTGTCAAAAAATTCCTTCATCCGGTAATATAACAGTTTTTCAAAAATCCTATTAAAATTAGACAAAAGAGATATTGGCCAATAATTCACTTATGTCCAGGTTTGACCCTAATTAGATGCACGCAGATTTTAATAAGCGTCACAAAGTGTCCCCTTGCTCTTCTCGCCAACTTCAACATCACTTGTGTCTCAGAATACAGACAATTAACGTCAAAAAGTGTCCCCAAAATGCTGCTCTTTAAGTAGAGATTAACTGCTGCATTTACCCAAAGCTAAAAATAACGCTAACCTCTACCCTTACCTTATTGTTGAAAATAGGTAGCAAATGCTTAGACTTAAAGGGACACTTCGTGTTGCATGTCAAAATCGGGCGTGCATTTAATTAGGGTCAAACCTGGATAATTATATCTATGGGCACCAAACAAGGAAAACTTAAATACACGAAATCACAAAATAAATAAAAAAAGCAAACAAATGGCTAATAGTGCGGTGAGGGGGAGGGCAAAAAGATTTCTGATCTTATTTTCAAACAATCAAAAAGTAACAGTCTATTAGATTTGTAAGGAGCATAACATGATGTTACAAGCAAATTTTCAACTTTGTATTTATAATTGATTCTAGTAATAAATTCGGTTAGTACAAGTGAACTGTTGTTTAGTTTACTTACATACACATAGAATTTCATGAAAAGGAGGTGTAATTGAATTTTCTCACTGGCTTCATGACTATGTTGGGTGCTTAAAGGTGGCGAAAAGCATTTCTTTTGTATCTGGTTGAAAGTTGGAACCGTGCTGAGTGTCAAACCAATTAATGACTTTACATGCGAAGGTTTTGGTAAATTCGCAGTCGATAAAGGTGTGATTTATGGAGTCTGGCTCACCACAGTAGATGCATTCACTGTCTGTACTTATCCTATACTTGGAAAGTTCTTTCTATGTAGTAACAATCCTGTGGATAAATTTGAATTGAAATTCTTTCAACTTATTTTCTTTGCATGTTTTTGAAGCCATTTTAAAAAAGCATCTGTCCAAATCTCAGTATCTATTGAAATATATCTCTTTCCCATCTTTCCGGTCCAGTATGGGGTGATTGGTGTTTCTTAACGAGAAGTAGGTGATAATAGTCTCTTGCCCTATATGTTTCAAAATTGATTTGACTTGTTTTATTCAGTAAAAAAAAAATTCACATTTCTCCGTAATTGAAGCTCGAATTGTACCCTAGGGCTCGCGCTCTGTTCTTCAAACACACGGGCATTGCACTCAAGATTTAATAGAACTGGAGAAAGTTTGTGTTACAATGGTATTTGGCTTGAAATTCTTGAAAAGTTAGGTATTGGCCGTTTTCATTATAAAGCTGTTGGATCGTGGGGATACCCTTAACAAACCATTTCCTTATAAATAACGGTTTCCCATCAACTAAGATGTCCGACTTTGTTGTTAAAGAGGATGGTGTCGATTCCTTGGTCAATTGTACAGAGTGTTGATTTCATCAAATGCAATAAGTATGTCTACCTATAGAATGTCGGAATGTGCGTTAAATATTTGACATATAGTTACATCGAAGCAGGAAATTAAGGCCTCCATGTTTGTTAAAAAAGTAGTCCGGTACTACTTTCCAATTGCAGTTATCTCTAAAAGAAGTCTTTTGATCCACGCAAGTCTAAGCGATTTTATTGTAAGTTCGATGTCAACCATCCGTAGGCCCCCTGTGGAAAGGTCTTGATACATACTAGTGCGTTTTATTTTGTCCTTCTTATTTTTCCAAAGGAACCGAAACATTTTATCTTTTACCATTGACACTATTTCCTTAGGGACGTTAACATTGGAAATTGAGTATATTAAGCTAGACAACCCCAAATATTTAATTTTTTAAAATACTTTTCCATAGAGCGTTAACCCTCTCGATTTCCAAATGTCTAAGTTGGTCTGTAGTTTTTGTACTTTCAAATTAAAGTTCATCTGGTTGTTACCTCTTTCACCATAGGAAACGTAGATTCCTAATAATTTGGTGGGAGTGTTCATCCATTTCATGCCTAGGGGTTTGGTTCTATTATTCAACCATTTCCCAAGCCAGAATGCTTTTGTTTTCTCTACGTTGAGCACTAATCCGGAGAAATTCCCAAAAGCGTTCATAGTTCAAATAGTTTCCAAGGCATGTCCAGCGGAAGCCACATCAGCACAGAATAAGTTGGTATCGGCTGCAAATTGGCTTAGTTTGATCTCTGAGCCAAAAATTCTGATTCCTTTAATGCTAGAGTTTTGTTTTATTTTGTTAGATAGTGTTTCTGCTGTTAAGATAAACAGATATGGCGAGAGTGGACATCCTTGTTTAACTCCTCTAGAGGGCTTAAACCAGTCCGTTGCAAAGCCGTTGTTCAAAGCTGCGCTTTCTATGTCCATGTAGAAAATCTCGATCCATTTTCTTAAGCTGTCACCAAAATTGAATTTTTTGAGAGCACTTTGAATACAAGACCATTCCAGGGAGTCTAAAGCTTTCTTAAAATCAACTGATATTAATATACCTGCATGGAGTATTGTTCACCCGAGTTTTGGTCATAATATCACTTATTAATCTTACATTTTCTCCAACATATCTTCCTTTTATGAAGCCCGTTTGGTCCGGATGTACGAGCTTTGTGAGCATTGGTTCATTTCGCCTTTCAATGGCCTTGGATGCAATTTTATGATCCACATTTAGTAAAGTGATGGGACGCCAATTCTGTAAAAGCAATAATTCAGCGTCGTCTTTCGGTAAAAGCGTAATAATGCCCCTATGCTGAGAGACCGATAACCTCCCAAGCTCATATGCTCTATTAAGGCTTGCTAATAGATCTGCACCTACGAGTTCAAAGAAATACTTATAAAATTCTACCGTAAAACCGTCCTCGCCTGGCGATTTCCCGTTTCCAAATGTCTCCAATGATTTTTTACATTGTTTGTAAGTCAAAGGACCGTCTAAAACATCTCTATCTGCATCGTGTAAGTTAGGAATTTCCATGCTTTCGGTAAATATTTCAAAGCTGGCCTGTGCATCTGTTGCTTGAGAATTGTACAAATTACTATAATACGTTGGATCATTGACAGAATTTGAGTCTCATCAGTAGTTGTTTCGTCATTTTCCAATTTAATTTCGTTTATGGTTTTTCTATTATAGTTCCTTTTTTCTAAATTAAAGAAATATTTTGTAGCTTTTTCGCCCTTTTCTACCCAGCGGCATTAAGACCTGAAGATTGCAGCTCTGCCTTTATTTTCATACTGATGTTCAAGTTCCTTTTTGAGGTCATCATATTGTTTAAGAATTCCATCAATGTTATCAAGGTTCTGGCTATTGCAGATTATTTTATGCAGCTTATCTAGTTGTTGTTTGATCTCTGCTTCATGCTTACGGATCGCCTGTGATTTTCCCTTAGAGAACGAAATGGTTGTGGTTCTTATTTCCATTTTAATCAGTTCGCAAACAGCTGCTGGTCATTTACATAATGATATTTTTCGCGAAGCTGAGGATTATTAAATTTCCAAAAACCCGGTCCTCGAGGATTCTCGTTCGCTCGTGAACGACAATGATAGTAATATTGTGTTGTGATCAGGGGCTATTGAGGTTTGGATGTCCACTTTTTTTACAAATTTTGTTAAGTGTTTGGATATTAAAAAGTCTATCCTTGATTTCACACCTAGCGTTTTGGACCTATACGAAAACGTATTGACATTTGGATAACGAGTTCTTTGTATGTCGACAAGGTCAGGGGTATCCATTGTGATATTTACCAAATTCCTATATATAGTTGGCCTCCAAGGGGAACCACCCTTTTTGTCTTTCTTTGATAGTGTACAATTCCAATCACCCCCTACAATAAGAGTTGTAATTTCTGATTTGTCGATTAAGAGACAATTTAGTTCTCGAATGAAATTTACATGTTGTGTATGGTCGATAGGTGCGTTTATATTACAAAAAGACAATTTTAGACCGTTGTAAGTGAGATTGACTATTCTACCGTCCGCGTCACTGGATGTGAAGGTCACTTTTTCTTTTACCGCTCGATTAATCAAAATACAAACACCTTTGCTATGAGAAGTCCCGTGAGAAAAGTAAACTTCACCTCCCCATTCATTTCTCCAAACGGCTTCGTCGCTTACGTTTCTTGTAAAAAATAGAAAATGGCCTCCTGATCTTTCAAGTACGTGAAGATGCTCCTTCTCTTAACCGTATCTCCGAGACCTCTTACATTTAATGAAATTACCGAACATTTATGCTGGTGTAATTTATGCATTTAAGAATAAGTTTTTGGAATAAAAAATTCGATGCGCATTCCCCCTCGTACGATTGTAAGCACCAAAACAAAACAAAAACAAAACAACAAAATTAGCAGTAATGAATTAAAAAAAACAGACCTATTTTAAGAGTTCCTTCGCTCAACAATCTAGTCCGTAGTCCTTTCTTTTATTCAGCAATCCTTTGAACACCATTTAAAGATCATCGAAGTCCTCATCACAATGAATTCTTTTCCATGTGCTGGTAATCATGTTATCTTTCCTCAGCTTGTTTGCTTTCCAGAAAAGCTCTCTTCGATAGTTCGTACTGGAAGATTCTCGTTGATAAAAATACGTCAGAGGTTTTCACCTTTTAAAGCTTGGTTCTCGCTTTGTAGAGAAGAGATTTTACCTTGTGACTCACGAATTTGACATTTGCAAGTTAAGTGGTTTTTCTTTTGAGTTTGTGTGATATTTCTATGTCCTCCGGTTTGATATCGACGTTTATGGCTTCTCCGATTCGGATAACGTCTTCGTCAGTTGATGTGTACGCGCCTTTAGGTACGCCCAAAATTTCCAACGAGTTTTTACGTGAGTATTGCTCCAGGTCGTCATGTTTTTCATCCAATTTATTCATTTCTTCGATCTGATCTTTTAGCTTCATTCTTATGTGGTTAAGCTCGTTCCTCAACGTGTCGTTTGCTTTCTCGGCTTTGGTAAGTTGCGTTTTAAGCTTCTCCGTTTCCCTTTGATTGACATTTAGGGCGGATTTCAGCTCTAGGATTTCTTGCTTCAGTTCTTGGTTTTCTCTGAGAATCGGTGCAACTGTAATTTGGGTGTCAACTAGCAACTCCTTGATGTCAGTTAGGTATAGTTCGGGCTGAGTGGCTGCAGCAGTTGGTGCCTCCCCGACACTATCCGCCATATTGCATCGTTTCTAAACGTTATCTTCTTCTTCCAATGAACCTCTTTCTCCCCTTTTATGTTTCCCACTAATCTTCTTCATTGAAACTGGCACAACATAGCATCACTCCAAGATGTGATTAAGGTCGAAAATACCAAGGAAATATTATAAAAGAAGGGAACTTAAGCTCCGCTCAGAAACCATGCACGTCCGACCTTGTCGGGCTCACGCATGCTCTCCAAAATTTTCATTTTTGGTGTCTCCCCACACTGTGAGACAATATTCAAATAACGGCCGAATTAATGGTTGTATAATAGATTTCTTAGCCAATGATTAAGATATGTCTTAGCTCTCTTAAGCAAGCAAATTCTAGAATTTAATTTATCAATTAGGAAATCGATATGATTATCCCAGTTCAAATGTTTGTATATCTTAACGCCTAAAATCTGCCTTGGCTACTTCAATCGGAGTGCCACAAAGAGATGGATCAAGAGATGGAGTACCAGAGTGCAACAGTTTTTGTACAGTTCCTATGATCAAATGTTTAGTCTTTTTCGTGTTCGGAACCATCTTATTCAGAGATAGCCATCTACTAGTTCTGTCAAAGGCTGTCTTGAAGACCACGCTGAATAAGCAGCGGGTCCTGTTAGTCTCCTATATGGTAGTGTCATCTGCATATATGTCGACATTTGAGTTAGAGATTCCAATTGGAAGGTCGTTGATGTACAGCGAGAATAGTATTGGGCCCAAAATTGACCCTTGCGGAACTCCTCCGGCCAGCACCAGTGCATGAGACAGTGATCCATTAATGCAGCAGCGTTTTGTTCGATTACTAAGGTATGATTTAAACCATTCTTGAGATGTATTGGTGACATGGTATTTGTCGATTTTGGATAGCAATAAATCATGCTCTACAAGGTCAAACGCCTTGCTTAGATCCAGCAGCACTGAATCCACAAGCTTTCTAGACTCCATAACCTTAAGCCAGTTATCGGTGAGGTTCAAGAGCGCAGTTTCACACGAATGGTGTGGTCGATAAGCCGACTGGTTTCTATGAATAAGATTGTTTGAAGTGAGGTACCCGAGATACGATTTTGCCACATGCCTCTCGAGAGGTTTAGAGATAATTGGCAAGATTGAGATTGGGCGATTATTATTTCTGTCGTGAACTGAGTCCTTCTTATAAACAGGAATCAGTTTGGCTCGTTTAAAATTAAGTGGAAAAGTACCGCTTGCGATACTTGAGTTGTAAATATGGGTAAGAGAGGGAGCAATAGCATTTAATGCCAGCTTTAATGGTTTTATTCCAATACCATCGAGACCAGTTGCTTTGCTATTTGGGCGGATGCTCTTAAGGTCCTGGATGACTTGTTGTGTGCTTATTGGCGGGATGTGGAACACGGTTGCTTCGCTAATGTGGGACTTAATAAAGTTTGCAAGACGTGCATCTTGTTCATTTGAGGCTATGCAGTGTGGAGCAGAGATATTGGTATGTTCAATGTTGATAAAATGTTCGTTGAAAGCATTTGAAATTCCCACAGGGTTACTACTGATTTGCTCGCCATTCACTTCAATAAAGAAAAATTGGTTGGTTTTGGCTTGGTTGGAGCAATTTGCTTAAGTATTTTCCACAGTTTCTTCGGATTGTTCATGTTTTCCATGATCTCATTTCTCACATATGCTGCCTTAGCATTCGCGATCTTTTTAACTACCTGGTTGCGTAAATTCTTATACATTGACCTTGCGAGAATATTTGATTTCGCACGTGATTTAAACTGGTCGCTCAGGTGTATAAGATGCATGATCTCTTTGTTCATCCAAGGTGACAGGCTTTTGCGTTTTACTCTTTTCTTGACAATGGGCATGTGACGATTCACAACAATTCACAACGATTAACAAGTTTAGTGTTCACGATGCACCACAGAGCAGAGCAGTATGGAGAAACGTTACGGGTATCAACGCCGCATCATCGAAACACTTCGTCACCAAGGTGGCTCTCAGTTATGACATTGAGCAGCTGATGAAAATCCTCAAGACAAATCTTGGTTTACTGCCATAACATCCAGGAAAGTGAAATCGAGAACAGTACAGCAGGTTCAAAAAGCTGCCCAAAGTTATGAACTATATCCGTGTGGGCAAGGCTGATGGTCTCGACGATATTCCAACTTGCCTCCTAAAGTTATCATTTACATTTATTGCACTTACACACTTTTTATTTTATCATTACCAAAATTAAGGAAAGTTCATGTTGACCCGCAGGTAGCAGATTTGCTATTCGAGGTGGGTCAATCATCAACGTACTTTGCTTCATCATTAAATAAAGAAAAAATAATAATAAGAGTTAGACATTATTAGATTATAAGGAGAAGCATAACTGGTAAATACATCAATAGTTGCATAATGTATCAATTAAGTATAGGAGCAGATTAGGTACAAAAGCAATTGGATCAATTTGTTTTAATTGTACAGTCTTTGAATTTAGAGGTAATATTTTCGATCTCAAGATAAGTATCTTCATTACCCAGGATCTGAAATAAAGACTTTTTCATTTGTTTTTTAAAGGAAAATTTTGATAATGATTTAAATTCATTCAGTATCTTATTCCAAATTTGACACCAACACGCGAAAAAGCCCTTTTTTGTAAGTTAAGTCTAGAGTATTTTGCACTAAAGAGCTGCAACTTGGATGATCGAGTATTGTAGGCATAAATGTGTGATGTTTTATAATAAATAGTTTCACAATGTTGGTTGGGGCACTCTGATTGTGCACATCAAACATTAATTTGCTTACAACTTCATAATATAGGAAAGTAACAGGCAGAATTTTTGCTTTGACAAATAAAGGGATGGCATCTTCTCTTCGATCGGCAAAATAGATTAAGCGCAGCACTCGCTTTTGAAGAACTAAGATTTTGTTTAAATAAGCATTGGACGCATTGCCCCAGGCAATGAGTCCATAACTTATATAAGGTAAAATTAAAGTGTCTATCACCTCAACGCACTTGTCCACTTTATTTATTCTCTCAAATACATCGTGCTGTTTTTAGAACCTGTTGATTACAATTTCTCTTTTTTAATGGCTTTAAAAGACGGGAAAAGTGGTCATACCGTGATTAATAACCGAGCAATGAAGGGGAATGGGTTCGATACCGGGTTGACGTCACAAATATTAATTTGCATCGCTGTTTTCAAATAATTATCTCAATGCAAAGCAGTTTGTGACGTCAACCCAATATCGAACCCATTCCCCTTCACTGCTCGCTTATGGATGAAATTATGACCACTTTTCCCGTTTTCAAAGCCAACAAAAATGTGAAATTTCAATCAAAAAGTTCTAAAGACAACACGATGTATTTGGAACGATTTCGGAGAATAAATATACTGGAAAAATGTGTTGAGGTGATAGGCACTTTAAAGAATTATAAATATTTATAAGGACAGTAGATGGAACGAAGTACCTTACCTTTGCAATCATCCCTATGGTTTTACTTATTTTTATGATAACAGAATCAACATGGCTTTTCCATGGCAAATTTTGATCGATTAAAACACCTAGGTATTTGACATAGCTTTTTTGCTCTAAACTGACTCTTTTGATTGTTTCACAATCTAAAATACTTATTTGGGAAGAAAAATGCATTTTTTTTTCTGACAAGGACGAAAAATTACAAAATTAGAATTTTTTGTATTCAATGTCAACTTATTTGTAGTCAACCAAACATGTACGTTCTTTAACTCTGCATTAACAGTTTGTTCGAAGTATATTAGTATCATCTGCGAAGAGATAAAATTTTAGTTTATCGGAACTGAGGTGAATGTCATTAATATGTAAAGTAAAAATAGAAGAGGTCCTAGGACCAATCCCTGGGGCACACCACGGGGAGAAATAAGTGTTGTTGATAAATACTCTCCAATTTGAATTGTCTGCGTTCTATTTTTTAGATATGATTGAAACCAATCATTTATCAATCCCCGGAAACCGTAAAAGTTCGATTTATCGAGTAATATTTAATGATTGACCGTATCGAGGAGTACATTAGATTATTTTTGTCAATAAATTCCTTCAGCGGTCTTTAGCTGGCAGAGATTATTAACGCCTCCTTCAATAAGGTTAATGCTGATATGCAACCTTTACTGTTTGATGGTATCCCTGTTCAGCTAACACCTGACGAATTCATAATATCACCTGGGGCAGTTGATACTTCTCTCCTAGCTATCAACGAACGTAAATCCATTGGTCCTGACAATATACCGAATTGGTTACTCAAGGAATGCGCCTCTGTGATCTGCAGTCCAGTAGCTTCTATTTTCAAGGCATCTGTCAACCAAGGAACGGTACCAACTTTGTGGAAGTGTGCGGACGTTGTTCCTATTGCTAAAATATCTATAAGCCCATGTCTGTCGACTCCGACTTAAGACCTATCTCACTTACTACCACTCTTAGTAAATTCGTTGAGGATTTTGTTTTTGGCTGGCTACGTCCTATAATCATGCCTCAGCTCGACTCTCGCCAATTTGGAGGAATTAAAAACTCATCAACTACCCATGCGTTAGTCCGCGTGATTCACGAGTTGCTCCAAGCAGCTGAGACCCCAAAGGCCATTATCAGAGCGTGCCTCATTGATTTTTCGAAGGCCCTTGATCGCATTGACCACAACATACTTATCCGGAAACTCCAGCTTGTTAACGTGCCTCCCATCCTGTTGAATTGGTGCGCAGCTTTTCTTGGAAGTCGCCAACAACGTGTTAAAATCGGCCAAGATAAATCAAACTGGTTACCCATCTTCGCTGGTGTACCCCAAGGAACTAAACTGGGACCTCTGTTCTTCTTAGTCACGATTAACGACCTCACCACAACTGCCCCAATCTACAAATACGTGGATGACTGCACAGTATTTGAAGTAACATCCCATTCGAGTGCTTCATCCGATCTTCAGACGCATCTGGATTCCATTAATCAATGGATTGTTAACAATAATATGCGAATCAACGCAAAGAAGACCAAAGAACTTAACATCTGTTTCGCTAAATTTCCACCTATCCTGCAGCCTTTAACAAGCGATAACGTCCCGTTGGACTGAGTTCAATCAACCAAACTCCTAGGAATATCGATCCAATCTAATCTTAAATGGGACTTGCACGTTGGAACTATTTGCAGAAAAGCAAGTGAGCGTCTCTACGCTCTACGGTGTTTGAAGAGAAGTGGTGTGCTTCCTAGAGACCTTTGTTCTGTTTTCTGCTGTTTTATTCGACCTGTTGTTGAATATGCGTGTCCCGTGTGGCACTCCTCACTGTCTAATGCCCTGTTTGACGAACTCGAACAAATACAGAAACGAGCTACAAAGATCATGCCTGCTGGCCTGTCCTACCGAGAGCGACTCGCTCATCTAAAACTTCCCACCCTCCAATAGCGCAGAGAAGAGCTTTGTCGTCGCTTTTACAAGACCATAATGCGACCTGAAGACAAAATCAATGATGTTTTACCTCCAACAACTAAATCTGTCTACTCTTTCCCGAACGCAAGGAAAATTCCACTACTTAAATGTCGCACGAAACGTTTCCAGAATAGCTTTATCCCCTACGCAGTTAAGAAATGGGACGCGTCACCTTAATTTCAGCTGACATTGTATATATTTATCAGATATTTTATATGAATTTTATTAGTTTCATAGCATTGTAATCTTGAGTTTTTCAAATATTGTCACATCTATTTGCCAATCAAGAATCATTAAAGTTATTAGTTAATTAAAAGTTTTTAAGGATAGGCACCAAGCATAACAGATTAATTATAGATATGAGAAAGAGCTGGAGACATGATAGTACACGAACATTTAAGCAGTTGTGTAGGACAGGCATATAACTTGACCCACTGGATTTATTATTTGGTAGAGATAAAATTTCCTGTTTAACTTCTTCTGGTGTAATGGGTTCGAAAAAAAGGAAGAATCAGTTGATTTCAATTTACTGAGATAAGTATGTGTAGTCAAATGGCGACGAGTGAAATTAGGAAATAATTTCACGCGAGTTTTGTCAAAATTCTGATAATTTCCCGAGCCTTTAGGCGAGGGAAATTTCTGATAATTTCGCGAGCCTTTAGGCGAGGGAAATTATCAGAATTTTGACAAAACGCAAGGGAAATTATTTCCTAATTTCACGAGAAAACCATTTGATTACCTTTTAATGTCCTGGGTGACAAATTACGCTCACAACCGGAATTGTTTTTACTGGTTTATCGCATCGAAAACCGAGAACATTAAGAAGAATACAGTTTTCGTTTAAAGCATACACTTTTGCTAAAGTTCGTAATTTTCTGAGTTTCTTCACCAAAAATACCTTTCGAATTCTTCGTGCCTGTTCTGTCTGTAACTTCTTCAATGGTCACTGTCTTAAATCTCGACGCCATCTTGGTTCTGATCGAGATACCTAGAGATGTTACCATGGCAATTTTGTAATTTCACATGTGAAATTATAAATTAACGCTGAAATTTCGCGCCGAAATTAAGGAGTAATTTGTCACCCATGATATTACTCATATAATTATCTTTCTTTGGTAGTTTGCTTGCTAGTAAATTGCCAACATTTGCAAAATGTTTGTTTAGGATATTTGGTAATCGAGAAGGATTTTCAGTTATTTAATTGTTATTGCTTGGGCCCTTCAACCTCGTTAACACTCTACTATTTCTCATTTGCTTATCTAATAATTCCGATGACTTATTCCTTAACATGTCTTTTGCATATTATTTATATTTTTCTCAAAGAAATCAAAGTAATGCTGTTTTTTACTCAAACGAATAAGATAAGTAATTTTATTTCCATTTTAGTTAATTTTTTTGTATTTTATTGTATTATATTATATTATATTATATTATATTTTTATTGCGTCTTCCCTGACACATATTTTCAACTCCAGTTTTCAAAGGTTCACCCAGCAAATTACAGGCCTATCTCTGTACTTTCTGTAATAGCTAAACTTTTTGAGAAAGCCATTTTCAATCAGGTATATAAATATGAGTCAGAGAATTGAAGCTACTTTCGAAATATCAGTGTGGCTTTAGAATGCACTCTACCCTTACTGCTCTTATTGACATGAAAGACAATTGGTATCTTATTAACATGGACGATGGCTAAACAAATGCCATTCTTTTTATTGGTTTAAAAAGGCATTTGATACTATAAGTATTGACCATGAGATCGTTCTGTCAAAATTGGAGGTGTATGGGTTTAAAGGTGCAGGTCTTAATTTATAAGTGCTACACGGCCAACGTTTGTATAAACGTAACCTTTCCTTGTACTTGTACATGTTCATTGCCGTGACTTTAACATCTTCACTTCCCACGGCCTGCTCCCGTCTGACCTTGTAGCTCAGTCGGTAGAGCGGCGGAGATCTAACCCGAAGGTCGTGGGTTCAATTCCCACCCTGGTCAGAGTTTTTCTCTGTCCTTGTGTGGGCCCATTTCCATCTGTAGGGCTAACGCTCACATGGTTCATATGGGATTGAAATCTAGCACTTCACATTACACTCTATTCAGTTAACTATATTCTAAAAATACTTACGTTATGGGGTGCCTCAAGGCTCTATCCTTGGCCCTCTGCTCTTCCTATTATACATTAATGACCTCGACCTAAAACTTCCTATCAGGTGTGAGGATGTATGCTGCATGACACTAATCGAACTCCAAAAACCCTGAAGAGTTGTTTTCATCCCTCACTCACGATCTAAGCAATCTGAAACAATGGCTATACTCTAACCGTCTAAGTCTTTAGTCAGTGTTTAGTCAATGTCCTCAAGACCAAGCGTCTGTTTACAGGGACAACACATAAAATCTCTCTGCTCCAAAGTGAACCTCACATCTGCCTTGATGGGCATTCAGTTATTGGAAGAGTCAAGACATACAATTGCCTAGGCATTCAGGGGGATCAAACACCCTCGTAGGAGGCTCATATCTCTAAAGTCGTCGGTAAAGTTGCTTAAGTACTTGCCGACCAGAGGAGGCTAAAACCGATGTTTCCCCAAGTGCCCTAGGGACGACTTATAAGTCACTAATTCTACCACATATTGATTATTGCAGCGCTGTGTGGGCCTGCATCGGTAATGGTTGAGCCAAAAACTAGAAAAATTACAAATTAGGGCAGCACGCGTAATAACAGGGTCTGATTGGGATGTCAGATCTGCGCAGATTCATTGTGCCTTCAAATGGAAAAGCCTCGCTGACATACGTGAAAACGATATTTCAAATCTTTAACATTCAATCAGTACCTAACCTTGTACCCAAATACCTGCGTCTGAAAAATTCGCCAGCGTACATGGTACCATTCACACACATAATTTTCGGGCTGCCCAACATAACCTGTTTATTCCGCAGCCAAATGCTGAGGCCCTCAAATAGAGTTTCCGTTATAGGGGCGCAGTAAAGCCATTGTTATGCAGATCCATAAATTATGATCTGCAACGGTCTGCGGTCGGTCTGGAACACGATCCCCGATAGGTCTGCGCCACGTCGCGGGCACGTCGCAGACATATGGAAACATTTGCCCCCGGCGTCTGAGGCGATGTGCGGCACACGGTCTGGGTAATTGGGAAAGTTGAATTTAGTTCTACTTTCCTGACCATTACGACACTTCTGACTAAGACAATTTTTAATGGAAACGCGTGTCTGAGATGATCTGTGGCCTATCGGCGACACACTATTGTTCGCCTTGAAACACGTCCAATCAGACTTAACGTAAGTGCGCGCCTTTTTCTCCTCACTTTTCAGAGGATTAGTGGTACGCTTGTCTGCGATCGCTTCAGTTTTATATGGAAACGTTTACATGCGGTGTTTACGATCATCTGCGATAAGACCGACGCAGACAGCTTCCGATCGTCGCAGACCGTTGCAGATCATGTAGAAACCAGGCTTAACATGGAACAGTCTCTCAGCCGAGGCTAAGCAGGTCTCACTACTTTGAATAGTTTTATTCTGCTTTGCAAATTAGAAAATACTTTTATAGTACTTAATATCAGATATTTCAACGATGCTTGTAATCTTTTAGTTTAAGATTTTAGGTACTCCTGGGCATTATATTTGTTAGCGTTAATGCACACGGCTCTTGAGAGGACCACTCTTTAGTGAAAAGGATGCCACGGTTAAATAAAGTTTTATTGTTGTTGTATTTTCATCTCGAATACCGGCAATCTGAACTTGAGAGGAGGCCATCCTTTGGAATCCCCACGGAGAATTCAGAGAGGGTGCGTAGTTCACATGAAAGGATATTTCCGGGTTACTTGGACTTTCTTCAAGAACCCTATACCGTCCTCAGTAATTTTGTTTTGGGAGCCGAAGACAGAATTTCTCTAATCATGTCATCCAACGCGGCATCTGCGATACTGCTATACTGTACTCGTTGTCAGTTTCCTGGTTGTTATGGCAGTACAGGCTTTCCAGTCGCAACAAGATTTGTCTTAAGGCGTTTATTAGCTGCTCAATGTCATAACTGAGAGTGAGAGTCACATGGTGAAGACGTGTTTCGATGACTGGATGCCTTGAGTTGATATCTGACTAGCTTGGAACAGTTTCTTTGTACTGCTCTACTCTACTCTTCTCGACAAGAACTTAGCTTGGTCGTTATTGCGGGATACATTTTGAACAAAGACAAGATCAGTTTTCGAAGAACTCTTCTGCGTTCGGAATGAAGAGATTCGCGGCCACCATATGTTGTTTATTGTACGGCTGGTTCTCAGACGCCCGCTTCCTTTTTGAAATGCTCGGCACCAGGCTTTTTTGATTTATAAAAATGTTAACGTTAACTTGACATGAATTTTTTTTTATCAAAAATGAAAAAGTCGGCTTGATATAGGCATAGTTGCATTGGTAAGGGAAAGTTGTTTTGACATGAATGAATACCTGCGAACTTGATATGAATATAAAAAAACTTGATGTATAGATATATCGTTTGACATAAATCATTTGTCAATTCGATATGAATATGAGAAACTTGATTTATAAATGTATAGTTGACACATGAAATTGGCAATCTTGATATTTTGTCACATTCGGACAAGCATACCGGTGGATAAGTCGCTATCTAACAATTTCAGTCTGTGCAATAATTTCAGTATTTCCTCCTGTAACCATGAATATGCACACCCTAGGCACATCTAAGTAAGGGTGTGTACGAAAACCTTGGAGAACGTTTAACGTAAAGTAAAGTCTGCTTACGATCCAAGTGGCCTATTAGGCCGGAGCTTATCCCGGCCTCTTTAGCATGAAGCGACTAGGAGTATTTCTCTTTCACACTTGGTTTGATTTGTATTAAGTTGTATGATGTTGAAGTTAACTGAAGGCTATTATCGATACCTACGTTGTCTTTTAACCTTAATTTTCATCTGAATTTTTGAACATCTTTCAACAAGTGGGATGTGTGGGGGAGACAACTAGGCCTACTATATAGTGATGACCTTTCTTGTATTCTAGATTGCGGATATATTTAGTATATTTGAAATGTATTTTACAGGAATGGGACAAAATTGTATAGTTGGTTAATTGAAGAAATAATAATAATAATAATAATAATAATAATAATAATAATAACTAGGCATTTATGTAGCGCCTTTATCCAATTTTCTAAAGGCGCTTTACAACAATAAAAATCAAAATTAAAAAAGAAATGCTGGAAAAAACTAGATCCAAGAAAAGAAAACGTGTCAATAATCACTATACTTGAACAAGAAAGTCTTAAGCTTAGATTTAAACATGCACACATTCACATTAGGGCTTAACTTTATATCTAGTGGCAAATTATTCCATAATTTAGGAGCTGCAACGGAAAAAGCTCTATCACCATAACTTTTGAGATTGTACCCAGGAACATTTAAAACAAAAGTATCAGATGATCGAAGCCTGCAAGTAGGAATAGAACGCTCAAGCGTATCACACATACATGTACATGTATACAGGGGAGCTAAACCATTGAGAGCCTTATAAGTTAGGAGCAATTTATCCTGTAAACTATGCGCTTCTCAATCGGTAGCCAATAAAGGTGACGTAACACTGACGTAACTGGGTCGTATTTACGACCACCAACAACCAACCAAGTAGCACAATTCTGAAGGTGAAGCCAATAAGTAGCGAATTACAGTGGTCCAACTTACAAGTAACAAACGCGTGAATTAGAGTCTTAATATTCGCTTGAGACAAATATCGCTTA
>CASBPP010000001.1:717500-722500 GCA_949126865.1 Montipora capitata | reverse complement strand
ATCTTTATTATCCTTGTTGCTTCAAAACGCCAGACATACCGTTTTAAATCATCACTACACGTATTCTTATTCCAGAATACGGTCAATCGAACGCACCCTAAGTTAAGGAGGCTGCAAAGGGTTTTTATGTCAGAGCACTCGCGTTTAAGCCATACACTTGAACTGGTCGCGCCAGCCTATGAATCCAAAAGTGTGGACAGAAATAAAAATGCGACCCACAAGCGCAGAAACCGAGAAAAAGAATATGTTAGACTTTAGCAATATGTCGAAACTTACCTCCTACACCTTCGTAAGTTTCTTCGCAAATTCTTTTACATTTTTTTTCCAACCATCTTCCAACGATGTTTTCACGAATCATGCAAGTTCTATTGGATTAATTTTAGTTAAAAGTTTAATGGAATTTAACTTTCAAAATGGTTTTTAACATATTTTTCGAAACTGATTTTAAAGGACTTGTGGAGTGTCGTACTGCTGCCATCATAGCAACAGTCGGGGACTCGTGGACAACCTTTAGAAGCTGCCTGAAAAAAGTAGTAGACAAATATCAAAGTGTTACCCGTCTAAAAGATCTCTGTTGTAATCCTTTTCCTTTGGAAACACACCCGTGCCTGTCGAAAACTCTTTGGAGCCTCCGTAACAATCCTCATTAAGATCAAACTGGGTGGGAGAACCAAAAGTCGCGATCCTGTATGCGCTCATTGGTATGTGAAGTTGAAAACGGATTCATTACTCTGCTGTTGAGAGGAGTCCTCTAGCGTGAGAGTGTAAAGTCGTTTTCTTTAAGAAAGAAGATTGTGTTTTTATATTTCAAGAAACAGAGATATCCGTTTAGCTTAACGTCTCCTTCAAAAACCGAAATTATTATGACCACACAAGTGAATAGTTCTCTCCGCGTGCGCTGATTGGCTAACTTGGAGTTGATTATCCAATTACTATTCCTCTCCGAGTAGCCGGCGTGCGAGATTTGAAATTTCCGACCACATTTTACAAAAATATAGTATTTTGGTTCGCTTGTTTTTTTCAGCTTTTGTGGTGTATACTAAAACAATTATTGATTTTTTCACCTTCTCTTCGGTGACTAATAGTTAAATCTCAGGTGTCTATAAATTTCAAAGTTGTGCTAGTGAGTATCTTCAACATTTAGAGTCGAACAATTCCTTTTTTTATTTCAACTGGATTTGCTTTACAGTTCAAGTCTCTTGTCGCCGAATGAGAAGTCCACCTTTTCCACTGCAGGTCTTACGGTTCATTATAACCAAGACGACAATTATGCTAATTCTGGATAAATAATTTAGTTGGAACTTTTTGCCCATGTATAGTCAGATGCGGTAATGGCACTGCGACTGGACGACGCGGCCAAGAACTTCTATCTGGAAGTAACCACATTAGTTATTAAACTTTTGATGTCATAAACTACACAGCTGTCAAATCCACTCGTCCTGCTAATATAATCCCTTATTTTTTGTTTAGGCTGTCAGATTCAAGCAATTAGCTTGTTCAGTAGTGGCAGAGCCCCAGATGGCGTCTTCTCAGCTTCCTCATCCACAGTTGATGACGGACCTGAAAAGTGTCGACTGAACGGAAATGGTGCATGGTTACCAAGCACCAAAAGAAATGCTAGCGACTTCTTACAAATCAACCTTGGTTATGAGTTCTTCATTTGCGCCACAGCAACTCAAGGAAACCCAAATGCTGATCAATGGACAACAAAATACAAGATATATACATCGTTGGACAACATAAACTGGACAACCTACAAAGAGAATGGAGCAGAAAAGGTTTGTAATTAACTTTTTAGGGAAGATTTGCCATACTCTTTTAAACAAATTCTATGGGAAATTCAACACCTGACGAGGGAATTCCACGTCAAATTTCACGCGAAAAGCCACAGGTACCCCAAGCTAATGATGTAATTTGAGCATCACGATCAGTTAAAATAATAACCGTTTGTATGGGAATTTGAAAACGTCTTTAGGAGTCGAAAATAAAAGAACATTAATCGAACAAAAATGCCTTACCCTGTCTTCTCGATACCTTATCAGTGTTATTGCGGCGTACTTCTTTGGCCATTTCAGCGCTATTCCAGTGGGTTCAACACCCCCCTTCACCGGCATACCCCGGACATTTGACTCCTAAGAGAATTTAATCATCTTAGTCTTCCCGGGGGCGGGGAATTTGATCGCTAGCGTCGATTTCATGTTACGTTTGCACGTGGGTTGATAAATCATGGCCGCGGGACACAAACTTAGATGCATTCAAAGGAAAAGATTCCGCATTTGTAGCTGATTAGTTGAAAAGCAAAGGCCTACAGAAAGAGATATTTATAGCTGTTACCTGTCCTGCTTGTGCCTCTTGCCATGTAGGGTCCTGGCTCTCCTTGGTGTTGTCTATTAAAGCATTTTTACATACACAGCTTCAGAAGAATAATAGAAGCTATTGAAAAGTTATAACAGTAATCTGGTAACTTTCCTGGGGGTGGGGGCATTCGATCACCTGAAATGGACCTTTGATGAGTCATTTGAACAGCTTTTTGGCCCGGGGGAGGGGGGGGGGGGGAATGGACAAAAAATTTCCAAAAATTCAAATGCCTGGGGGATTGCCGGGGGGGGGGGGGGGGATTGTTTAAGCTTCAATTTGACTGGTACATTATTTTCAAGGTTGGAAACTCCGATGAAGCATTCGAAAACACAAACTGCTGTAAATTGTTCCAAAAAGCTCAAATCAACCCGAAATTCCACTGAGACCAAAGATGGTAGTGCTGCCACATATTTCAATCGTCATATCAGACAAACTTTCACGGAAAGGAATTGAAAATCGCCAAAATGGGCTGATTTGGATTTTCCGTGCAGGAAACCGTTGGGAAACACCTTACCGACCGGACCCAAGGTTCAAATTTAATTTGTTACACACAGGGTGAGAGACGAGGCTTTAGTCTCAGTGACAGGTACAACGTGAGGCCCTTCTCGGGAAAGTACTCAGCTGTCACGCACAAATGGACGAAGCTCAGGGAAATGCTGACGCATGAAAGATGTTTCGCAAACAAATCGTAAACATTCAGTTTGTTTACAGTATATCTGTCACTGACATCGTCGCCCACCCGGTGTGTAACAACTTTGGTGCTTTCCAACGGCCGTTCACGGAACTTCGTGGCAGAGCATTGTCGACGGTCCACGATGGAAGGGAGTCGTTACATTAGCGAGCCGAAATTTCCGCACCGCAGCTGTTTTTATCCGATAGAGAAGGCATTAGTTAGAGGAGGATTTTAACGTGCGCTGGGTTAAATCTGGAGGCGACCTGAGCGTTCGGAGTGAAGTTACGGCTGATTTATTTCGGCGGATATGCGAGACCGCCGCCAGCAAGTAACCAACCTTGGGGAATCATATATAATTGTGAGAGAGCAACGGTAGAACTAAAACTCCCTAGAATCGCGCTGAAACGGCCAGAAATGCTAAGAACATACCATAAATAAGACAAGGAGGCGAGGTAAGAAATTCTGATGTATTTTTGTTTTAATGCCCTAAATAACGATCGCTAAGGCCCGTTTTAAACGTCACATTTTACATGTGCTGAATCTAATGCAAATGAGAAAAATTCACTGTTTTCGTTCGATCATTTGTATTACGTTCGGCACATGTAAAATGTGGCGTTTCAAACGGGCCTCAATTCCCGGGAAAAACAACATATAAAAGTAGCAACAACGATTCTCCGTGAGCTTGGGGTCAGATGGTAAAAGTTTCTTTGAATTGCACAGCGTGTTCAAAGATGAAGCCAGGAATTTAGTTTACCTTTTTGGCGAATGCTGCAGTATTCAATGAGGGGGGTTCAAAACCTCCCGCTTTCCGTAGATAAAGGTTCGGGAAGTGGGAGAGCAAGGTCCCGGCTCCCGCCCTTTTTAGTCCTGCTCCCGTCCCTATGAATTAGGAAACGCAAAACACATCTTGGTCATTTAGCTACGTAAATCTTAAGTGATGACGGTCTCAATTGTTCCAACTTGCAGTTCTGAATAGATCTCTTTACAGTTCTGGGAAACTCTATGTAGGAGAACATGCGCCGTAGGGTTGTTATAGCCAAGAATTGGCTATTTAAACCTTACGGCGACTGCTCACTCCTCGTGCTAACATGAATGCACCAATTAGAGACGCTTTTGATTGTTCTTCACGAAAACCAATGAGAAGACACTTTGTTTCAGAGTTCCCCAGAGATCTTCTCTCCCTCAGTCAAGAGAAGAGCTCTGGAGTCGAGATTGAGTTGTGTGCTTAGTTTCCTGGGTTCGGTTGTTGGAAAGCCGATTTACTTTAATCCAGGATTAGCGTAAACTTTTGGTTCATGTTTTCAACTTTTTGGTGATAGTTGTTTTGCTTATTTTTGTTTTTCAAGATTGACTTCCTTTAATGTAAAGTTTTGCCGAATTTCAGCGTTGAACAGCATTTGGGAGTAGAGAGATAAACTCCTTGGTTAATTTTTAATCTGGGTATTAGCGTTAATCGGCTTTTGAACAACCTGGACCAGGCCTTTAAATGAAAGTGAAGCTAGTGTTGACCTTGTTATGATACACACGTCCCTCCTTTTCTCATGTTAATGATGTTTTTGTCATGCTAATTAGCATAAATCTACATAAGAAAAGCAGTGAGGTTACTATCAAAACAAGGTCAACTCCAGCCTCACTTTCATTCATAGGCCAGGTAACTCAGCACACAACTGTAAAATGGTCTATTGTCTCGTGTTCTGATAAATACACGTTTCCTGGGGCGGATCCAGGTTTTTATAAAACGGGGTCTGATTAAAGTTGCCGCCCAAGGCAACGCACCTGTTTGGGACCCCTGGGAAATTTTGGAATTTTTAGTCCTCGGAAATGCGATTGCCGGCATTCTGAGGCAAAGTCAGCGTGTTTTAATTTCTCGTTTTTTAAAGTTAAAATTCCATCTTTTTGCATTAAAATATAACAGAGCTGCGCAAAAAAAGATATATATGTTATTTGCCAGCCGTGAGGTCCATGTAGC
>CASBPP010000001.1:700000-712500 GCA_949126865.1 Montipora capitata | reverse complement strand
TATTATGTATATTATGTCGACTGCAGGACTGCGGTAGCAGGATTTGATGAGATATTTCAGTCGCCGGGTATCCTTAAGTTTAGCCCGTTCTTGTTCACTTCGGCTCATAGATCATTGAAGAACGAGGTAATATACATTGAACTGTGCAGCTCCGTAGCCGCTTAGCCGCTTAGCCGCGTAGCCGCGAAGCCACGTAGCCCCGTAGCCACGTAGCCCCGTAGCCCCGTAGCCCCGTAGCCCCGTAGCCCCGTAGCCCCGTAGCCTCGTAGCCCCGTAGCCTCGTAGTGTGTCTATTTCTCTTTCTAAAAACATGAAAAAGAAAGAGCGAGCACAAACTGCGTAGCCAAGTATCCCGATTTTAAGGGATACATCTTCGAGTCGCGGGGTATTCTGCAGTTAAGCCCAGGTGACAATTCAATCACTTGAAATGGCGTTTTAGCGGCCCACTGAATACTGCAATATTCGACCAAGGACATTTTTAAAAAGCTATGCGATTCAAGGAAAATTCACCACCTGACTCGTGAATTCCACGTTAACTCTCACTTTAAAAAACCAATACATCACATGGAATTGCTCACTCTGATCATGACACCTGTTTGCCTACCTTGTGCTACCACATGAAGGTGCTCTGTTTGTATGTCCTCTTTATCCTCCAATGACCTTCTGTAAAATATAACACGAGTCAGTTTACTCACCCACTGAAGACACCCATCTGCTTTGGTGAAAGGAAAGACAGAGAAAGCAATTTAAGACGGTTTATGTCTGATTGTAATGCTGTCACCCTGCTTACCACATATAACTCCTGTTTCTGTAGTTTTTGTTGACTTGGTAAGAGTTGTTGGCTCTGACTAGAAAGTCTTTGAGCGATTTGCCCTTCCGATAAGTGACAATGCAAGCGACAATGCACAGTGTTGGAAAATATTTTTGCGAGTTTAACGTTGGCTGAAATGAAGTAATAATGATGTTTTACAAGAATATTTTTGGGCTACAGTGTAGTCGGTTGATATGTAGTAACAGTATGTTGGATGTCTTAGCTTTTGTTTTTAAGGCCTCTTCCCTTGATGCGAAATTGATCTCAGCCATTGTAGTTGTGATAAGTTCTGGAATTGAAGAAAGCTCGGTCGAATAATTGAGATTGAAAACGTCATTTGTTGTGATTCTAAATTTTCTTCAACAGGGTTTACGGTTATCAAAAGACGAAGTGTTTCTCGTTTGATGAATCCCTTCATAACACCGAGCTTGTCTTTCATATACCTGATATGAAATAATTAATGTCTATAAAACAAAAGGACTAGCAAAACAATACAGTCACGTATAAAATAGTTCTTTTGATTTGTCTTGCACCATTTTGGTCGGTGTATGAAAGTCTACCCTAGTACTGAGAGGGTTGCGAAAGGAGGAATGTAGGCCTAACTACAAATATCCGGATGTTTTTTAGATATTTAGAAGCTCCTGGGATATTTAGAAAATTCCGAGATATTTAGGAAAAAAAAAGATTATGTTTGGATTTTGCTATGGTCTTATTTCTTTCATAATTTCATACATGTTTTTTTTTTTTAATTTATTTTAAACTTGAGATCAATTAAGTGTCAGCAGTGGTCCGGTTGACCTGTTCAGCGGTTTTCCTCACGAATATTATATCCCACGAGTCATAGTAACTACACCCTGAATATGGCACATGCTGAAAGAGGCAGCCACAATGCTTCCAGTAAACAATCGTTAACTGATTATGAAGAGACAGGGGAGTCGAAACAAAGGAATCACAGGACATAAAGTACCTGAGCTAGCCAAAGCAGATCCGCGTTTTGGCTTGAAAAGAACAGGGTAGAGTTTATATTGTTATTTATTTTTTAAAAGAGATTAAAGAGTATGGCATAGATATGAATGTCAAACCTTCATTCTCACGCAGGGCAGAAAATGCTACGATGCACTAAACGCGTTCACATTTACTTGGGGCAGCACTAAAAGCTGGAAACCGGAAACCGGAAACCAGAAACCAGAATTGGATTTGCTAGTGTGTATCCACTGGATAGTGCTTTATTTTGAAAAACAAAGGCCTGGTTTCTAGAGCATCTTGATTATCATCAATTATTCCTGATGATCATAATCAAAATTTGTTTATTGTACATTAGTAGTTTGCTAGACTTGCTCACAAGTCGAGCTTTTGAGCACGCAGAGAGCGCGAAGCGCGATCGTACGAGCGCGGACCGTGAGTGAGCGAAAGCTCGACTTGTTTCCCTTGCAGCGAATCACATCAAGTGACGTCATTTTGGCACGAACTTCTTAGGATGCTGCACGCAGCGCTGCCTGTCAAACTGTCAAAATACTTTTCGCACCTCGCGAAATCGATCAATGGTTTGGTAATTGAATGGAGGAGGAAAATACACCAACTAAAACTTTTATTCGCGTTGCTGCGCCGGACAACATTTGCCTTCAATGTGGCAAACTGGTAGACAATCCAGCGTAACGAAGAAAGTTATTTTCCGCATCTTAGAACGAGCCATAACACAATAGATCCTTATGTTATTTTAAATGATATGGAAATTTTCAGGTGACCTTGTATTCTGTAGTCTTGCAAATGTATATCGCAAACAATAACAAATCAATCGCTCACCATTTTGCAATGCAATGACTTTCATCGATAAAAACAGCGTTTCAGTTTTTCCTGAGTTTTCCATGAAAAATGCTTCTGTGGCTATTTAAGAGAGCTTCGGGGCTTCCAAATGCCAGCGAGTATTTTCCTTCCCTAAATTTCTTTTACTTGTTCCCTCGTGCAGTCTGCTCCAACTGAAGCAGCCGATATCCCTCGGGCAACTAAAGAGGTAACTTGGTCCTTCATAAGGGCGACCAGTGGCACAACAACTAAGCAAACAGAACACACTTCCAGTCTTTCGCCGTCCTCTAAATAGTCGAAAACATAGGGAGCAACTTCAAAAGTCAAGCTTTTTCCTGATCCTGTTGGCGCCAAAAGAAATACGTCTTTTCCATTGCAGTAACCCTCGATTACTTTCCTATGCTCACGAACATCTTTGTACTGTGCTTTTCGCAACCCATAAGCGATTGCGTCCTTGACTGAACGCATCGTACAACCAGCTGAAAATTTAAGTTTCAGTAAAAGCCTCTACATAAACAAACAGCGAAGCAAAACACTCGAAGGAAATTTTAGTTTTACCTAGACAGGTTTCATGTTTCAAGATCTTGCGCGCGTGATCTGTTTGATTGACGTGCGGTTTGATAAGGCTGCTTCTGATTGGATAACTTTACAGGAGGAAAATTCCTCCTGTAAATTTGGCGCGCTGCAAGGGATAAAAGTCGTTCGTGCCGGGTCCTACCACACCAGACCAGAAAACCAAGCGAACGACTTTGAGAAAGTCTAGTAGTTTACGAAAAAGGAATAATGTTTGAAATTTATTAAATAAACAAAGTTGTGTTTTACCTTCTTTCCTCTCTTTAATTACGTTCTACTGAAGCCTCCAAAAGGGAATGTGTCACGTTATTTTAGGGTATTTAGGGAGATTTTTACTTAATCGCGAGTTTAAAACTCGAAAATGGTTTTGTGGAATTCCTTTACTGATAAAATTATTGTTTCATCACACACATGATTGTGAGCAAAAGCGAGCTTTATCCAGGTGATTTGCCATAAACATGAAAAACGTCGGGCCGACCTTTTTCAGTTTAAGATTATTTATTTACCCCAATGCAATCCGTTTCAGTCTTTTCCATTTGAGTCCATCCTGCTTCTTGTTCCTTTTGCTGTATTTCTTTTATGTTGTTAAACAGGTTCAAGTGGTAATTGCAATGTTTCGTTCTACTTCTTTGGGCATTTTGGGTGTCATGTGAAATTACATCATTCTAAAGCCCACGGTATGTTCAAACTGCGAAAACACGGTGGAAGAACCTTCTATAAACCCAAGCCGACCATATCATCAGTTGTCGATCTTCCTGAATCAACAGGTTCAGTCACGCTCCGTCACTCACGCAAGACCTTAAGGAGCTAAAGCATGCACGTATTTGAGACAGGGATGGCAACCGGAAGTCAGCTGTTTCCCCTTTTAACTTATCTTTACACAACCACATTGACATTGCTAAGTATCTTTTCTCCATTATAATTATCCATTGGTATAAAACTCTGGGAGACACTACTGTCCTGGCACGCGAAATGATCTCTTCCGTTTGTCGTCCACGTCTCAAAAAAGCGCGAAAGCTCCCTATTCTCCAGGCACCTGGTTCCTTAATACTCTTTTTCCTAGTCCTCTATGGAAATCGCACACTCATGATTCATTCTTGTAAGATTCGTAGTTCGCCGCCATTTTCACCGATCGCGCTGAAATCTGGCGTGTTTACTGGGGAGAAATAGCCCAAGTTTCCCAGAAAATCTCGGGCTTGTAGCTTTCATGACGCCTACATAACGGACTTTGCGAATCAGGCAATTAAGAATTTGAGCCGATGCAAAGGCGAAATTTTCAACTGATCGAGGAGCGGTTTTACTAAGGTTTTTTCAGCCAAAACATTACACTACAGGCTTCGAAAAGGATAAAGAAAAGGATTTGTGCCTCATTGGATGGAATTTCAAGCGTTAAAATCGCTGGAAAGGTAAGTTATTTTCGTAGCGATACAATTGCGTGTGTTCACCACATTATTCTTTTGATCTCACAGAATTGTGTTTTCCCTCAAAATATTTGCTTGTTTTCGGTTTCGCTCGAACATATTTACCTTTATTACATGGCCAGTGAATAGTTTTATTCTCTGGGATGAATTTTCCGTCGAAAAATCGGTTATTTGGGTGGTTTTTGGCAAACAGAGGTTAATTATTCGTAAGGCGAATTCCGTTGCCGTTAGCAACGGGTCGAAATTTGACACTTTTATCACATTACGCATCGCTAATCCGATTATTCCTAAAAACCCAAAAATATTCGTGCCTTATCAGTTTTCGGTCAAATTTATGTCCATGAAAGCAGATAAATTGAAGAAAATTTTAGTTTTGCATCCAAAAATTCGTAATCAACGCTAAAATGACCAAATTTTGCCTGGAAAACTTTTTTTTTGTGTTATTTTTTCGTTCAATTTTCGCTTTTATAAAATGTTTCAGTTGTCTGTAAATAAGTTATATGCTGTTGGAAAGCTTATTTTCTTAGCTCTAAAATGATGTATTTTTTTTCCTCTAACCTTAAATATTTTTTGAGAGAAGAAACATTTTTTGGCGATAGCTGATTTCGCGCGGTTTTCTTGAGGTTGGGAAGGTAGGAAAAAGAGTTAAAAAGAAGCATTTTTGTACTCAAATAGCCAGGTGAAAAAACAAGGAAAACAAATTAAACAAGCTTTAAGGTTCCTTTATTTTAATTTGGACTGCCTTAGCTTGATGATGCCATCACCACTCTTAGTCTGTATATCCACTGAGAATAGAAAGGTCAGATCCATTTGACAGTTACCTGTACGTTAATTTTCTCAGATTTAAATACTTGAGTGTGCAGATTATAGCAGAGCGTACAAGGAGTGGGTAAGTTGTTGTAGTTCTCGCGAATTGTTTCTGGATTCCGGATTCCGGCTTTTAGTGCTGCCCTTTACTTGTACTTGATGTAGTCACTTTGTAGAGACTGACGCATTGCGGTCTAGCCAATAAATTAAGTTTTTGACCAGTTCATAATATTTATAGAAAACTGTTTAATAAAAAATATTTGGGCTATTTAGAATTTATTGGCTAGGCTTAAGAGGGATGCATGAATTGAAAAGTTTTTGTAGGCTTAAAATGTGTTTGGACATCAAGTAAGTAATGCTGCTGGCGAAAGGTGGACCCTTGAAAACTTCATCGTCGAAAAAAGCAATGCGCTCAGACAACATTGAACGAACAAACGCACGCATGCATTGATTGACTTTACTCTACTCCTACAGGATAGTAATTTCAACATACAATATTGGTTTCTAAATGAGCCGTGTTACACCTATCTAATCTTACATATATGTATAACTAGTTATAAAAAATGCTAAAATTCTTTTAAACAATACTAATGTTACCAACATGTATGTTACAGAGACTAAATTGCTAAAACCAAAATTTGAGTACTTTATTATAGAAAATAATAATTATTGATAACGATAAACATAATGATAAAAAAAAAAAAAACCTAATCTATAACTATCGGGTTGGTCCTTCCTCAAAAAACGCTTTGAAACTAATCTCAAATGTCACTTGGAAGTGCATCCTATGCTGTTGCCCCTCGACAAGCAAAAGATCCTTTTAACCAGTTTTGCTTAAGACCGGGACACGCTGACACACTAGGCGGAGATATGTCCAGGTTTGCATTTTTGCGATTTTTCGCAAAATTCGCAATTTTCGCAAAAATCGCGACTCTTGTCAGGGACTAGTGTTCTGTAGCTTTTCAGTGTCCTAATTGCAGAACGCTGAAAGCTGGGAACACAAGTCCCCGACAAGAGTAGCGATGTTTTGCGATTTTAAAGATTCTTCGCAAAATTGGCAATTTCGCAAAAATAGTTAAAATCGCATCTCTTGTCGGGACTAGTGTTCCAAGCTTTTCAGTGTCCTTCGATTTTTGCGAGTTTTCGCAAAATTCGCAATTTTCGCAAAAACGGTTAAAATCGCAAAAATCGCAGAATACTGAAAAGCTAGAGAACACAAGTCCGCGACAAGAGTCGCAATTTTCGCAAAAATCGGAAAATTCGCAATTTTCGCATTTGCGTGCAAACCTGGACATAAGTGACTAGGCGACAAGTCGGAGCAACATATCTCTGCGACAAGTTGCTTTGTGTGTACTACTCGCAAAACAAGTCGCGCCAGTCTTAATTAAGTTCACCTGGAAATCGAAGAAATGTATTTGAGCGATGTACAAAAATGTTATTCACTTTGGCCAGTAAGCGTAAAAATGCTCCGGTTTAGTGTTTTGAGGGCTCTTGAACCGACGACACTGAACATGCCTCCAAAACGACAGTTAAATTAGGCGGTCAAAGACGGTGGAAGAACAAGAGAAAAAAGACTTGGATGACTGCATTGCAAAGGTTACCAGGAACGCAACAAGGTGGTCGTTTAAGGTTTTCTCCGAGTGGCAGATATCAAGGAACAACAAAGAAAGGAGTCACGGAATGCATTTGTTAATAAACATGAGGCATTACATAATGCCACTCGTGGTATTATATAATTCTTCATTTTGCATTCCATTGTTCATCTATTTACCCCGCTATTTTGAAATCCCTGGGCCCACGTTGAAATCCCTCCCCAGGCTTTCAGGTTTGTTGGGTGAATTACAAGGTATAACAACTTACTCACGTGTCTTGAGAAATTCATCCGATTGGTCAAAACGACTATTGAATATGGATGAGTATTTCAAAGCATACACCAAGCCATTTTGGCCGTTAAGTCGGTACGTTGTGCAATATGTGATTATCCTATGACAGTCTAAATTCATCAGTGAGTACGCTGAGCAACTTTATGATAGCTTTCCTTTCTATAGGTTTATCTTATATACTAAGGGTGCGTTCGATTTACTGTATTCTGGAATAAGAACACATGGAATAGAAGTAAGAAAGCCTTCGTTTTTACGGAAATTCACATTAAAATTGTCAAACAACTGCTGAAATGCTATTTTAAACATATCTTTATTATTTTTGTTTCTTCAAAACGCCACAAATGTTTTGTCTGGAACCGACTGTCATATAACTCGTCTTCGAGGCCTGTAGATGCCCTCTTACTTACGATTTTTTCTCGTGGGGCACCTGTATATGGAATGTTCTTGTCCAATTTACCCCTGAGCATACCGAAATGTAGATTCATTTTATCCCTTATGTCTTTTCTTATCAGTATATGATCGACCCCCACTGGAAATCTCGTTAATCATTGTCGTCTTACGACCTAACGTACTGCTTATTACTTTTCGAGTTTCTCTTACGTTGTCGCTATTTTCTTGGATGTCGCAGTTGAAATATTATTCGATAATTTTGATATTTATAGCCTTGTTTCTGGTATTTCTCAGTATAATTTAGTCAGTCTAACTCATTCTTTGTTTTGACAAGTCTACGTAGCTTGTTGTTCTTTATTCGCGAGTAAATTTGATTGTTGGAGGGAAATTGTTCGAGAATTCACCAAAATGGTTGATTTTGTTTTTCCTTGTGGTCCACATTGAAAACCTGTCGTCAATGAAACGTTTCCAGTGGGCAGGTTAGCGGGAGTGTTCTTTTAAATAGCTGTTTTTCAACATGAAGCGTAAAAATGACTGCGAAGGCTTTTTCCGTTTTAGTCTCCATTGCAATGCGTGAGTCTGCGAGCTTCTGCGCATTTGGAGTTAGTAAAAGAACACCGTAATACAATGCATCTATCATACGTTTTATTTTGACTTTTTGAAAATAATTATATTCTTAATTTCGTGAGAGTTGTAAGTTCATTTAGTTTGGCTTTGACACTACAAAGTTCATTATTTCACTGCTTTGTTCATCAGCTGGTACGTGTAGCTTTCTGTTTGGAGTTGATCTTGAGGGAAGATCTGCTGGCGGCTGAGTGGATTCTCTTTAAGTTGGTTTCTGTGGAACTTAATCAGCATTGGTCTTATTTCTTTTACCTATTTATTTTTCTAAGGGGCCTCCTCAAGTTTTTCTTTCATCGGTTTGCTGAGGGAGAGGGAGGTAACACAAATGTGGATGGCATGATTTTAGAGTCCACATAAGGATGGTGCCTGCAATTGTTATTACCAATATGTTTTGCACATTTCGAAATACTCGGGTTTCCCATACATGTAGGTTGTGCTTCCCACTCAGGGATATTTTTGCGCGGTTTAAAACTATGCGGAGAAAGCAGAACTAAGCAAGTGCTCTTGGTATGCAAAAAGAAAATTGGGGATAACCATCCATTGTTCGGAGCTTCAATTTGGAAAAGAACGCTATATACATTGCTTTGTATTTTACAGCTTTTTACAAATATTGTTGATTAATTAAATTTGAAAAATGCGTGGCTACTCCCAATTTTCTTTTTGGATTTCATTAAAACTTGTAAAGATTTGCTATTCCCGCATATTCGTAAACCGGGAAAAAATACCTTTGACGTACCTTATTACACGAAATTTCGCGATTAAAAAAAAAAATCGCGAAATTTAAGTGACGCGAAAATTAAATGTCGCGAAAATAACATGACGGGAAAATTAAGTGACTTACATTATTAATAACTAAAACAGCGACTTTATTACACACGTTTATAACAATCATTTTGAGCTATTCTGTGGTAATGTTCTGGTCCTATTAATAACTACAGTCAACTCTCGTTATAGCGGACATTCTCGGGACCATGATTTGGTGTCCGTAATAGCGAGAATCCGTAATAGCGGGGTGCGTGAAAATTTCTATTTTAAACCATATTTACAGAAGGGGGTCACAGGTGAGTTCATTTTCATTAACTCTAGTACTTTTTCAGACCCATTGTCGCACGCAAAGAGCGTCAGAACTTTCTTTACAAATAGAAGACTTAACAGAACAGGAGTTACGTACCCTTTGTGTACAGTACTAAGTACGTAAAAACAGTCATCGTATGTTGCAGCAATGTCCATCATCGTTTTGGTTTCCTACTGTACTGAAGTACAGTAACCTACATTTCTAAAAAAAAATATTTTCAAGGAAAAACCTGAACATCAGCTAGTGATTGCATAAGCTATCACATTGCCTTGAAATATCGTTCCAATCGGTTCTGTGTACTTCTCCTTTGAATTGCAACTTTCCCCACTTTGTCTCCAAGGAGACTAAATTCATTAGCAACTTAAACTCCCCTCTATGAATAAAAAAAGGAGGAAAAATAGACTTGATATGTGTGCAAATTTTCCAAGATGCTGCTCGGTGTCCGCTATAACGAGAGAGAAAACAATAAAATTGTAACGTTGGGACCGAATAAAGTGTTCGTAAGTCCGTAATAGCGAGAGTCCGTAATAGCGGGAGTTTATTTCAGTCAAACGTCTGTAACTTTCGCCGGGGATTTAGCTGGTGTCAGTAATAGCGAGGTGTCCGCAAGGCGGGAGTTGACTGTACTGCTTTCCGTCCCTACTCCAGGTAGCACTTCTTCTGTACAACCCTCAAACTGTCCATTTACTGGCTCCTTGAGCGTGTCTCACTCAAAAACGCAAAATTAAAGTGATTCAAAATGCAAAATTTCGCAAAATCGCGAAATAAAGGTGTCGCGAAATTTATGCGAACCTCAAAATTGCGAAATTAACGTGTCGCGAAAATTTCATGTAATAAGGTAGTGGGCACAGTCCTTAAAAAAGCCGCGGTTTCTGATACTGAGACAGTTGACATTAAACTTTTCAAGGTAAACATTACCACCGTGAATTTGTCTTACCAAACAGAGCCGTCTGTGTTTAGCTTATATTCAGGCTACTGTCATCATCTGTATCATCGTCACCGTCCATAATTGTTAGCATAAATTCTAATTTCTTTTGCAGGTTTTTCATGGAAATACTGGGCGGAATGACATTGTCAAGCATAATCTTGAGGAGGTTATCATAGCGAGCTTCGTCCGCTTTCAGCCAACTGACTTTTTTGGTCATAAGGCATTGAGAGTTGAGCTCTATGGGACACTTAAATCTCTAGGTAACTCATGATCTTATTTTCTATAAGTTTTGCAGATCCGTCTGCATGTAATTATTTAAAAAGACAAAATTAGAAAAGAAAAAATGAACTCATTTTTTAACTTGTTCTTTATGGGGCGCCGATTGTAAATAAATTATTTAGTAATACCTTGATATTCTCAATTTTTTCATTGTTTAATAAATAATTTTGTTTGATATAATACCATACTTTATTATTTGAGATAACACATCCTGATTTCAAATCAGTCGTTTATTATTTGAGGTAAGAAATCCTGATTTCAAATCAAGTGTTTATGATTTGGTATAATAAATCCTGGTTTCATATCATGCGTCTATGATTTGATATCAGAGAAATCATGATTTAACTTAATAACGAGCGAGTACATGTAACAAGTCACACGATCATCTATTGCGCAGGAAAACACAAACACGTCGGATGAACTTTCCAGGTCAATTGCTTCTGCCGTATCCCAGGCAGTTCAAAGGGCGGTCGATGAGGCTCTATCACGTCTTCCAAGTCAGGGCGTCACTTCAACCAGTTCAAGCTCCACCTCAAGCTCGACCTCGACCACCACATCAAGCTCAAATTCAAATTCTCAAGAGGTACGTACATGTGCTCGCCGGCTGCCATTGTGTTCGTCTGGAATCTCGTGTGTTATTTAATACTGAATATTTGGCCATTTTCATTTTTCCTGTCTTACTGTAGTGTTTGATGCTGGGTTTTGTGGATTGCAGGTTGTTCCAGCAGCTCAATAAAAGTTGCGTTTGGAACGGAATTCCCCCGTCTTTTACACATTGTATTTTCTCACCGTTGCGTGACTTTATTGGTAGTCGCCAATTAACCGGAAGTTAGTTTTGACAAGCTGTAAGGTTTCGTTTCAAGTCGTCGAGGCGACTATCAACGAAGTCACGCAACGGTGAGAAAATACAATGTGTAAAAGGCGGGGGATTTCTGTTCCAAACGCAACTTTTATAGAGCTGCTGGAACAACATGAGGGCTCTGTCGTCTTACGGCGCTAAGATAACTATGGCTACAATTGGACAGGTAAAGGACCTTCTAAAGAAGGAACTTGAACCGCTTCATTCTAAATTGGAGACTATGTCTACTGAGTTCAGTGAATTAAGAGCATCAGTTCAACTTTTCTCGGACAAGTATGACGATCTATTGAAACAAATCAAGCAGTCGAACGAAAAACTTCATCAACAGAGGACAGACTTGAGTAAGACCAACTCCGAAGTAAATAACATCAAGAAAGATCTTATGAGCATGGAAGAGCGAATAGCAAATACCTCCTATGAGATTGAGGAAGTTGGTCAATACCTTAGAAGGGATTGTTTGGAAATATCGGGAATCAAGGCGACGAGCGACTGTTCAGCCGAATCCATTGTTCAATCAGTTGGCAAAGCTATTGATGTTTCAGTTAACGAACAAGATATTTCTATTGCGCACCCTATACCGTCTTACAATGCTGCTGCTCCACCAAAAATAATTGTGAAATTTACCCGACGAAGTGTGAGAAATACCTTCTACTCCAATCGGAGGAAACTGGCTAACAAGAAAGCAAGAGACCTTCCTGACCTTGACCTCGAGTCTGACGCTAACATCTTTATCTCTGAATCCCTCACGCCGTATAAAAAAAAAATTATTTGGTAATGTAAATAAAGAAAAAAAGCGTTTGAAGTGGAAATTTATATGGACTTTCAATGGAAGAATTTTCATTAGGAACAACGAACATTCACCAGTAGTCATGTTTGATACGGAAGACGATCTTAAAAGATTTCAAGATGAACACCCTCGCACCCATTAGTCAGGTCGACTACTTTACTCGGGTAAGAACGGAATTGCTATTAGTAATAATAATAACAACGTTGTTATTGCATCTAGCGACAAATATTAATTTATCATGCATGGATACTTTATTTAGA
>CASBPP010000001.1:650000-690000 GCA_949126865.1 Montipora capitata | reverse complement strand
AAGGATAAACAATTGCACCGTTGGACAATCAAAGATAACAAATATACTTTCAATCTCGCGCAATGCTTAATCATCAACACCAATATAAAATCAATTGCATAGTATGACAAGCAATAGCGTATTAGAAACATACAATAATGTAATAATTATTTGCATGGAGACGCACAATCAATTGCACGTTTATACAATCGTTTATTTGAAATGGTCAACCATTAACGTGAACTGACAAACGTTGGTATTTTTGGAATAAACAATAGGAAGAAAAAAATTTTCATTAGTGTTGTTCATCGTAATTACGTGTATTTTAAATTACTGAACAAAAATACAAGAGTATGTACATTATCATTTAAATGTTGTCCTTTTTTTGCACAATATATGCTGAGGCAGATATATGTAAAATGAAGAACATTTGACATGTACATGTACAGTACTACGTACATGTACACTTCATCTACACTTTCTCGCTTTCATCACCATCTCCACGCAGGCAAAAAAAAAAAAAAACTCTTAGGAAAGTTCACACTGGGATCCAAGTTGCCACAAATGCGATAGACATTTGAGTGAACTTTAATATTACCTCTAAGACAAGCGGTCTGATGCTAAATTGCAAAGTAAGCCGGGGAAGAACGTTTTCCAATGGCAACCCAGATTGACGTGTGTAGATGGACTTCTTTGAAAAAAATCATTTCTAATGTTTTAGTAGCTTATCCCTGAACCCTGAAGCATAGTCAACGTGAGTTCATTCTTCAATTGTACTTCAAATTAAATAACCTCATTCCTTCCCATTCAAAGTAAAACTGAGCCACGCTACCTCTCCTTAACGAGATATATATTTTAAACCTCCCAGATTTTGGGAGCTACTTAACCATCCTCTGTCAGGGTACTCTCTAACCTGTAATATAGGTCTCAGTGATTCAACAAACTCCAACCTATCACAGACTTGTACCTAAGTCCATGCAATGATGGTGCTGTTGGCCAACCAAATGGTAATCACTGCACTGGCCTTTTAAAAACTCACTTGAGCCTAATAATTGATGTATTTAAGACCGTATTTTTAACATTGGCAGAAAGATTGGTTTACTGGCGGTTTCCAACAAAAAACGACAAGTAAAGTTATTTCTATTGCTCTTTTCTTGACACTGAAATGCTCGTTAAAAAATACACTTTAAGCTGGCCTGGAACTGAAACATTCTCAACAATCACAGATCTCAGGCTCACGGAAAGTCCCTTCTAATCTATTGCCTTTGAGATCTCATGAGACCAGATTGCTAACACACACACACACACACACACACACACACACACACACACACACACACACACACACACACACACACACACACACAAACGAGACAACTAACCGAATTAAAGCTGCTTATATACTTTTTTCTAGAAGTTTTCAAGTCTGAACTATTTCTGTATACAACGAATCTATTTTAAGTAATACTATCTAGCCCGTTCCAGGCTCTCAGTTTGGGGATGAGCGCAAAAATGGTCGGGATCTAGGAAAAAGTGAGTGGGAGAAGCCATCCCTCCCGAGGGCCTGTGGAACAGGATTTAATGCCCACCGGTGATTACTAATACGTACCAAAGACTAGAGAACTGTGATAATTTTTTTTTTCTTTTTTTCCTTATCCTTGTAAGACATTTAATCAGAATTAATGAACAAGAATCATTTATTATTTTTTTGATTTGTTTATTTTAAGTTCCCTCTAGTGCTCCAAGTGGATTTATGGTGACTGCAAGCACTTCTACAAGTGTCACAGCATTTTGGGAGCAGCTACCCATAGGTTCCAGAAATGGAATAATCAAAGGATTTAAGTTGTTTATTAATAGGAAAGGGTCAGGAGACAAGCTAAATGTTCAATTGGTCAACGCTTCCAACGCTTTAGTTTACACAAAGGACGTTACTGGATTGGAAGAATCTACAGAATATGAATTGAAGGTGTTGGCGTACACTTCCGCTGGTGATGGACCAAGGAGTTCTGTTCAGTTTGTGAAAACACTGGAAGCTGGTAAGAGTTACAAGATTTATTCGAAAGACCGACACAGGGCAAGGACCTAGAGTTAATATCTTTGCGTTTTTTCTTGAATGTTTTTTTTTTTCTTTTTCTTCTGATAGTATACCGGTAGTAATTTCTAATGGTAGTTGACTGAGGGAAGTGCAATTTGGTCTGAAATTAGACTTGTGAAATCTTCGATTCAAAATCACAAGTATTATTTCAGTCCAAGATTGAACACGACACGAAATTCAATTACCACTTTATTACATCCATTTAGAAATCGCTCAATTTAATCACTCAAATACAGGATTTCAGGCAGTACCAATAGTTATTGATCCAGTTGCCGGTTTATAAAAAAGCGGAACCAGAGAGGCTTTTACGTATCATTTTCTATGCAAAACAGAAACATTTAGACGTCATGTGTCAAAAGCTCAGTCAAGCGTGACAAAGTAAAAATATGTTCCATTAAAGGAAATTCAAGTCAGATCAAAAACAGTTTAAACATGAACTTCGCCACACATTGGCTTTCTTTGTATCTCATTTTCTTGCAATATGATTGGTTACTTAAAGCAAGCCTGGCTTGAAATCTGATTGGTTGTTTTGTTTTAGTGTCCCTTTCTCACTGGCTGGAGAAAAGGTGCTATTTAGAGCAAGCAAAGTGTGATTCCGGAATAAATCGCACTGCTGAGAGCAAGGATCACCAGCAATAATACAAAATGAAACTGTATTGCTGTTTCTTTCATATCAGTTATGTCTCATTAAAATCTAAACTGAAGAGTCTCCATCTTTACTACGGGAATAAAAAGCCAATGATATCCAGAGACCAGGGAAAGTGTTTCATAAAAAAAAAACGTTGCATTAGATTTCAAAGGCATAAAGTTTATCGTCGGTTGCGTTGATGTATAATGATGAGTGTTAATGTATGGCAAGCCAATTGTAGCAATATTCAATAAATAGATATTTCAGTTCAAAGAGTTCATGTTAGTTCAATTCAACGCATAAATTTGTGTTCAAGACACTGGTTTTTTTATTCAACGTGCGATTTTGCATTCAATACACTTTGGTACCCTTCAATGCGATTGCCTTGGTTTAACTCTTTTTTCCATTTCAAGAGCAAATTCTGCGTTCAACACTTTTTTATTTCGTTCAACGCGATTTATTTTCGTTCAACGTGCGATTTTGCATTCAACACACTTTGGTACCCTTCAATGCGATTGCCTCGGTTCAACCCTTTTTTTTTTTCATTTCAAGAGCAAATTCTGCGTTCATTCCGTTCAACGCTTTTTATTTCGTTCAACGCGATTTATTTTCGTTCAACGATTTATTGCACAGCGGTTGACCGAATGAAACTCCTCCCCAGTCTTCATAGAGTTCTCGTCGTTGTCTACAGCGCGCCATTTTACGTTCGCCATTTTAAAAAACAACGAGCAGTTGTCTGCACAAATGGATCGCTCATCTCTTTCGAAGTTGTCGTCTTGCCTCGGAGAAGCTTCAGAGCTTGTGAAAAAGATTTTAGACGAAGAAACTGCTAGCTCTCAGACATCCCGGCCTGAAAGTTCAGGTTCTAGTGGAAACCGAGTGTTTTCAGCGTTGCAAAGAGCGAGGTCAATGCTAAACTCGTCACAATCAAGTACATCTGGTCTTTGCAAGCGGTTGAATAAGCGTGAACGCTTACGAGCTTCCAGTACAACAAATGATCAAGGACAGAGGAAAAAGGCTAAGAAGGAAGACTTGAAAGCGTTCGAGTTCGTGCTACTGTCGTTAGGCGACGAGGACGAAGATGAGTGGATTATATCCGACGATAAGATCATGCTTTGTGGACTTATTCAACTCTCCCCTGAATCTTCTGAGGCGGATATTCGAGGGAAATTAGGCGAAGTAACGAGGGTGAAGTTCCCCACTGTTACAGACTCTGACTTTGTTTTTCTACGAGCCATTAGAAGAAAGCTGTCGATTCCAGTGACCTGCGATTCATTTGCATACAAGCAGCTGAAAGTTGTGGCTGGCCAAGGGGCCATTTATGTCAAGCTTAAACCAGGTTTTGAATGCCTGTTAGAAAACAACGTCAGCAGTGATGATGGTAAGCGATGTTGTTGACAGGAATTTGACAGAAAGTACATGTACATGTATGCATTGTAATGAGGGGGTGGTATTATTTATTGTTATTAATATGAATTCCTTCTGTTCCCCTAAATGCCTTCCCTTGAACTTGGTAGAATCCTATTATCTGGACAACACAGACTGATTTTAATTAAAATGATTTCAATCAATTTAGTATTAATCTTAATGGTTATTATAATCCATTACATGTACTACATTTAATACATTGTATTAATCTCTTTTGTCCTATATTATGAAAATGTGCTAAAATTATAGTTCCTAAACTGAATCATTCAGTTTGTTTTTATTTTATTCTAAAAAATAGAAAACAGTGATTTTGAGTGAAGGATTATTTAGGGTAGTGCCTTTCATATTCATGATCTTTCACAATCACTGGATTGGTGAAAGTGATGCCAGCAATCAGAAGCTTTTATGCAGTCCATGCAGTCTCCAGTGTTACACGTTTTCTTGGGGATTAATGTAAAGTAATCCCTATCTGTGAACATGCATTACTAAAATGTAATTTCAATTCCTTTAGAATTATTAAATTCATACATGGGTGAGAATGAACAAGTGAACAACAGCCAGTCAACCCCCCAAGTTGAGAACAGCCAATCCACCCCCCAAGTTGAGAACAGCCAGTCCACCCCCCAAATTGAGAAAAGCCAGTTCACCCCGCCAGTTGAGAACAGCCAATGCACCTCCCAAGTTTGTCCAGAAATGGACAAACTTGCTGAAGAAGCTGTGGCCTACTGTCAAGAAAATGACATATCAAATCCAAGTGAGATCTTAAGAGTAATCCAAAACAAGTTTGTCAAAGGAAGAAATTTGGAAGTGGAAAGAGTCGGCGCAGTGTCAGAAGGAATGACCCAATACATCTTAGTAGACAGGAATAGTTTTCTTGTAAAAGCATTTGAGGAATTGAAAGAGGTTGCTTTAATGGATTTACGAAAAACTCTACAAGTGGATTTTTATGGGGAGGTTTGTGTATACTACATTCAATTATTTTGATATATTGTTTTAGACATTGCATATACTGTAAAGCAAAAACCCACATAAGAGAAACACTATTTTTCAAGGTCAGACTGATGTGGTTCTTATGCATTTGGCATGTACAATGTAGTGAGAAATCGGGCTGAGCTGATTCTTTTAAGAACCAAATAAGAACCAGTTAAGACTGGTTCTTATTTGCAAACCATACATATGTTTTTCCTATATTTTATGAGGGGTGTTTTCATTACAAATTTTTATTTATTAATTTTTTTTTTATCGGTGATCTTTTCAAAGGTAGTTATTAAGTGTCTATGTAGAATGTAGACTAGACTGAGAACTAACTTACAATACTAAATAACACATTTTTCTTGTATTAGTACGTAAATTTGGTACTCAGAGTCAACTTATGATGTTTTTACAATAATCCAATAAAGCTTAAAACCTTTCATATAAAAACCAGTCTAATCTCTCAGGCTGAAGTAGTTCTTGTTTAGTGGGTGTTATAAATGGCAAATTTCAGCCTGGTAGTTCTTAACCCGCTGGTTATTTTAATTGGCTTTTTACTGTATACTGTTTTTAAATTACATTATGTCAAGCATTGGAAGTGTGTTATTCTGATAAAATACAAGAATTATATCAACATAGCATCAAATGATTGAATAAACAATTTTGTCCACTCAAAAACATATTTTCCAATCTCATGTTTACAGACCGAAAGCAGCACTGTAGCCCATATAGATTCAAACCCTCTCTTGATAGGCATAAATATAATCACTTTTTTCCCTGTATATATTAATTTTTAGGAAGCTGATGATGTAGGTGGGCCAAGGAAAGAATTTTTCCGACTTGTTCTTTCTGAAATATACACCAAATATTTTGAGCAGAAGCAGAAGATTACCTGACAGTTGGTAAAATACTTGGTAAGAATATCTTATAAGTTAAAACTTCAGATTCTCAGTACAATATGTTCTTTCCTTGAATGCTTTTATTAATTTGCCTTTTTTTTATAACAGGACTAAGTATCCTCCAGAATGGAAAAATGCCTCATTTTTTAGAAGAAGACATCCTGCAAGAGATTTTTTCCATTTCACCAATGCCGCCAAATTCAGCCATCCAACATTTGCGAAATGGGCTAAAATGTCTCGGGATACACCAGGTTGGTGTTGACGTACTGTTTTGAATGTTGGTTATTGAAAAACACCACCCATTTCCCTTGAACAATAAGCTGCACCAAAACTCGAAATACAGGTCACCCAAACTTCAATCTTAATGTGTTGCATTTGAAAAGATATGTTGTGTGACCTGGTCACTGAGCTGTAAACAAATTTATCATGGCATTAAAAGTGAAAACTCATTCGGTGAAAAAAATTCAGTACCCTTTTTAGTAAAGCAGTAAAGATTTATGCCCTTGCACTATTTGAGTATAAGATACACTGTAGCTTAAGGTCATTTTTTAAATGAGGTATGGCTGTTATTTATTTTAGAATCTTCTTCCTTTCTAAAGACACAATGAAGGTATACATGTAGTTACTGAATTTATTCACATTTTCACTAATTGGATGTCAGTTACCAATGTTCTTGCACTTATTGAGACGAAACCCAGATCACAAGTTAACAGTGAAGCAATTGGTACAGTTGCTTAAGCCTGAAGTTAGCCCTGAAGGGTCAAACAGTCGTTCTCTAGAGAACACAGTGTATGCAGCATTTATAAAATACATAAGGGAAGTAGCAAGTAAGTATATTTAACCTAATGTGGTATCATAACAGCATCACTACAGAGAAAGCATATGAGTCTTCTTACTCACTCAAGTTTGTGTGTGGGAGGTCTGTACATAAATTTACCATTGTTACTAAGCAAGATGATGCAATTGCCTGGTTCATGGGAAATTAACATGTCAACAATTACTTATGTCCACTGACTGTAGTACACATCTATTTATTTATTTATTTATTTATTTATTTATTTATTTTGCCTAATAAATTAATAGTGATATTTACAATGTCAATTTACAATACATTAATTTGAGGCAAGGAGGTGTCTTGAAGCCTCTAGGGCTTATAAATGGCAGAGACCTCCCAAATCATACAAGCTTGTTAGTGTGTACTGATCTTGAAATATAAATAATTTACATTGATTCTTACCTTACAAAGCTAAAACTTCAAAAAAGCAGCATTTATAGCATTTCTGTAAAAATTTTTGGAACTCTTTTAATTCAAGCAGGAGAAAATTTCATAGTCAAGGGACACCCAAACAAAACACAACACAGTAATAAAACAATAAGTGTTAGATCTTAGTAAAAGAATTGTTGATGACTCTCGAACGAATGTTCAGAACCAAAATAAATGTGTGCATCTTTTCTTGTCAGGTGGTAGAAGACATGGGTTGTCATTATCAAGCATCTTAACATTTGTGACTGAAGAACCTGTTCTTGGTTTCCACATTCATCCGAGCATTCAATTCCATGAGGTGCAAAATTCATTTTTACCCTCTGCAAACACCTGCATTGGCTGTCTCAGGTTGCCAAGGCCAGCACTGAATGTACAGTTACCAGCCACAGAAGTGCTCTTCTCTTTATATGATATGGCATTTCTTAACACCTTTTTTGGTACCAAGTAAATCTCAGATTTTATGTCTGGATCATAGTTATTATTTTTGTATGTTTTTGGTTGTTGGTAACAGCAAATGTTCTGTAACAAATAGTTATAGACCCTTTTAATAAATACTATGCTATACTGTAGATGTCAAGAGCATAAGGCAAGGTATTGTGATATTTATCAGAAAGGCCTATTAATATATAAATACATTGCAGATTATAGTTATCATTAAACAAATTGTTACAGTTTAAGAAATTCAATATACAATGTACATTTTATTTCATTGTACATGTTACATGTTATAAATTTATATAATGGGGTCTATGATTTAAAAGCACTTGCTTTTTATTTTTCTCCCTTTTATAAAGTGCTTGCACTAAACACATGAAACAAATAGCACTATTTAGTACTAAATATCGCTAATTAGAAACAGTACAAATCAAGGGATTTATTATGAACTAAAACTATGTAGTACTAAATAATGTTTCATAGGTTTAATGTTATAAATTCTACAATTTATTGACTTTAATTTGTGTTTATATTCTGTAGTACATATGATTAATAAAGATCGATTGAAGACATGGTAATATTGTCAATTATACATCGCCTGTGTGGTTGATATTACTGTACCTCTTCACCGAGTCTCAGTAACCAAAAATATGTAGTCAAGGACTGCATATCTTTACTGCAAGTGTCAATCCAATAGAGTGCTCGCACTGATTTAAATCTGTTTTGTTTCATCAGCTTTTATTTATACAGTATATTAAGCCTAGCTTTTGAGCAACTTGCTCTTTATCAGGCCAAACAGTAAAGCTTGGTTTTCAATACGACACAAGCATAAGGATTAGCAGGAAACAAAGGAATGAAGTCAAGTGTATGACCTAAGACATCGACATAAGACCAAGGATAAGCAAAGTACAGACAAAGGAACAAACAAAGAAAAACACCTTATTTTATCTTCTAAAGCCCCACAGGACACGTTTTTCTTCGTTTTTATTTGCTTATGCTTGCATTATAGTGAAACCCAGTCTTAATAACACTACTGTCACCCCAGAGAAGTAGACCCTAATTCCGTTGTTGACCTTTGTTTTTATTTCCTGATGAGACACTAATTACTAGAAATACATGTAGTTGTTTTTAGTCCTGATCCATTCCCCTAAGTCTATTTTCCTTGGGTCAAATGACTTGTCATTTTATTCAAAAAGGGCTTTACAATTCAAAGACATCATTTTTGTACTGATTTTGTGCTATAAATGTCATGACTAATTACACCATTATCATGCCCTTTTTTCTGGTTTTATCCAACTCTGGACTGTGTGCCCCTTTTCGGTTTTAAAAATATCTGATGATATGCTGTGCAATCTCTCAGAAAAACGGTTTATTACAAGTTTACAGCTTGTTTTACCAGGTCTAAGGCATTAATGTAAATGTCCATACCCATGTCTGTAGAGGATTTCAATGGATCTATTTCCCGTCGGAGAATCAGCAAAACGTCATCCTGATTGGGTATCTCTAGTGGAGATACTGTGACATTATTATCACTATCATCAAATGGGGAAGGGCCCTGTGGGTCATGGCCATAGAATACCAGGTCATCAGGGTCTTCATCGAGGTCACCATGTGATAGTGGATTATCATCATGAAGCATTCCATTCATCCACATTTGATATGGAGACCAACTGTTTGCAGTTCTAATGCCGTGATGATTGAAGGTTTCCTGGTACTCGTGAAGTGCTTTATTAATTCTCGGAAGAAAAACAAAATGCAGTGCAAACATGTTCGTAGGATCTTCAATGTTTAAGTTCCCAGAATCCTCTAAAGCATAGAACAGATAATACAAATAGTGCATAACACAACGAAACACATCCCTCCACAGCCGCTCTATTCTTTGGTTGTGGGTGGAAGGCCCAGCAATGAAGCTGCCTCTACCTGCCCCTCTTTCATCTACTATAGCATCGCAAACCAAAACGTTTTCGACCCCTCTGTCAACACGAATGCGGGAAGGCCACAGTCCATCTTTCTCAACAGCATCTAAAAAAAGGGATAGTACAGTTTCTGATAGGTTGTTTGGACTGCAGTGAAGAAACATTATTCGTCTGGAAAAGCCATCTATGCAGACGTGAACAACTAGCCCCCAGCGAACGAGAGAGTGATGCCCATCAAGGTGCCATAAGGAATTAGGCCAAGGCACAAGGTAAGTCCTTCGTGTTACAACTGCACCCCAGTGCAACGCTGCATTTTCAGGATCTACCCTTGCCATACTCTGACGTACTCTACTCCTTTGTACTCTCAACCCTTTTGACCTCAAGTAACCAGTAATGTATGACTGCCCTGTTGTTTTGCCATGCTGATTCATGTATTCTGATATTATGTTATCTAACTCTCCATCAGACATCAGGCTGAAATCAGTCATAGATTTTAGACCATACTCTTGAACTCTCCTGTAGATAGTCCATCTCGACACTCCTAATATATCGGCTATTGTTTGCCACGAAAAACCAAAACCTCTAAGGTCCTCTAGCATTTCTTGTGGAATTTGAAATGATGGACGTCCAGCTCTTCCTGTGCACGTAGAGGCAATTCACACTTGAGCAACAGCAGTTGGCCTGTTGTTTAGATCTAAATTTTTCTCCCGCAAGCATTGGAAAACATCATAAAAAGCACTTGCAAGGGAGCTCCATGTATCCTGGAAGTCATTATCATTTTCAGCCAAGGTTCGAAGCAAGCTAATCGTTTGATCGACAACCGTCTGCGTTTGCAAACTATCTGATGAGCAGTCTCCAAGTAAAGACTGTTCTGCTTTGTCCAGAACTGTGTGAAGACATTTCGATAGGTCTTCGTCAGCATTAAAATTTGATTGTAAAGACATTATGATCATGAAGCGAAAAATTAAAATGGCTTCCCAAACTGTGTTGCAGCCTCCCGTGACCTCACGAGATCAACGGGGACTGGGCAATAGTGGTCAACCGCTGTGCAATAAATCGTTGAACGAAAATAAATCGCGTTGAACGAAATAAAAAGTATTGAATGCCGAATTTGCTCTTGAAATGAAAAAAAAAAAAAGGGTTGAGCCGAGGCAATCGCATTGAAGGGTACCAAAGTGTGTTGGATGCAAAATTGCACGTTGAACCAAAATAAATCGCGTTCAACGAAATAGAAGGTATTGAACGTAGAATTTGCTCTTGAAATGGAAAAAAAAGTTGAACCGAGGCAATCGCATTGTAGGGTACCAAAGTGTATTGAATGCAGCAAAGTATTGAATGCAAAATCGCACGTTGAACAAAAAAAACCAGTGTCTTAAACACAAATTTATGCGTTGAATTGAACTAACATGAACTCTTTGAACTGAAATATCTATTTATTGAATATTGCTACAATTGGCTTGCCATATTAATGTTTCATCAAAGGCAATTTTTTTAACAGTCTTAATTCCTGCAACGCGTTGCAAACTTTTTATCGTTATTGCGTGCGAAGTCATCTGCAGATATACCTGTTCATTAGACTTCCCACAAGTAGAGCTCACGAGAATCCCAGGAGAAAATGTTTTGGCGAGCGAAGCGTTATTTGTCGGACGCGAAGCGGATGAGCGAGCAACGAAGTCACGAGAGGTCTTAGTCCCGCGTGCCATCTACAGGAGACGAAGGACTTTTGAAAGTCTTCCTGTTCATGAGAGTCAAGCTTAATCGTTCCTTCGTTTTCAACACACAGATACTTGACGGCTTTAACACTATCTAACGTTAATGTTTGTGATTAGAATTTCTATTATTGCATTGAAAATTTGATTCAATTTCATACTAATAATAACGTTGTTAGATGTCAGTGAACCAGGTTTTTCCATGGCGAGTATTCTTGGTTTCTCCGTGGGCGGTGTATCTTTGCTTGGCTTTCTACTTCTTGTTGGTTTTTCTTGCCATAAAAAGAGAAGGAAGAAGCGTCCTGCAAAGTGGTAAGCTTTTTTTCTTTTAACTGGTACTGGAAAAAACTCATTAATAATTCATGAGCCTAACAGCCTATCAAAACGTCGATAAAACGTCACGTGTATAAGCTTTATATCCTGATAAAACACTCCTCGTTAGTATTCTCTATATAAAGAATACTAATAAGGCATAGCTTGTTTTTCTTGTATGCTAATATTCACCTCTCACAATTTGAACCATTGTTTTGAGTCCAGAGGGACATGCTCTTTGTCGAATGTTTTTGAAGCCGTTCAAAAAACTCGCAGCATGTGTTTCAACGGGTCTAAAAACACTTGGCTACGCCTCGTGTTTTTAAACCCCAATAAAACACTGCTGCTTGTTTTTTAAACATTACGTAAAAATTCATAAGTTATTTGTCAGTAATGTCTCATAAATTGGGGTACATACCACGATGCTTCTTTTTTAAAACTACAATAAAATAAAATATTTTAAAAATACCTTTTATGTATTGCAAAAATTGAAATTTCATTTATCAGGGGTATATTCTCATTAGTCAATACCCATCTGTAACAGGATGTGTAAGTTGTGTTTTGGTAAATATTTATTGAAGTGGCAAGGGCTATTTTAGGCTGCAATAGGCGCAACTTTTAGGTCGACAAAGTGCCCAGCAAGTTGTATTGACTGAAAGTAGTAAATCCCTAAGAAAAAGTTACAAGTGAAGCTCGTGTAGAAAAAAAAAACAAAATGACAACTAAAACCAAAACGAAGACGTAAAGCGCTTACCAATTGCTGGACGTTTCGCAGAGAGCGGGTAAAATAATGAAAATGAAGCATTCCTTTACACATGTACATGGGATTTTAGAAAAAATAAATTTACATAAAGTGATTTTGTTTTTGCTTTTGTGGACCTATAAGGAAAGAGCCAACACCGAAAAAATCAAGGTATTTTAAAGTGGGTGTTGGTTAAAGAAATTACTTATTAAACTTATTAAATAAATGAAATGAAATGAATCAGTGTATTTGAAGTGCAAGTTATAGACGACTCAGAGAAGTGATCCTCGCACTTTGCCAGTGGACAGTTTAAGTAATTGTCGCTTTTGATAGAAAATTATAATTTATGGTGTTGTAGTTTTCTGCATGTTTCACTGATAAAATGATAAAAACAACCCCCCGCGCATGCGTAATCAACGGGTATTACTATGACCAGGAGATGTATGCAAATTAGGGCTCGGTCACTAGCCCGTTGGCAGATTCTGATTTGAGCAGATCGAAAACAGCGAAGAACGGCTCCGATTATTTTCAAATTTGGACGGCCGGATTTCTACTTTATTACATATTTTCAGGATATTTAACTCAATTACAACACAAAGACTTTTTCCCCGACTGGCAAGTTTGAAAATCGAAATTTATTTTATAAAATTGGCGTTACTTCGGTTTCTTTCCAAATTTTGCAGAACGGATGTTTGTTATATTAGCCAATCGCTGGCCAGTTTTTATTGGAATAAGTTGGAATGATGTCATGCTGTGATATTCTGAAAATCGCCATTGAGCGAGACAGAAATGGCCCTGGCGGGTCTAATTTGCAGGTCACAGGTCGCAGGTCGCGGGTTGCAGGTCATTGTTTCACCAATACAGAAAGTATCCTAAACATTCTTAAAAGCTAACCTTAGGCCTAATTAGGCCTAAACAAAAATTTTTAGGCCTAAGGTTAGCTTTTATGAATCTTTAGGACACTTTAATTCTGTATTGGTGAAACAATGACCTGCAACCCGCGACCTGCGACCTGCGACCTGCAGATTAGACCCGCCGAAATGGCCCTCGCCACAAGGGGTGAAATCCAGGGAATTTTCTTTGGAATCACGGAAAAAATTACATGGAGAGCTTCTTTAGAGGCTCGCGAAGATATCTGGATGGTTTCTATGCCAATAGTAAAGGATTTTCATGTCAAAATGAGGTTAGCGTCTTTTTGTTGTGTTACTTCATTATATATTCCATGCTGGCCTTTCCCTCGGCCGTAAACTTGATTTTCCACTCTCAAAATTACCCCCAGAACCTACCTTTTGCGTAGAATAGGCTTTTAGAATGATGTTCTTGTTTTCTGTGGTGATTGTCAATTATGTGCAAAAATGTTGAAAACGCGTCACACACGCAACTTGAAAACTTGCCGGCTTTGTGCTTAACATCGGTTTGACCTTTTTGACAGCCCATTGAAAAACAATAACTTATTCGCGGATCGGTCGATTTCTCTGAAATTTGAAAGGATTATTGATAACAAATAGAGAAAGATTTTTTACAATAACTAAAAATTTCTGTGGTAAGTATGAAAATTTGACAAAGAGGTACATGTGAATGCGACTAATTGCTGCTTGCGTGGCTCAGATTTTTTTGTTTTGATTGTTATGCAAATTTTGACAGAGAATGTAAAGGTCACGCAAAAAATATCAACGGAAAGATGGTGAAAAAATCTTTATTTTGAGCGGTTATTTGAACATATAAGATGCAACGCTTAGCGAGAAATAATATTTTATGTGAATAGTTTGGAAAAAAAATTGTGGGAAAATTCTTGTTGAAACTGAGTTTTAAGCTGTGTGCTGTTTGAAATGATCGCACATTGGAGATCGGGCGCTAAAGATTATTAATTATTAAATTATCAACCTCGGTTAATTCATTTTTCGTGCTCTGATTGGTTTACTCAATCTCGGTTAACAGCTCATATAACTAAGTTTGACCTTGCGTTGCTAAGCTAAAATTTTTTTCGCCGGAAAGCGAAATTTGTCTCCAACGTTTAGAAGTACGCGAAAAGGTAAGGAATGTTTTTGTGATGAGCCTGCGTCTCTCTGACCACCAGGTATTACACAACATCGCATCGTCATCAAGTTTTTTCGACTTCGCTCGGATTTTCTAACTTTTCTCGATGTTATTTCGTACTTCCAAACTTTTGTGGAGTTTAACGAATTTAATAAAACAATTTTTCCATTCCCGCTTGTTGGATATGAGACTGGTTACAGCCAACTCGGCGCAAATGCGCCTCGGTGCCTACTTAATACCACCTCATATCCAATGCGCGCTCATGGAATAATCGTTAAATATTGAAAAAAAAAATTACTTTAGTTTCAATTTCTTCCACATTTAGACCGAAAATTTTCAATACTATTAGCCACTTACAGGCCTTTTTGTTGCACATGCAGTTGTTACACATAAGAGTTAAATAGGGGCTGTACAGGCCCGCAGATGATACTGGCCTGGAAATGACCCCTGGACCGGAAATGATTTCCAAACTGGAGAGGAAATGATCCCCCGACAGGAAATGATCGTAATAAATAATACCTCCAAAAAATCAGGAATGGTGTGGACTCCACAAAAAGGGCATGTACTAAACACCGAAACGAAACCACCTGAACCAAACTACCAAAACAACCGGAAGCAACGAAACTATTGAAACACCGGAACGGAACCACCGGAGCCATCGAAACACCGAAACGAAACCAGCGAAACAATCAAAACACCCAACGAAACCACAGGAACGCTGGAAACAGCTTTAAAATTTTGAACAAAACCATCGAAACAGAGTCAATAACACCACCGAGACTCGACGTCCCGGCGGATTGTTGCTTGGAGTTTCCTGTTTCAGTTCTTCTTTATTCACAATCTTTGCACATTCCCTGAGCACACACAAAGAATGAAACCAGAGGATTGTTTTATTTTTTTCATTATATTTCGATTTAAAACCTCAAATTAACTGTGTCACGTGATGTAAAGGGTCTGCCCATCAGAACACGAGACAGCGCGCAATTGCAATTCCAGTCACTGAAGGCTTTGAGATTCCTGAAAATTTGAATCGCTAGGCGTGAAAACGACAGTGCAAAGACTAAGGCAACAAACAAAAATACGAGGCGACAAATTTACGCTGAAAGCATGTTAACGCATTTTGAATTATTGTATTATGAAATGTAGTTGCATCATGGTTTCGAAGAGATATTTTATGGTGGAAACTGAATTTGCAGCTGTTTCGATTGTGTTGCTGGTTTCTTTCCGGTATTTCGATGGTTGCGGTGGTTTCGTTCCGGTGTTTCGATAGTTTCGGCGGTTTCGGTGTTTCGGGTTTTAGTACATGCCCACAAAAAGTCCACAGATATATGAGGAAACTACAAAAGATTCTTGGCAGGCGTAAAGCAACAATAAAAACCGGTAAACATCCTGTACCAAATAAGAAAATTAGCGTGCATGGTTTTGGGCAAAAAATAAAGAAACTGAAAAAGAAAGGAATCATTTAAGATGCTAATACCCTAGTACACTGTGGAAGTGCACAAAACTTTAACCAACCTTTCCCAGGGTCTCCATTGTCGTTGAACGTGTCTGTTTCGAAGATTATGGCGAGTTTGAGATTTTTATTCTTTTATTTCAAAATTTGTTATCCTTCACAATTTGCTCTTGCTTTACAATTTTCAAAACTCTGTTTAGAAATTTCAGTTAAGATACTCAACTTTTAAAACAAAATTAAAATTTTCGCGGCTTTAAGAGTGCCATTGAAACATTCTTGAATCGGTGGATTCACTTGCACGTGGAAATTTTTTTAATGCATGAGAACAAAGCTAAAAATTGATAGTATCTGAGAGAGAACGGAGCTCATTATCGTTTACACTAGCCCGGTTTCATTTGTAACCGCAACGTTTTTGATGCAGTTACGTATTCTGTTTACGCGACATTGATCGTCACCATAGAAAAACGCTGCCAAAAGTGGAGCGTTCTCAAAATGATACGGTTTCATTTATCGTGTAAACGGCAAAACGGCATCGATTTTGAATGCGGTTACTATTTGGGCTCAAAAATTTGTTGTTCGATTTTAAATTGTGAATCTTGCAGGTGGTGCAGCCCACTCTTGTTTGATTCCACCTTTTCAATTTTCATGCATTTTGCTGTCCTTAAATCGCGAAGCTTAATTATCATAAAAATAGGCGGAGCCTTTTCGAATTGTTAACCTTTTTGCAGCTGCTGGTATGTTCTGGCAAAGTAATAAAGAAAAAAAACCAAGCGACTTTTCGGGATTCGACCTGCAAAAATTCATGTCTGGTGGGACAACTGAATTTTGTGGAAGTTTTTGTCTCCCTTTCGTCAGCTGTGATGAGTTCGGCATGACGTAAACATACGAAATCATTTAAATAAAGTCCCTTTCCTTTTTTCGAGTCCATTCCATTCTTAATTATTGATGACGTAACCATTTCCGGTCCGGGATCATTTGGCAGTCCAGTTTGGGGATCATTTCTGGTCCGAGGATCATTTCCGGGACGCGAGCATTTGCGGGCCTGTACAGGGCTTTTCAATCTTGTTAACTTATTTACATGTTTATATTTTTTCGTATTTAATACAACTGATGAAACTAAATAAGAAAACCAACCTAAAAGGGTGAGTGTCCCAAGACTTTCACCAGTGATTGTAGCTCCCACGAGTCTCCTGTAGTCCAGCGGTAAAGAATCCGAAGTTGTAATCGGAAGGTCATAGGTTTGGCTCCTAAAAAGGAGCACTCTGATTTTTTCCATTCAAGTATAGCTCAGTTCTTGAGCATCCGAACTAGAAGGACAGTTGTCATTGGAACCTACGATCATGGACAAATTTCTTTGGGACACTCATTCCAGTTCACATTTGTGGGACTTCACTGAGGCGCTTCCCCTCTCTCCATCCAATCAATGCTGGGCATAAACTTGTCCACTTTCAGTCCTGCACACTGTTTTCACTTCATTTCCCTCAAGTAACATTTAATGGGGGAAAGGGGGTTGCAAAAGAGTCCAGAATATGCGATAAGTAAGTTGAAAGATAAAATGCTGAATTTTTCAGAAGAACTTGTCCATGATTGTAGTTTAATGGCCTAGCTTCCACTAGTTTCCTATAGCTCAGGGGCAGCGCATCCAAACTAGTAATCGGTATGTCGTAGGTTCGACTCCTGCAGATAGTCACTCTGATTTTTTCAGAGTACCCCTGAGTCAACATCGAAAAATAAATCTCTTCATTTCATTAACCTGGGGGTTAACTTGAAACATCTCGTTCTGTACAATTGCAAATATACTCCATTTCGTCACTTCAGTGCAAAGCAGTAAAGAGACTGAGATCATTGTCACATGAGCATAACTGGGCATAACTGGGCATAGACATTTTGCCCTGAAATGCTCATTTTTGGCGAGTAGGCCTTTTGGATGTTGTCGTTTCATAATAGAGTGTTTTCATGTGACGTCACGGTGGCCACATTGGTGTCCCACAACAAAGGAACAATGGCCATGTTGGTGTCCCCAACTAATTCTCCGGGAATTGAGCTCTGTTGTGTCATACAAACATTTTCCTTTGTTTCGGTAGAAAAAAACAAAGTTAATGATCACGTGTGAGTGAAAACACTCTATACCCCGAAAAATCCCATAATTTCACAAATTAATTTAGTTTTTTATGACATCACACTTTAGAACTCTGTGAGGTAATCAGAAGGTCCAAGGGTGGGTCTAAGCTGCAGGGTATCATTAGGAAAGATGTAGGGTTGTTCAAATGATGATCTGTGACCCAAATCTCATTTAAGCCTCAATGGATTGGTCTCGCGTAGTCTCAGAGTTGCATAAATAAAACAAAAAGATAGCAAGAAAGGCTGTTGTGAAAGCTCTATTTTGTTTATGGTCCAAAGGTAAAGCACTCGTAGCCAACTATTAGGGATAAGCCCCATTCGTTCTGCGACCTAAAATAAAATTTGTTGTGACGTTGCGTGAGTCCCATAACTTACTGAAAGCTTTTTTACATCTGGATAGCTGTAATTGATGTTGTTACTTTGTGTTGTTGTTTTTTTTAGGACAGCAAACGATATTAAACCACTGAATTCCTGCGAAATTCCTCCGGAGAGAATAGAATTATTGGAAGAGGTGGGTCAAGGAGCATTTGGGAAGGTGCACAAAGCCAAATTGTTTGACGGACTGGAGTTCTTTAACAAGAATACCAAAGACGCGTGTGAGAAAAATTTCAAGTACAAGATCGTTGCTGTTAAAGAATTACATGGTGGGTATAATTATGAAATTTTCTATTCCTTGTATAGATCACACACCGAAGTAATTACCTTGCATTTGTATCCCGGGAGTCAATTAAGGTAAATAAGTACGCAATGCAAGCATCAACTATTTAGCTTCGACTTCAACTGCATTGTATTATTATTTTGGATGTTTGTTCTAGCGAACTGCCCAAGAATCGTTGAAAACCTCTTCATAGAGTTTGTTGGCTGTTTGGGTATGGCTAGCCTTTACATCGAATAGCACTTTGCAGTCTGTAAAAATTTTAGTCATCTACATGTAGTCAGGTGTTAAATATTTATGCCTTGGACATTGTGATAAAGTAGCTTTTCGCTTTGCACGACACACACGTCTCATTCAGAAGCATGATGCTATTAATGGTACTTCGTAATGTGTTAAAAGGAGTTCCCTTAGGCCCTTAGAACTTTAATTCATGTATCGCTCTTTGGTTGGGGTCTTGCATGAAGTCATGGTAAGAGGGTCAGTTTGTGACTCCTATACCAAGTAACGTGAATCTCATTATATAGCAGTATGTCGATGAGTGTGATTGCACTTATGTCATGACACTGCATGCAGCAGCAAGGGACTCTCAAGGGTGAACCGGTTTAGGACGATTAAAGGACTACTTTACGGGCTTGACTTCGAAATATAGTGTTGTTAACGTAGGGATAAGGGACACTTGATTCATTCCCTTGACTCAATAAGCTGTAAACTCAAGTGAAGCTTAATGATCCTCGCAGTTATGAACGCAATGTTTGCAATTGTAGTTGAAGTTCTAAATTTTTCAGGCTTCTTTACGCAATTGCAAAAATTGCGTTCATAACTGCGGGGATCATAGCTTCGCTTGATTTCATATCCGCAATTCATATATGATCCATTTCATATATAATTTCATCGTAGATTCATTCCTCACGGGAACATTGGAACCCACAACTGCGAGCATCATATATGATCCATTTCATATATAATTTCATCGTTAAGCTGTAAACTGAAATTTTGTTTAGCAATTATTCCGCGAGAGCACATCAAATATGAGATTGTAAATAGCTAACGAGGCGCGTAGTGCCAAGTTGGCGATAACCAGTCTCATATCCAACAAGAGCGAATGGAATAATTTTTTTATAAAATTTTCATTACATTCTGAACGCTTGGACATTTGGAAATTAAGGCCAATTAGCTTCCAATTAGGTCATACAGTATATGAGCTGATAACCGAGATTGAGTGAACCAATCACAAAGCTAGAAACACAATATCCGAGGTCAAAGATTTAATAATAGAATATAACCAGGTATAAGATACTGAATTACTTCGGAAATATTCTGGCTGAGTATAAATTAAAGCTCCTTGTGGTAATAACCTATTGCTGAAAGAAAAACTAATGATACCTCGATTACTTGGCAATTTAAGACGATATCACACCAACTGTAAAGACCATGAGGACAGTAAACTTAGACTTAAAAAGAATCAGACTTGACAACTCCTAAAGTTTGTAAAAATAAAATTAATTACTGAGAAACTATTTATACAAAACCCATTCAACAATAATGAAGGAAATGTCAAGGATTTAAACTAATGACTCGCATATCAGTCCTTTGCAAGCTTCTGAGTGACAGCTACTTCTTGAAATGTAGCTTCTGATTTGTATCTCACGGAGGCACGGAAGCTACTGGCATCAAAGACTCCACATGCTGGTTTTTGTGTTGAAGGTACGAAAACGCAACTCCTAATCAGTGTTTGGTCTGCTGTGCATTTTTGGGTGCCCTGTACAATTAATAAGCGAGTATTTTTTGAGATTGCATTTGTGTCGACACACATTTGCCGCTTTGAGGCGCTTTCTTACGTTCTGCCTCACTTAGACGCGCTAACCCACGTGGTGATTCGTTTGTCCTCGGCGTTCATCAGCAGGGGAATCAATCTCGTTTTGCCCACCCAGGCGCCCAAGGTGGTATCGGTATTGCTTAAACGGGCGCGCAAGTGTTATTGATAAGATAAGATAAGATAAGATAGTTTGAAACGTTTGCTGAGGTCTGATATTCTGTTTTCGAAAAGTTTTCATCTTTTAAAAGTTTTAAAGTTTGCTGAATCTTCGTAAAGAGACATGTCAGTTTAATTCTCAAGCTTAACACAGAAAGTTTTAGTTAGTTCTAAAATTCTTTCTGTATTCATTAGCAATCATCATTTCAAATTTCAGAGAAATGGGTCCAGCTGCGAATATTTTACGATTTTTTTTCAATGTTCTCTCAAAAGGTCAAGTTGATGTTATATGCATAATCGGGCAAGTTTGGGCAATCAAGATACGTGTGTGACGCGTCACAAATATGTTTTCACAAAATGTTCCCAAATGGTCAAGTATTACCACATAAGACAAGAATTCATCATTCTAAAAGCTTATTCTACGCAAAAAGTAGGTTCTGGAGGTAATTTTGAGAGTGGAAATCAAGTTTACGACCGACGGTAAATACATCACATTGTTGAGGCCACATGGAATATTTAATTACGTTTACACAACAAAAAGATGCTAACCCCACTTTGACTATATGAAAATCCTTTACTATTGCCATAAAATGTATCCAGATATCTTCACTAGGCTCTTAATTAAGAATTAAGCTCTCTATGTAACTTTTTCCCGTGATTTCAAGTAAAATTCCCTGGATTTCATTCTCTTCGGTTCGGGCCATTTCTGTCTCGCTCAACGGCGATTTTCGGCATATCACAGTATGATGTCATTTCAACAATCCTTTGTTTATTTCAACCGATTCCAATAAAAACTGGCCAGTGATTGTCTAATTTCATAAACATCCGATGTGCCAAATTTGTAAGGAATGGAAGTAACGCAATTTCTCAACAATCTTACCCTGAACGGCTGCAATTTTGCGGCTGCGGTGGAGGGGGGTTTGGGAAATGGATTCAAAAGGAAATTCAGTTTAAATTGATGATTGGATGCTCTTAAAAATAACCAACAAAATTATCCAAAGAAATGTTTTTGAACAAAATGAGGAGCCGGATTTTAAAGCGCTGATAGGCCTTCGAACGACTGAGCCCTGTAGAACATCTATTGCACCAGTAAGGGCCTGTTTACATGGAGATAGGGTGACCCTTCTAGAAGGGGCACCCTCTTATAAGGGTGAACCTTGCCTTGGCCACCCTATCTACCTGGTAGGGTAACCCTAGGAGGGCCAACTTTTTGCCATGTGAACACTTGAGGTAGGGTCACCCTTCTAGCAGGGTCAACTTTTGTGGGATCGGATTACTGTCAGATTGCAGCGAAAGTCTATAATGAGGGACACCCTTTCTCCATGTAAACAGGCCCTAAAACAAAATGTTCTATTAACTTGTCTGACGCACTCTACAAGCACTTGGAAAGAACCATACGATATCACTAGCCTTCACAACCTTTTCTCTGTACACAACCCCCTCTTTCAAATATGCAAAAAATATTCATCTATTGCACGAACCATCCATCCTTCCCCCTCAACTGCTACCTGTACGCCTACAAACACATCGAACTCACTCTCCTAACCTCCGACTACCCATAGTTCTAAAAACTAAACTCCATTGGTTTTTGTTTTCAGTAGGACACGTTTGACTAGGTATGGGCGGAAAAGTCCGGAAGTATAGTGAAAAGAGCTCGTCTTAAGTTTAGTGGGTTAAAAATGCAGGCTGTTTTCTCAAGCAAAAACCAGGGATTGTCTCGCCTTTATGACCGGAAATTCCCTCAAAGAGTTATACTATCTCGAAAGATGGTATATAACTCATCCTCATAAATGCCACAGCCAATTACATTGCCCGTAGTGACAGAAAAACGGAAATACTGGGTTGTGCTTTACCGCATAGACTGCAGTCAGATTGCAATAAAATAGATAACCGTTCATCACACTGCACATGAAACACTAAGCAACCTACTTTGAAACTGATTTGTTCAACATTATTTCATACCTTTTTTTCTCAAGAAAACGCCAATGAAAAGCAGAAATTAGAATTTCTGAATGAGATTGAGCTCATGAAGGTACTGGGGAAGAGTCCAAACGTGCTGCGTTTTGTGGGCTGTTGGACAGAGGCCACTCCACAGAAGACGCCTTTTCGTCTTATTATTGAGTATGTTCCCCATGGAGACTTGCTTCACTGGTTGAGAGCAAAAAGAAGTCAGGTAATTATGTTAGCCAAACATCATTAGTAAGCCAATTCCTATAGATGCATTAAGTATTAAGGGGAAAACAAAGAATATTACAACATTTGGATAGGAAAATTCAAAGGAATGTTTTGTCCTAAGGCGAGCTTCACTGGCATCTTAAAACTAAAATCATCTGGCCCCAGTTGTTCCAAGGGTGCATAGCGCTATCCATTGGATAACTCAATCGGTTTTGCTAGTGTTTATCCGCTGGATAGTGATTTATCCGGTGAATGGCGCTATCCACCTTTTGTACAATCGAGGCCTGGGTGTTAGCCAAAACAAATTATATGGTTGTGACTTTGTGGGTCAATGAGGACCACAAACCGTTATTAATGATAACACTTATTGCTTACTTGTATACACAGATTAGACGTTCTACCTTGGGATCTGCCCTTATTACTGAAAGCAAGAAACAGTACGCAGAAACAAAAGAATGCAACACAGCTACACTAGACCAGGTACGGTATATGCTTCTTAAGTTTGATATGATATTAAATCCAGGATGCAGACCTGATAGATCTTTATCCTCATTCCTTTGTGCCATTTTTTAAAAACTGGAGCAATATCAACTGCCTATTAAAAAGCCACAGTAAACAGTATAGGATAGCCTTGTAGAAATTATGTGTCTGCAGCTAAAGCTTATAGATACCTGTACCAGCAGGCCATATAATTGTGATATTCAGGGGTGCAGCTAAGTGCCAGCTGCTGGTGAGAATCGCCGCTTGAGAAAAGGGTGATCGCCGGCTGAATCAAGGCTGCATTTTTTGCTGTCGATCGAAGCAACTGAGAAGATCGCAAATTATTCTCTACAAAGTCTAAAAGTCATTCCATGTATTAACAAAAAAACATGAATTTCTGTTAGTCGATACGGAATTATCATTAGAATTTATCGATACTGAAAATAAAATGAAAGCGTTGTTTAAGTACTTTTCTGCTTGTCTTCTCTTTCCCTATATTTGCCATCTTGAAGAATGCCGGGTGTTGCGAAAAACTGGAAACAATCTTGTTACCAGGTCCCTTTGATGCTCAGAGCACAAACTTAACGGCCACAACCGAACGAGCTTCGACCTGTTATGTTACACCGTGCAACGCTTGCTGAAACATTTTTGCAGCGCCGTTGCACCTAAGTTACCGCTAAACGTTTCAGCGTGTAACAGCGCTGCCATTGATAATTTTGAAGTGACCATGTAATCTGTAGTTTCTCTTAGTAGAAAAGTAATGGACATTTAGCGTTATAGAAGGCAAAGTAGAGTGTTAACATAAATTGATTTGACTGTAAAAAAAATAAATAAATAATGGCAGCCCAAAAAAGGATAATTAACTTGAAGGCTGAGGCTTAAATCAGTGTTTGTTAACTCAACTGCAATGAATCTTTTGTTAATTTAACCGAATAAATTTCTCACTTAGGGTGGTGAAGCAGATGGGATTAAAACAGATGTGTTGTATGAAAACAGCTGCATTTCCACATGTGGCTCAGAACATGAGGAAATCATCGCTTCTGGCAACATTGATTCTGCATCACCCTTGATATGGTTCCCCTCTACATCGGCAGAAGATCACAAAGAAACAATCACCTCTAGCAGCAATGAATGTGTGATACCCTTGATTGCCATTAGCTGCCCTACAACATCTGGGGAAGGACAAACCCTCCCTTCTGGCAACGATGAATGCACAATACCCTTTTTAAGCCTTCCTTCAATGAGTGGAGAAGAATATGATGAAACCATCGCTTCTGGCAACATTGATTCTGCATCACCCTTGATGTGCTTCCCCTCTACATCGGCAGAAGATCACAAAGAAACAATCACCTCTAGCAGCAATGAATGTGTGATACCCTTGATTACCATTAGCTGCCCTACCACATCTGGGGAAGGACAGAAAAAAGCCCTCCCTTCTGACAACGATGAATGCACAATACCCTTTTTAAGCCTCCCTACAATAAGTGGACAAGAATATGATGAAACCATTGCTTCTGGCAACAGTAAAAGCACAATACCATTGTCCAGCACCCCTCCTGCTTCTGCAGGAGACGATGAAGGAGAGCTCATCGGTGATATCAATGATGAAAGTGGGATTCCTTTGCTCAGCTGCTCTTCAACATATCCAGCAGGAAATGAAGGAACTGACATCGCTGATGGCAACAATGCGATACCTTTCGTGGTAGTTTCGTCATCCGCGTCAAACCAGGAAGATGTTCCCACCAAAAATATGGGCGATGAATGTGATGAGGATTGCGAGTCATTTGCACCACTTGATCTTATAAAACTTGCCTGGCAGATTGCACGTGGCATGGTAAGTTAATAATGGTTGGAATGACATAAGTCAATTTTCGCAAACCATTTGGTTATATTCGCTATTGCTCAGCTAGTTTCAGGGTCTAGGCATTGCGGTAATAAGATCTGTGTTTGTGACTGGGAATCACGATTACCTAAACTTTATCCAGGTCAGCGTTGTAATATTGTTGTGCGCAGCATTGGTCCTCTGATCTTTGTGTCGCTTTGTAATGCCGGGCTTGGCATATCAGTACATGTTATTGCTCCCAGTTTCTTTATGTTGTTCTTGTAGTATCATCCTGATGAGATTTTTAGTGGAGGGGAAGTATTGAACTCCTATCCTTGTACAGTGGTATAAACAAATTCTTCCGTTAAAAAAGTGCTAAGACCTAAGGCTAAGTAAGTCTATATGAGAGGCAGTGTGGCCCAGTGGTTAGGGCGCTTGCCGTCAGATCCGGAGATCCCGGGTTCAAGACCCGCTCTGTTCTGTTGTTTTGTTGTGTTTCATTGGCCCTGAAAAGCCCCTATGGGGAGCATTTAATTATGTATGTATGTTTGTCTATCTGTTTGTCTGTCTGTCTGCCCGTGTGTATGTATGTATGTATGTATGTATGTATGTATGTATGTATGTATGTATGTATGTATGTATGTATATATGTATGTATGTATGTATTTGAAGGAATCAATTATGTTAGGAGTCACTTTCTCTGGATGTACAATAGGCCATTTCCGAGTTCAAGTCTGCCTCCTCTTCAAAGCGAGTCTAAGTGCGAAGTTTTTCTTATGAAATGAGTTTTCAGTCATATTTCAAGTAGAACTAATTACCATCACAAAAACTTTGCACTTAGACTCGCTTTGAAGAGGAGGCAGACGTGAACTCGGAAATTCCTTATTGGCGTGATATGATCAATGAGTCTCTTTGGCCCAACGGTTTCTTGAAATTCTCCAGTTCCCAAGCCACTAGCCAGGACTTTGCATCTCAAATCCCTAGCAATACCCATGGTTATTCTTTGTCGTTTACAGAACTATCTTTCCCAGAAGGGCCTAGTCCACAGGGACTTAGCAGCAAGGAATATTCTCGTGGGACATGGTAAGAAAATCAAGATCGCGGACTTTGGATTGATGCGGCAATTGTACCATGAGGTGTACGAAGAGGACACTGAGAAGAAACTGCCAGTGAAGTGGATGGCTCCTGAGTCAATTTTTGAAGACATCTTCACCACCAAGAGCGATGTGTAAGTATCAGGTTTCGTTTATTATATTCATTAAATACAAGATAATCAATATGATGTTAGTGCATTTTTCATTCAATGGATTGTATTCAATTTTAGAGATAACATGTCATCTTTGGTCTTGTATTAAATAAATTCCACACGTAAGTTCAAACTACACACCAGCAGCAAAATGAACACTGTTTAGTAATTTGTTTTACTTGCAGTTGGTCCTATGGCGTGGTTCTGTGGGAAATTGCAACTCTTGGTCAGTAATAAGAATTATTTATTCAATTTTAATTAATATATTTGTACCATATTTTTGGTCATTTGCCGATAATGAGACTCCAATGCAACAAGGTGTGTTTTGTGAAACTACACTCATTCAAAAGTGTGTATCTTTTCGGTATTACTATAACCTGGCCTCAGTTGTTCAAACTAAGCCTGGATAACTTTATCCAGTAGATAAGTCACTATCCATTTTTTACAAAGTATACTCCACCTTGAACGACTAAACGTTGGCCAAGACTTTCGCACACACCTACATCTAATACGTTAATGCTCAGGGTGTGCATATTCATAGATACGTAAGCAAAGACTGACATCTTCGCTCAAATTGATATTATCGGATAGTGACTGATACTGATTGTTTACTGACTATGCATAGGCAATTGAGTGGCTGACTGACTTCCCAATGGCCTACTTCCCATCTGATTTAATTGTTGAACGAACGAGCGAACAAAGGAACGATTTTCTTGGTTGTTTTTTTTTGCACTTTAAAACCCTATTACATAAATTCTTAGTGACAGGGTCCCCCCGGGGGTGAATATACAACTTTTATATTTCTTCGCAGCGGGAAAGGAGACCTGCAAGAGAGACCAAACAGATGTGAGACCAAAATCCGAAATTTATACCCCTAAGCGAGACGACGGGCATCCCTCCCCTTTTTATATGGGTGCCCCCCCCCCCCCCCCATCCCCCGGGAGAGTTACTGGACCAATATGCTTATTAAATTGAAGCAACAACACTAATGCACAAAAACGTGATAACAAAGCTTGTCTCAGTGCTAGTGTTAGCTACATTATAAATTTGAATTGGTTGCCTTACTTTGACAGAGTAGGTACAGGCTTTTGCTAACAGGTGATCTTACAAATATGAATACAAGCCATGATTACGTTTATTTTGGAGACTAGAAGTTGGGTCGTGAGTTTTCGTAGTAAAAGAATTTCAGGTCAAAATTTACCCACATCCCGCGAAAAGTTCCCATTTCTTCGTTTCCCGCCTCCCCGATCTCATATCTTGATTCAGGTGAAGGGAATGGGTTAGATTAGAGTACTTTTGTTCTAACTATCTTAGATAGCCATATAGGATATCGCACAACATATTAAGTCTTATTCGAGCCACGCAAGGCAACTGGAAATGAGCTGATGATTAGTAATAGTAACAGGACTGAGTGGTGTACAATTCGGGGAGTAATGCAAATAATTTCAAAATTGGCCGAACGCGCAGCGCGAGTCCGATTTAATTAAGGGAGTAATCGCCCGCGCAGCGCGAGGGGGGTTTAATTAAGGGAGTAATCCTGCAAATGATTTCAAAATCGGCCGAACGCGTAGCGCGAGGCCAATTTAATTAAGGGAGTAATCGTGCAAATGATTTCAAAATGGGCCGAACGACACGAATTCCTATTTCTAATTAAGCGTAACTATAACAAAATGCGAGAAAGTCAGAACAAAATTTGAGGATAAAAGGTCTTTGAATACCTTTTTGCGTGAAAAAAGTCAAAATTGTATCCAATCTGTTTTGCAAACAGTGCGAAAACAGCAAGAAAGACCCCATCCCAAACGCATGTTAATGACGCGTGAATGGCAGAGGTGTCCAATTACAGGTATGCAATTCGGAGTTGTTCAAATTGGATACTTGTAATTGGACACTCATGTGATCGCACGCCAATTACGCGACAAATAGTCGGGCACAGAACCAATCAGATTCGAGAATTTTGTAATAGTTACGGTTAGATTTAAAAGCTGCTACTGTCAGGGCATGCGAAATGTTCATTTTCGGTTTCAGTCCTTGGTTTTAAAGCGTCGCATCCTTAAGCTCCCTATTCACGAAGTTACGGGGAATGACCAAGAAAGATGGACTGGCGTTCAGTGCGTCTTGGAAAAAAGTGCTTTTTTCTGTTCACTGCTGGAAAACTAATTTGAACAAAAAGTTGCTAGTCGGCACTTGCCTGTATAAAAAATTGAAATGAAAGTCTATGAGTTTTGTAATCTTGGTTCTCCGCCTTGCCGAACAATAGGCAGGAGTCCAATTTACATTATCACTATTGTCAGTCTACAGTGCATGAACCCGAGCCACTTCTCTTGGCTAGTGTCCAAAGTTTGAATAAAGTATTCTCGTTTGTCTCACGATGTGGTCACTTGTGATGTAGATCGCGACGTTTCGACTGAATACTGCCTGTCTTCATCAGGCGATGAGGTCGACTGGTTATGCGTCAACTTCTAAGTACGATGCTCCGCTGTGATTGATTGGTTTTAAGTAGCTGTGATTGGTGCATTTCGATCCTCACTGTTTTGGTGTGTTGTTCCTTCGGCGGTCCGCTGTCGTACGGTTCTCCTGTTGTTTTGTTTCTTGATCGTGGGCATCCATGCTTCCGGAATTTCTATTCCACTATCCCTGTTGATGTTGTTAGGGTGAAGTCTTATGTGAATCGGCTCATTGATCCTGCGTGAGTACCAATGAGGATCACGATCAATAAACTTTATTTCGTTCCAAAGCGGGTTGTGTCCGGTGTTGTTAGCGTGTTCTGAAACGGCGGAGGTCTGGGTACGGGCAAGTCGGATGTCTCGCTGATGTTCTTTGATTCTATCTTGCGTAGGTCTTCCAGTCTCGCCGATGTAGATTTTACCGCACTCACAGGAAATCCTGTGAACTACGACATCTTGTTTAGTCGGCTCGACAGCGTCTTTCGGTCGTACTAGATGTGATCTTAATGTGGTCTCCGACTTGAAAACAGCGTGATGCCTTGTTGCTGTAGGCAGCGGCGAAGTTGTTCGGACTTGTACTCGATCGTGGGCTCAGCACTGCTACTCGGTTTCCTGGTCTTGGTGATTTTCTGCAAGAAAGAAAGAGGGTAACCATTAGAGACAAGAAGGGAAGACAGGTATTTCCTCATTGGAGATAACAGAGGGTTTTGTTACGAGATCTTTGGCGTGTTCGTAGAGGCACTTGACAATACCGCTTTTTACTGATTGCGGGTGGTGGGAATCATACGCTAAGTACTGATCAGTGTCCGTAGGCTTCCTGTACACGCTAGTGGTGAGGCGGCCAAGGAAAGCGAGTTTGTAGTCGTTCTCTGTCTCCATGGTGAAGCGAGTGGAAGGATGCTGGCTGTTCAGATGCTGTAAGAAGATGTTAACGTTTCCGCGATCCAGGATGGTAAAAGTGTTGTCAACGTAGCGTTTCCAGATCCTAGGTTTGTAAGCCAAAGTAGTTATTGCCTGTTGTTCGAAACTCCTTGCGTAGGTTAGCAATAACAGCGGAGACCGGGCTTCCCGTGGCTGCTCCTTCTAATTGTTCGTAAATTGATCCGTTATACTGGAAGTATGTGGATCTCAATACGAAATTCAGGAGGTCAGCGATCTGAGCAACTGTTAGTGTCGTGCGGTCCGCAAGGCTGGGGTCGTCCTCTAGTTTCTGTAGCGGGGTCTGTATTTTTCTCAAATTCTCTGTATACTAGTGTACAGTACTGGCCGCAGGAATAGCAGCATTACACGCGGGTATCATGCACGTAAGTCCGCCATATTGCGCGCAATTTACACGCAAATCACGCGCGTGTTACACGAGAGTAAAAAAATACGCGAAAGTGTGTGTAAATAATTACACGCAAATTCTTCACAGTGCGTGTAAAATTTTACGCGCAGAGTTTCGTGTGAAAGAGTGCTAAGTATTCACTGTTGTACATCAATTTGTAATGGCTTTTTCTGGAAGAAAATGTTGCATGTCTTATTGCCCTACGTTTACGAAGAATTTATTCAACTTTGAATTTCAACATTTTCGCGACAAGTGTCCACTTTGGTTGAATAATCAAAACTTGGTTTGAATGACTGTTGTTGCTGGCTCATCTGTGGTCGTCTTCTGAATATCACCACATGTTTGGCTGGCTCAACGCATGTTTGCGTTTCTTTCATTTCGTGTACCGTTTTAGTGGGTGAAATCATTCCTAAAATAAAAAGGTTGCGAGTCGGGTGACAAATCATTGCTGCTAAGGCGAATATGTTATAAATTACAAGTAAAAGTAATGATATACCACGATGGTGTTTCATTTCATTTTCTCACCGCCTGTGAATGAGCTGGCTGGACTCATGCACTGACTCAATCATTCAATCAATCAATCAACTTTATTTAAAGCAGGGTAAATGGCTCAGCAAGCTGGTTTTCAGACATGCTATGTAAGAATTACAAGGTTCCATGAGTAAAATGAACTAAGAAGAGTGAAAAGTCTAGCCATCTGGCTGGCTGACCCACCAACTGGCTGTTTGTCTAAATGTCTATCTGGCTGACCTACTGCCCGACTCTGACTGACGGAATTACTAACTGAATGTGTTAACAAAGGAATAAAGGAAGGAAGGTAGAGGTTGTCCATCCAGCTGGCTGGTTAACTAACCAACTTGATCAGTTACTCAAAGACTGATTGGCTGACCGACCAACACTGACCAACACATTGACTGACTGACGGACTGACTCAGTAAACAAATGAGGGAATGAACCAAATCTGGCCATCCAACTAGTAAAGCAGCTATCCAAAGGACTGACGGACGAAGAGAGTAAGTAGTTAATCAATAGATTAATTGAATAACTGATTCACTGGCTAAATGACCAAGGAAAGAAATGGACTTACAGAAATAAGAGCAAGCAAACGAACGGGAAAACATACTCCGGTTTGGGGTTTTTGGGGGAGGTGGGGAGGGGCGAGGAGAGGTTAAACTTCTCTAAGATATTCCAACGCCAAGGCGTAGACATGACCAATCCGCCATTTTTCCTCAGCTCATGATGAAAATGGACTGAAAGATCTCGATCTTACCAATTTTGTGTGCTCAGCATTTGCATCTCTAAATGTGCACTTACTTGCTTATTTATTTATTTATTTACTTATTTATGTCTTTATTTATTTATTGTGAGGCTCAAATCGTTATGAATCGAGGTTTTCTTTAGTAAAACACCTCGCTTTCTTTAAATGGTTTATGGTGTGCCTCAAGACATGTTATGTGAATAATTTACAGGGGGCTCACCGTACGCTCAGATGAAACACAAAGAGGTCTTGGAGAGCTTGAAGAGTGGTTACAGACTGGAAAAACCTGACATGTGCACAGACCGTGTGTAAGTTCTCACTAAGTAACTATAGACAGGAAACATCATATGAAACCATTTTAAGAAAGGTGTGGTACATACGATCGAAGTAGGAATGTTTAGAATTTCATAGTGTGAGTGATTTGTTTGATCTGTTTTCATGCCTCTTTGCATCCATCTTCCTGAAACACAAAATTCTGAAAGATAACTACTAGGCTAACTACCAGGTAACACAGTTGAAATTTGTTACGACTTCATTAGAATGTGAGTTTGAAAGAAAGACCTCCTGTCGTATATGGTCTCGCAGAACTCAAAGATGTACAAAACCACTGGCTTTGTTTTAGTTTCTCACACTTCCTGAAACGACACAAGAATTGACTGGAGCTACAATTACATGGATTTCAGAAACCTTGCATGTTTTAAGCCTTTAGGTATTTTACTAGTGTACCTACATGGGGGAAATGCTGCCGAGGGGAAGGGGGATAGTTAAGTAGACACGGTTCGTGCGTGGAATTGAAGGGATATTTTAATAGGCCATGAGCAGGGGAGGGTACAAAACGTAAAGGTAGACTCCCACTGGAGAAAAGAAAGAAAACAGTAGTTAGAGGATACGAGCATGTACTTCTTGACATGATCAGTTTTAATAAGCGCCGATTTCTAGGTACTATGATTCATGTCAATGACTGAGATAATATACTTTGCCCTTAAGTAAACTCGAAATCATAAGTATGTGCGATCTGTTTGATTTAAAAAAGGTAAGTTGTGGTTAAAATAACGGTGCATCGTTTCTGAGGAAATACAACGTAAATAACCCCCTGAGAGGACATAATTATGGTTACTAGTAAAATACGAAAACCAGAAGAGTTGAGGAAAAGAAATTAAAGGTAGTTGGGTAGCATTGGCATCAAGCTTGCTGATAATTTTCGAGTTCACTTCAACTTCGTTTTCACAGCTAGTGAAAGCGCGAATTGCTGTGGTTATTAGTTCTACATTTTGTGTGACTGAAGTACAGTAATATACGTGAGAAAGACTTGTGCATCACCAAATTCAGCTTGACAGTGGTCAGTACTAACTAACAGCTTGATTCAGTGTCACTCCTTTGAGGTGTCTTCACGACGAAGTACGCGGAAGTAAATCGCTGTCGAGTAGGGTTGGTATCTGGATGGGAGACCATCGAGATGTACGACACATGATGCCATTCGTAGACGCCATGTGCAGCGTAATACCTTTTTTTTTAATTGGAATACTCATATTCAACGGCCAGAATCCTGACCATTCATCAATCTAGTTCATGCAGCCTGGCAGCTTTCCCTATTTGTATTTCACAAAGCTTATAACGTTCATCACGGATAAAAGAAGCGAAAATGAACTGCAAGACTAAAAAACTGAGTAGTCTTACAGGTTAAGTTTCCTCGAATTGGGAACGTGGCTGCAAGCTTCTGTTGTAATTATAATGTTCTGTGTACCTAACAATTTGCTCAAACATTTATTAGGAACGAAGACTCTGGGACGTGGATCTTAATTCCTCAATTCGCACTTAACCACAATCCTTGCACCCCTGACCTTACTGCGACCACAAATCCTTGCGTTTCGAAGAAAATGTGTTCTTCTCTCGATTTGAGAGCTGCCTCGTTCGTTCGCTTCAGGTTCAATTACAGTTGGAACAGTGAAACACATGAATCAAACGAAAACAATGTTAATAGGTTATGTGAAGATCATCGATTTTCCTGCAGAGAAGAAAACTCCTTTTTTGTTAATTTTTAAGGTACACCTTGATGACAGACTGTTGGAACCAGGACCCAGATGAACGGCCAAGCTTTCAGCGGCTGTATAACAGACTTGACGATATGTTGGAGGAGCAAGAGGAGTACTTTAACTGGGACAATCACGACGAAACGAAATATTATTATAGCAAACAGGCTTCAAAGACAGCAGAAGTTGATGAACTGGACAACCTTGAAGTTGCAAATCTGCCGGATGTGTCCACGGTAAGTTTTGTAGTACAAACTTCTTGCCGTTGTAAACTTGTGCTTGGCCTTGCATGACCACTGAATTTGTGTGTTGAAGTTACCTTCAATCTTGTGCTATCATACCTTTGATCTTAGCGGGGGTCAAACGCATCAGAAGCTGATGAACCAGCCCAACTCCAAGTTGAAAATCCACTGAATGTGTCCATTGCAAGTCTTGCCGTATGAGCTCCAAGCTGCACGGTGATGAATTGGTTCATTAAATCACTTTTGAAACTCTTTGAAGTTATGCCAATATGCTTTGATCTCATTGCTGCCAGACACATCACAAGTTTAGGAACAGGAAAATCATCAGGTTGTATGTGTCCAAGACAAGTCTTCAAGGTGAATGATTTACAGTTGTCAACAAATGCTTTGCCTAGCATAACTGGGCTATCAACATTTTTAGTTAAAGTACGTTACGAGACATAGCTGGAGATTTAGCTTTATGAACTTTGGTCTCAATCAGTTTCTCGGTTTAAGATAGACCTTGTAGTTAGATTGCTGCTAAAGCTACTTCTTGATTGATTGATTGATTGATTGATTGATTGATTGATTACCAAGTGAGATATTACACTGTCTAAGTACAACTAGCTACCAAACAAATTGCCCACTGTCAGGCACATGTTCTTACCGAGACGGACAGATTTTAACAATTTAAACCTCAAAGATCTGCCTTGCCTTGACTTTGTTTGGCCATTAACAAGCAGGAAAGGGAAAGAATATCGGACGACACATAGCCCCAGGTGCACTCCCCTCGTCTCATGGTCCACTATGCTCAAACAAACACAATGGCATGCTTCTAGTCAGTAAAGGCAAGTTTACTTACACTGTTCGCGAGAAGCAGGTCAGGGAGGGTGTTTCTTTGCTCTTCTAGAAGGCATTGGTTGCATATGTTAACTTGGCTAAGTCATCCAATTAAAAAAAACGTCAAAAAGCTGTAGCTAGGTTATCATCTGTGATCATCATATCATTATTAATTTTTATTTATTTATTTTAATAGTTTATTTCTTCTCATTTTTTTTGGCAATCCGTTACGCCCAGTATTCCTCCATTTTTTCTCCTGTAGATCATGGACTGAGTGCTTTTAATAGGCAACTTTCACGCTAGCATCATTTGACTACAACTACTAGAATTCAGTTTGTTTTTCTTTTCTTATTTAACTTTTGTGTTCCCAGCGGGCTCAAAATACCAATAGCTATAATTCGCATGGGACAAGCAAAACCTGCAGGATTCTGGTACTTGTAGCCAAATGGCGTCATCATGCAAATGTCCTTTTGGTGAATCTAAGTTCAACTGAGCAAATATTTAAATTAACGTTAGGCACGGACTTTCTCAACATGGCAAGCTCTTAATTAAAGTCGCCTTCAACCCACTTCAGAAGTGCACATAGTTAGATGTTCGCCTAATTTTGATATCAAACACCAAGTGTCCCTTTAACTGTAAGCATTTTGCTGCCTTTTGAAACAACAAAGTATGTGTTAGGGTTAGCATAATATTCAGGGTAGGGTCAATGCAGCTGATAATTTTTCCTTGCTCAGTGCAGTTTAGAGGACACTTAATAATGTTAATTGTGAGCATTTCTGGACACAAGTTGGGCGGAAGAGCAAGGAACACTTCTTGACGCTTATCAATATCGGCGTATATCTCAATTTGGTGTAATTGCATAGGTGATTACTGACAATTCTCTGCGCTGATTGGTTGCCGATGAGGTGATCATTACGGGATAATCTCTTAAGCGGTTTTTCAAAATGGCCGCAGGCGGAAGAGCAATGGGACAACATCGGCGAACATCTCAATATGTGCATTTCTGGACATATCGCATCCGCTACTTTCTGGCTTTTCTTTTTCTCTAGGATAAACTTTTGACCTCATGTTTTGTCTCAACAAGGCTTCTACCGAGACCCCAATCAACCTAAGGACTCGTTCAACTATTTAAACACCCTCTTCAAAGCAAAATTGTAACGTGTTTGCCTTAAAGACTTTGGCAGTGTAAAAAAAAGAAACATTTTCAGTAAGATGAAGGGAGTATTCAACCAAAAGAAACACAAAATAAGATAGCTTATAAGTAACCATGTCATGCCCTAAATTAGAAACAGCGATAGGTCTTGACGTTTTAAAGAAAAGGAGCACATAACGATAAGTATAATAAATCAATTTTTTAATTTTGGTAATTTTTGTAAAAGTGCAAGCTGCACTTAAAGTATGTGCTCTGTTATGTTGTAGATGGTGCATTGGCATAATAAAAAAGAAAGTAGAGTAAAATTTCACTGCGTTATGTTTCTTAAGAAGGAGGGGAGCAAGAAATACAAAATAAGTTAGCTTGTAAGTAAATATGCCAGGCCCGAAATTAGAGACAGCGATAGTCCTTGACATTTTAAAGAAAAGGAGCACATAACGATAAGTATAGTAAATCAATTTCTTTATCTTGGTAATTTTTGCAAAAGTGCAAGCTGCACTTAAAGTATGTGCTCTATTATTTTGTAGATGGTGCATTGGCATAATAAAAAAGAAAGTAGAGTAAAATTTTGTGTTTCACTGATTTATGTTTGTGAAGAAAGAGGCAAAGAACAAGGGAAGGTCAGACATTCAAATGATGGCACAGTAGCTTCTTCGCTGTAAGTAAGAACTTACAGAGGACAATGTTGAGACGGGAAAAATAGACAAGGAGAGCAAAACAGAACCACATGTTACCATGAATAGATGGTTTTCACGTGACGTCACAGCGGCCATTTTGGTGTACTAGAACACTAGATATCCTCTCCCTTGGGGACTGAACTCTACTTTTATGCAAATTCTGCCCAAATATTTCCTATTGTTTTGTACACCAAAATGGCCGTCAACTCAGGTGAGTGAAAACCATCTATTGGTGGGGGAAACGGTGCAAGGAAAGGTGTAAGAGGAATGACACTTTTCTAGGCAACTGATAGGGAGCGTAACACTAACAGCCAGTCATTATCACAAGGACCGTGTTTGTAGTGTTTATTACATTTAAATGCTTATGCGCAGTGGGTAAGGTAGGTATATACATAAGGTGTCTTTTGGCCACTCTCAAGAATACCATAATATTCTTTGTTTGTCCTCGAAAATTTTGCATAAGCATTGTTTTTTATTTTCTCTTGGGACCCTTGTAAGTCCCAAGAGAAACTGGAACATTAGGCCACTTTCAAAAATACCGTAATACTCTTTGTTTGTATTAGCATTGTTTCAAGTTTCTGTTGGGATTTGCAATGGTTATGCAAAATTTTCGAGGACAAAGAGTATTGTGGTATTTTTGAAAGTAGCTTATTGGTGAAGGCTTCTTAAACAAAGCTGACATAAATTAGAAGGGGAAAATTGTCGACAGACAAGCTGGTCCAGAAAACGTTTTGAATGCACATTGACTTACCCATCGCAAGTAGAAATCTACAGTGAGTCTGGACAGGACTGTCGACAACAAATGGAACGTTCTATGTTCTGTGACAGGTTGACATCTAAAGCAACGTTCACTGTGGGGACGATGGCGCAAAACATTTTTAGCTCAGCCCCAGACAAAGGTTTCCTTCTCAACTTAAAATAACGCGCAATTTTCTTGAAGCATATGTTGACCACTGTTTTGCTAACTTGTTTTCTTAAATTGCAACTGAACCTTTATTTTACAGTGCTTTTTTAAAATATATATATCTTTCAAAGCAACATCGGGAAAATTTTTGGTTAAAGAGTTTCACGCCCTTCCCGAATTCCGAGTTTTTTTTTTTTTTTTGGGGGGGGGGGGGGGGGGGAAGACTGTGCTGAGTGACTCATGGAAAGGAACTTAGCTTTCTACAAAGACCACTCACCGGTTTGGCATATCGCCTGGAACTGACGCTTTTTTACTAAAAATTACTTTGCAAACATGTCTTACTCGCTTCAATGTGTTCTGGTCATTATCCCTTTGTACACGTCACAATAGGCCTGATCCAGTCCCCTCATAGAACCACGGTTTTCGGAATCCGTCATAAATATCGGGAAAAAGCAATGCCCTTAAACATTCACCATCAATCGTGAATTTAACCAATTCAAAACATCTTCTTTGCATTTTGCTTTACAAAAAGTACTGTAAACAGCCTCGTTTCCGGGACCTCTTCCTTGCCTTCTGCGCTCGTTCTCTTGGCTTCTTCCCGTCCCAGCCCCAAAACCAAGGAGAGGTCCTGGGGACGAGTTTGTACTCTACAATTAGGATTCAGTTGCACTGACCAAAGAAAAAAAGAAAAACAATTTATTTTTCTTGGGATCTCAAAACTATGTTAACTTTGTCTAAGACATTGGAGATTCTGGGAACGAGGTTGGGCGCGCAACACCATGTTACTCTGGAGGGGAGGTGCTTGGGCTGGTCTCTCATATACCGGATCCGGAATAATTAAGGTCCATGAAACAAAAGAGCAAAGCGAACATAACACCTAATTAGCAAGGCCTAATCGGAACAACAATTTCTTTTTTGTTCTTCGCCATTTTTAGTCCGGTATATGAAATTCTACCCATATTTTCTGTCGTGATCACAACTTTTAATATTCGGTTAAAAAGAAAATTAGACTTCCTGCTTTTTATTACACTTCTTGTTCAGCAGTTCTTCTCAATTATTGATTTAAGAATTTTTTGTTGTCGAATGTGGTCGTTTAAGTATACGAGGGAAACTAGGAAAGAACACATCCAAGGGAGGGGTCTTGTTTAAGGAAACGAGCCAAACTAGAAAGGAACTTATATCCAAGGTAAAGGGGGAGGGTTCTCCTCATTGGTTCCACTTTTATTTCAAGGTATATAGAGTCCCGAGGAGGGGTTGTGAACTTTTTTTCTCACTCTTTTTATGGGGATGATTACCGAATCGTTTTGTCGTTAAATTAACAACTTGTTACCATGGTGCCAAAACGTTGGTTACTAGGCAAAATTAATAAACACGTTTTGATGATCTTTCCAATGGTACCATAATCAACAAAATCACCAGTGACCATTAATTCATACGATCTTTTATTTAATATATACGCATCACTTTGATTCCGTATTGCACTCTTTAATACAACAGTTTTGAGAAAAGCGCCTAGTGGCTCCTGTGAGGTCAATCAGACGAAATTGTTGCATGGAGAAATATTCTATTGCATTCAAGCATCGACCGGGATAGCTCAGTGGTTAGAGCACCCAGCCCAATTCAACCTTAGCGGGTTTCGAATCCAAATCAATTCCTGGCCGATGCTGTGTTTTTGTTTGTTTTTCTATGAAATTTTCTATTTCTTTTGAAACATCATAATGTTGCCATCCAAACTGTGCGCAAATTAAGTAAATACTTTATTAATACAAGAGTTTTCAGGAACGCGCTTTGTAAATGCTCTGAGGTCATTTAGACAAACTTGTTGCATGGAGAAATATTCTATTGCAAACCTGCATCGGCCGGGATAGCTCAGTGGCTAGAGCACCCCGCCCAATTCAACCGCAGCGGGTTTGGAATCCGAATCGATTCCTGGCCGATACTGTGTTTTTGGTTTTTTCTACGAGGAATTCTTTATGTTTCGTAGTATAAGCAGTCTCTTATGCAACGTAATCTGGCACACTGTGCTCTAATGAAAAAAATACCCTACCAATACAGCAGTTTTGAGAAAAGCGCCTTGTAACGATTGGTTCGTGGCATGCTAACCATATTCAAAACCAGATATGGCCAGAAATGCAAGTCAGTATAATTAAATGAAGGCGGATCTCACTAAGCGTCACGGAGTGTCCCTTAGCTATTTTTCCCCGACTTCAATTTCACTCGTGTCTCGGAATACAGACACGTAACGTCGCAAAGTGTCCCTCAAACGTGGCTCCTCGAGTGAGCATAAAAAGCTGCATTTAGCACCTTTTTTGTGGGAGGGGAGATACCTTGTCTAAAATAGCCATGTCTAGAAAAACGAGTTTCCTCCGCCCCAAGCTTCCACAAAGAGTTTCAACAGAATAAACATTTTCCTTCAATGCTGCGTTGGCTAATGAGAAACTTTGAAAGATTTCATAGTCACTCTTTACTTATTAAAGCTAACGTGTCAAAAAGACATGCGCACCTGATTTAAACTTAAAACAAAAAAAAAAAATCACCCCGGCACACAATCGAGCGTAAACGAGACAAAGATGCAATATATAACTGGAAAATATATGTAGGAAATGTCACAACGGGTTCAGCGAAGCTCGCTTTAGTGGCCACGTACGAGGAAAAAGCATTCCTGCCAATGCTCCTAGGAAAGTCTGAGACGCTCTGGCTTCATCCTAAATGGATTTCCTCTGATGTGATCAGAGAGGCCGACAAAGAAAGATCGATTAGAGAGGTAGTGCTTCGGTGCTAAAACAGAACTCAGACTACCATCACT
>CASBPP010000001.1:570000-642500 GCA_949126865.1 Montipora capitata | reverse complement strand
TCTATATTATATTCCCAGGACAATGTCAAGATTTGGGAAGAATGCACACGATCAGAGGAAGAGAGAAAGAAATGCAGCAATGAAGAAGACATCAATTGAAGAAACTGAGATAAGAACTGTAGACTTAAGATACTCCTTTTTTAGAAATGGTGGCAGGAAAAAAATACTCAGATCTCCTTTAGAATAGATTTACAATAATTTCAGAAGTAAAATTGCTCAGTAGGCCTTTGTCTGTAGTATAAGGTTCTCTCGTCGGATTGCACACTTCGCCCTCAAGTACCCATACTATGTCAGGCAGCTCAGTGGAGAATGGACATAAGAAATTGACACAAGAGAATGGTGGAGAATCGGTGGAAAAAATCAGTGGGCAATGGACATAAGAAAATTTGCTCATAAAGCTAAATACCGATTTAGAAATAACAGGGGACATTTAAATAAAGAAGGGGAACCTTTCTAGGCAGCCACCATTTCAACATTGAGCGATCATTGGATTAATCCTCGGGAATCTTTTTTTGTTCAAAATGACTTAGACTTTTCTTTTTAATGTAATTTGAATGCCCATTTACTTGTCTCCTCCCCCCATCAAAATGTTAAACTGATTACACTGATCGCTCGGTGTCTGATTATCGACGCCGTACACTTCTTTAAATGGTGTAGCAACATGATTAACAATTTTAAGGAGGTACTGGCTGATGAATCAGTTATTCGGCGATATAATGCAGCATTATGTGGCTAAATTTCTTTGAACTCGGTTCTGCAAAAATGTGTAGGCTGGCATTATTTAAATCTTCTTTCCCAAACGATATAAAGTATTCTTAAACACCAGACTTGCTAACCGAGTTCTTAAAATTGACAAGGAATGAAATCTCGCATTCTTAAGTCATTGACATAGAACTATAAAAGCTGTTAATTTGCCACTCTCTTGATAAGTTGTTTGCTCTGCTTGTAAAATGTTCTAAGATAGTTCATCATTTGTTTTGATGGTAAGGCATTCAGTATACTAAAGAAAGTTGTCCAAGTTGAAGGCTACGAAGAGCTTTTAGGTCTTTTGTGATCCAATTCGTTTGTGTCCAGGCAACAGAGGTCACTTTTCAACTTAAGCATTTAGGCAGCATTAAAAAAAAAAGTGATATTTTCTGCAATCTAGTGGAAATTCCTTTACTATAAAAAGAGCTGCTTTAAGACTCAATTAAACAGAGGTATCGACAAGATTTTATGGAATATTCTACTGGAGTTTCGTGACACTTGTTACTTTGAAATATTGTACTCGTTTTTCGTAAGACCTCACACTTCGAAGCCCAAGTTGTAGTATAGAGTTTCCGACGCTGCACACTGATTTTATGCTTCTACCCTGTTAGCAACTTCCATAAATTCTTAAAACTTGATTCCATTTGATAGACCATGAGTAGGCCTTTATAGATTATGCTAGCAAAAATTTTGGCATAATTTGAGCATGCAAACTGGCATAATTTCTGCCAAGTAGCAATGCTACTTGCAATCGCAGATAAGCTACATGAGAGTATAGTCTAGTACTAGTGTGCATGTTAACATGAACCACATGTTTATTTGAATTTCATTGTGGATTTGTTGCGTTTCTTTCTTGTAGACCAACGGCTTCGAATTAAAAAATGTATTTTTTGGACTTATTTGCAATTTTTTCAAAGAGCATAATTTTAAAAAGGGGCATAATTTAGAAAAAAAGCATAATTTTAGCATAATTTCGCCAAAAAAAAAGCAATGCTACTAGCATAATATGCTACTTTTACTAGCATAATCTATAAAGGCCTAGCCCATGAGGCGAAGTAAACGGTTCAGCATGTAAAATCGAGTTATTGTTGCACGCGGGAGGTTGCTAAGCACGAAAGAAGCGTAAGGGCCGATTTACACCGTGCAATTTTTGTCGCATGCGACAAGATTACGACAGGTTTACAATTCTTTTACAATTGTCGTGTACGTCAGGAAAAAGTCTTAGCTTTTTAAAACAAGTCGTAAAACGCTGCGACAATCGTAAGTCATGTCATAGGCCTGTCAAAAGCTTGCCGTATGCGCCAAATATCGTACCGTGTAAATTGGTCCTACCTTCTGCTTAGTAAACCTCCAGCGTGCGACTATAAATTGATGCTACAATATGCATGAATCGTTTACTGTTTATTAAAGATGAAAAAATAAAACCATTTTGCTTTCCCATTAAAATGGGGCGCCCGTTTTCGGGGAGCTACAAGGATCGTTCGTGTCTTTAAACCAAAATTAATGACCAAGGAAACGTGCATTGATCGTACGCTTGTAAAACCATGTTTTACAACATAACCAAAACATCTCGTGACTCTTTTGGATGCCTCTTGTTCATAAACTTGTCGAGCTCTGGCTTTCACTTAGGCTCGCAAATCGCTTTACCGGTGGTTTCAGCAAAATACCCGCTAACGGGTTAAGACATTACATTTCTAAGTATTTTTTCATAAAGCTGCGAAGAAATTTAAGCGTTTTTTGTGGTAGACTGGTCGGTCATTATTTGTATTCTGAGGAAAAAGTATTTTTCCCCTGCGCACGCGTAAGTGTTTTCGTCATAACCATTCACCAATGGGAAAATAGTAAATGCGTAATTGACCAATCATATTTTGGCAATCGTCATATCATTTAAAAATAAAAAGTATAAGATAACTAAAGTAATATTAAAAACTTAAAAGCAATATATCTTACACTTTATACAGAAACAGGGTCTGAACATAATTAGATCTCCTATGTTTTTTATTCTTGAAAATAAATTTAGCTCAAGTAGACCGCAGTAGGTTAAAATTTAAGTCAAGGAAAGAAATTAGATTCGATTTTATTGTTTTCACAAATAAGACTGTTAACTACAACATGGACTCGACTTTTGGTGACAGAGTAGTAACAAACTACTATAGAAAAAGAGTGACTATGTTGCAGTTCATCGACAGACTCGCGGCGATGACATGAACAACGGCAACCGATCGAGAAACTATGGTAACTGATCAAACCTGGCATAGATTATAGGGGTCTCTCAAACTCAACAGACCGAGAATTGAACAGAAGACGAACAATTAAATAAACAGCGAATTCAACTGGGCCACCAACATCACCAAAATGCGTCACTTAGAGCGCCAAAGTACTTTGTATTTAAAAAACTCGGATTAACTCTGAAAAACGGGACAAAGACAGACGATGGACCAGGAGCACTTCGAAGGATCACATACTTCAACTGCAAGATACCATAATTCAAATCGTGTTTATAATTGGCAGGAATTCGAACGAACAACACACTGCAAATTGAAAACAGTAAATGAATACTATAAAAACAAAATGTAAAATAACTAAAAATACTTTAATGACAAGCCTAACATTCGTAAGTTTCGGTTGTGCTAGGTGACTCATCTCTTTTAGTGTTGCTACAGTTGCTTACTCACCCAACACCGCACGCGTGTTCTAAATCTCCCGGGCAATCAAATTTTTTTGGTGAATATGACGTTTTAGGCTTTCAAATTTCCACTATCATTTGAAAGCAAGCCGGGTCTTGAAACCTGTGCGATGTTTGAAAGATTGGCCTCACCGAAATTCCGTATCAATTGAGTTATTTGACAGGGACGAGATATGGCTTACGCCCAGTCTACCATGAAAATATGCATTGAGTAATTTTCACAAGTTAATAAGAAATAAACACTAACCGTGTTTTTGGACATAAACATTTTATTTAATTTTCTTTTATTTTTTCGGACTTTTCTTGTATTACGTCATGATAAAATATATATTTTTAAATTTATGATTTGGCGCGTCTTCTCGATGATCATTTTACATTGTTGGTACCTCCTTGAAATGTTTGACTTGCTGGCTACACCGAGTACAATGCAGTAGTTTAGTTTATTACAAAACTCTAATGTCTGGTGAGCAGCAAAGCGCGCATCTTTTCCCATTTTAGCGCATTTTTTGTTTCATTGCGGGCCTAGGTATTAAATGTTTTATGAGGTTAGGTCGTTCCGGTTAGTGTTGAGAAAGACTGTTGTCGATGACACAAGCGAAGTATCCACTACAAAGGCGCGTTAGGATGCAGGTCGCTTTTTTTCCCAAGTGCGCGTGAAGAGAGTTGAAATGCCTCTATTGACTGAACTGACAGGCACTCCACGGAACGTGTTACCTTTGCCAGTGCCTTAATGCAAACTTCGAACGACTGATTGACAGCTCCAACATAACCGACAAGCGAAAGACAAAATTGACAAATCTTACTAACAATAGACAACAAGAAAAACGGATCAAGCGTGGTCACTATAATCATAACAATCGACAAGATCACAACTTACCCTACAGACAAACAAAAAAAAAATCAGTTTTTAAAACAAAAGTTTGTATGTGAACAAGATGCACTGATAATATTGGCCGACATGTCTGTGACCATGAAAACATTAATATCCTCAGATGTCCACTATAAGAATAGTAGCTTTACTGTGCGCGAAGATATCTAATTTGAGGAACAACAAAAATCTTTGCATTTCATCTACATTTTTTGTAATAAATTGCGTTATTCCCTGGATAGTGATATATCCAGTGGATGGTGCTTATCAGTCGTTCAAAAAACGGGAATCACGGCAATAATCCGAGTACTTTTCTATCCACTGACATTACACAGCTCAGCTGACTTCGACGAAACCTTAGACAGGCACAGTCTCGATACAGAATTAACTATGAGAGGGTGATGTGAAGTGCTATTTTCTACCCATATAAACCAGGTGGGCGTTAGCCCTTCTAATTGAACTGGGCCTACTCGAGGACAGAGAAAAACTCTGACCAGGGTGGGAATTGAACTCACGACCTTGTAGCTCAGTCGGTAGAGCAGCGGTGATCTAAGCCGAAGGCCGTGGGCTCAATTTCCACCCTGGTCAGAGTTTTTCTCTGTTCTCTAGCGGGGTCATTTCCATTAGCAGGGCTAACGCTCACATGGTTTACATGGGTAGAAAATAGCACTTCACATCACCTTCTCATAGTTAAGTCTGTTGAAATATAAGCGCTACACGGCCAACGTTTGCATAAACGTAACCCCTTGTACAGTCTTGATGCAGTCAGACAAAACGCGGTTATTTGGATGACCAAAAGCTAATGGACAGCAAGGAATCTTTGAGTTGAGAACGAGTCAGGTTATGAATAGGAGTTTACCATTCTAAGCAGGTGCATAAGGTTCGAAGATTGAACTTTTTATTTGTGCACATCATAGTCGACAACTCAGACCCTAACGAAGTCCAAACTAAGGGTCTTCATCGACGGATCAAAACGCACGAATCCTCGTTCAGCTTTCACAGTCAATACTGTCACGAATACCTGACAGACGACTACTGATTCACTGACAATATTCGATCACATTACTAAACGTTTGACAGATATAGGACTTCTGCTGACGTTGTCGAAAGTAGGTGTCATCAACAACAGTTCGTCTTGAGACTACACTTATCCGGACGACAATAATTCAACTAGTTTAAAATGAGGTTACACAGACCACAAAAACAAACCAAATAATGCAAATCTACAGATGCATGGATATTTGGCAACAAAACTCAGGATCCTGTAAAAAAATTAGCTTGTTTTCCGCTGCTAATTAGAACTTCCATCTCACTTCTTACGTAATATACCAAACTAGAATGACGTCTGAAATAACTCAGTCTTAGTTGGCACGATTTCCATTGGTTCATTTCCAAAAATGAAATCACTTTATTTCTTGAGCATTAAAAAAAAAAAAAAAAAAACAGGAAAGAGAGAGCAATCAGTTTTTTTTTCAAGTGCCTGAGATTTATCCAATTTGTAGCGAGTTACCGAAGAAAAGTTACAAGCTGACTTGCTGGTAAACTACTCCAAACTATTTTAGAAAAGAGAGCAAATCTCGGTCTCCTTGGTAGATTTTAAGAGCAAACAAATTACCGGCAAACGAAATAATCTTTTAGCTAACTAGCTCAAAACCTCGAACGTTTTGAATATTGCTCGTCAGCCCATATTGGCGCAACTTCCCCGGTTTCGATCAAGTTCATAGACCTTATTCATAAATGGAGGTCAATTTATAATTCTTTTGTAGAAGTGCAAATTAGCCTACCAAGCCTCGATACCATACAGTGAATTGAAAAGAATTCTTGCTCTAAAATGAGGCTTGGTAGGCTAATTTGCACGTGGACAAAAGAATTATGAATGTGACCGACATTTATGAATAAGGTCTATATGTTATGCTATTAAGCAGATATTAGGGGTTAAAGACGTAAACATAACCTTTTCACTTCGCATTGGTTTGTTCACCTCGGTCTGTATAACTATCAGCCTGTTCTGTTTTGTTTTGTGGAAAAGGGAAACGTTTGACTTTGACATAAAGAAAATTGCGAAAGCGCAAGCGAGCAGCGAGCAACGTTTTAGAAGCTTTCAAAGACATTAGAATCGTGTAAGAAGCTCGAAGTAGTAGTTAATTTAGAGCAGGAGACCTTTTCTACTGGACAGCATAGGGCGCTTCGGCAACGCATTTTGCAATACTTTCTACACGCCTTAGATCATCGGCTAGAGTCATCTTGGCTAGTATGCAAACAGAAGTAAAACTAAAGTGGATAGATGTGGTTATGACTGATTTTAAACCATGGAATTATTTTTGCTTTCAAACACGAAACGCGAGAAGCTACAAAGGTTCTAAGACAATTATTGCATGTTAGTATATACTAAAACAGTGGATACCGTTGAACGCGCGCGCTGATTGGCTACTCAAACTAAGGATATCCTTTGCTGTTCACCTCCTAGCAATTCGCGCGGAATTTGCGCCCGAAAATGTTGTAATTTTTGCAGGATTAAATGAGTTAAAATCATCTTCTAGTGCTCTATTATCTCACTGTTTTAGTATATACTAAAACACCTATTCACCTCGGTGTCGGTGGATAGCTAGTCGTGGATATTTTCACTCGCCGCTTCGCAGCTGGGTAAAAATCCACCACTACTCACCTCCACTCCGGTGAATAGTTGTTAAATATTTACTGTAGTTTTAACTGTGTTTGCATGCACTTGAATGGCTGACATTTTAATGGTCTTTCGTTTTTCAAAATTAGCCCTTTTTGCTGTGTTCAATAAACAATATTCTTTTCAACTATGATTTGGGTTAAAGAACGAGGCAACTAAGATTAATTTGAACAAAAACAAAAACATTGAAATGACAGCCATTTATAGAATAAGGTCTGCCAGCTACGACTTTTTGGGGCAATATCCTCTTAAAGTCGGCGCCGCATTTAGTAAGCTTCTTTTTCAAAACACGGCAAGTTTAACCTATTTAAGCGAAAAGAAAAACAGGAACGAAGGTAATCAACACTCGAGCGTTTTTTCATGCTTTTCTTCGCTTTACACTCTTTAGTTTTTGCAGGGTTGAAAGCATTTAAGGTAGAGCCTTTTAACCACTTTTCCTTGAAGATGTTGCCAGGGGAAACGCTGTGCAATTTTAGTTAAATTTTCCCGACAAAAAACTTAGAAAAAGTACGGGCGCTTAAAGTATGCATGCGCCAACTTTTTTTTCAAAAAACCTTATAAATAATCACTGTATAATAAAACGCATAATAAAGAGACCATAAAACACACAAGTTTTTATCTGTTTGTTTATTATTTCAATGGAAAATATTCTTATTTGTAAAGAAAATGGTTTTCTTAAAAAAAAAAAAACACGTATTGGGGACGCCGTTTTTTCCCCCCTAAGTGTCATTTAAGCAAAAAGGTCAAAGTCCACTCTGGGGTAAAGAACCTCCGTGCTTTTTCTCTATTCTATAAGGGGAATGGAAAACAACTTAACTTTACTTGCCTAGTACCTTTTTGTAGTTAACACAAACCTCCCCTAATCATTGTATAACCATTGCGGCAAACTCATTTTACCTTTTAATCCCTAACATTTCTCTTCTTATACGCCGTAGAAGTCACCAAAACTAACAGACATTTGTTGTACAACCAAACTAGTGAGAGAGGGTGTTCTAGTCCCTCAATGACATCACAAACTGGCTTGCAATGAAGAATTTCCAAACGTCATTGCACAACGTTTTGTGAGGACATAGAAGGAATAGATCCATTCCTCTCGCTAGCATGGCTGTTCGATAAATGTCAGCCAGTTTTGATAGCCTAACGTGAATGTTGGCGCATAAAACGTAAATCTTTAGGATATACAGTAAAAGATGTTTCCCATCCGTAAAAAGAACCGAAGTTATACCTATTTTGCAAAAGGCACCTCTTGTCTTCCTGCCTTGGACTCCATCACCTCCCGCAAAGGGCATTAATGCATTTGTCTTAATGTCATGATTAAGTCAACAGGATCACGTGTTGGACACCATGGAGTAAAGACGTGCTCGCGGAGCTCCGTGGTGAGAAAAGTTCTTTTTTTTCCCATCAAATCATTCAGTTTTTTTTTTTTGATATTCTTTTTCTACACTTCATGTCAGCAAGACGGCTCAGATCTGGAAAACATTCTTCGACAAATTCTGAAAGTGTTACAAGCAGGAGAAGGCGACGAATCCCGAAGAGACAGCCATGTGCGAGGAAGTGATGGCGGAGCTGAAGTCAATGAGAGGTGATTTAAAAAATCAAATTTCGGCCCTTAGTGAAAATTTAAAGGATTTTCAGCGAAATACCAATGCTAGGCTTGAGAAAATAGAGTGTCATTTCCAAATTAGATGAAATCGATGTTCTGACGACCAAACAGAAAGATTTAGAAAAAGATGTCGAGGGCGTGAAAGCATCTGTCGACGCTACTGAACGCCACTGTCAGCGAAATGGACAGCCTTCGTGGAGGATACACAGAACTGCAGAAAAAATTGTCGCATTTGGAACGGTATTCTCGCGATTATAATATTCGTGTTATTGGCGTTGTTGAAGAAAATGGCGAAGATTGTATGGCAATTGTCTTAAACTATGTGAATCTACTGGGTCTCGAAGACGCCACCGGGGAAGTGGAGAATGCACATCGTACAGGAAGAAAACGGGAAGACAAACCGCGTCATTTCATTGCCAAACTATACAGCAGGCCTTTCAAGAGAACGCTGCTTCAGACTGCCAAGAGTGTTAATGGAAAGGAAGCTTTAAACGGGGTAAGATTCGTGGAAGATTTTATACCTAGTGACTTTTCAACTAGAAAAAAAGCTCTCCCACTAATGCAGAAAGCCTTTGAAGAAGGAAAGAGAGTCCTTTTTACCAAAGGAAAACTCTTTGTGGACGGAAATGTTGTTCCTGTAGTGTAGAATTGAATACAGAAAGTAATCTTATTTCCCAGAAATAATTATTTATTTCTCAATGCGGAGTGCGGCAAAGAAAAGCGCGATGATTCCATGCTGCCCAAACAGCTTGTGCAATGTTGCACAGGCGCGAGCTTTGCAAATAATTTTTTTCTCAGTGAATTTCTTTATTTACGCTACAGTTTTAATAATAATTTTGTACACACCGTATGATTTATTTACCTCAAACATATCCAGCAACAGTGGTTTCCTTTTGAATATTTCAATTACAATTGCTAATTTCGTGTGGCTGCTAAACTACAGGCATATTTCGAAAGGTCCATCTCCTCCTATAATTTTTTTTTTTCTCCTTACAACATTTGTATTAATAACAAAATATGAAAGGTAAATTCATTTCTCTAAATACGAGGGGCATCAGCAATACACGTAAAAGACGGATAACATTTGCTTGGCTCAGAAAACAAAAAGCTGATGTTATTTTTCTTCAGGAGACGCATTCCATTGCGGGGTGTGAGGTCTCGTGGAAAAAGCAGTGGGGCGCTTCATTATTTTGTTCTCATGGGGTCAACAATGCTCGGGGGGTTGCCATTTTGATCCGGAATAATTCTGATTGTATAGTTGAAGAAACGGTTATTGACACAAACGGGAGATTTATTATTCTCAAAGTACTTCTCAACGGGGAACAAGCACTGCTTGTTAATGTATATGGTCCGAATCGGGATAACGAATTGGTTGCGTTTTATCATTCAGTTTTAGAAACTATCCTGAAGAATAAGTTTGACGAGATCGACAATATTATTTTTGGAGGCGATTTTAACTGTCCTTTAAATCCAGTTCTTGACAAAAGAGGCGGAATTCTTATTCCAAGACAATCTGTTATTAATGCAATAGAACAGCTACAGTTAGAACTAGATTTACATGATATTTGGCGAATTAGAAACCCTACAACGCGTAGCTTCACTTGGAGTCAATCACAACCTTTGATTTTCTCTAGACTTGATTTTTGGCTTATCTCAAATTTTTTATCAGATAATGTATCCAATGTAGATATAATACCATCAATTAAAACTGATCACTCATGCATAATATTAGAACTTCAAGATGTTGATGCAGAAGTAAAGGGTCCTGGGATCTGGAAACTAAACTGCTCCTTGCTGAGTGACAAACTATATGTTGATGAAATAAATCACATGATACCCATATGGCTTCAGGAAGGAAGGGAAGACCTTACTGATCCGCGCTCAGTGTGGGACTGGGTAAAATATAATATAAAGAAATACTCTAGGAAATATGCCATGAATAAAAGCAAACAGAGTAAGGCGGAAGAGGAGTTATTAAGCAAAGCGTTTCACGACGCACATTTAATTTTTCAAAATAATCCTTCTCAAGAAAATTTAGTAAATTTAAACTCATTGAAGGAACGTATAGATAAATTATATCAGAAAAAAAGTTGAAGGTATAATAGTAAGATCCCATGCGCGATGGCATGAACATGGGGAAAAGAATTCCAAGTACTTCTTCAATCTAGAGAAACGAAATCATATCAAGAAACATAGAAGAAAACTTTGTATGAGTGGTGTTATTATAACTGATCCATTTAAAATTTTGGAAGCAGAAAAGAATTTTTATGAAAATCTTTATAAATCCAGACATAAGCAGTGTGAACAACAAAACGGATCTTCCTTTTGCTATGAAAACTTGCAAATACCAATGCTTTCAAATGAATCTAGGCAACTTGGTGAAGGTATAATTAGTCTGGAAGAATGCACCAAGGTGCTAAACTCCTTTCCTTTTAATAAAGTTCCTGGAAATGATGGGCTACCTGTAGAATTTTACAAAACATTTTGGAATTTAGTTGGAAATATCTTAGTGGATTCTCTCAACGAGTCATTTGTAAAAGGGGAAATGAGCTCATCGCAAAAACAGGCAGTTATTACGCTTATTGAGAAGAAGGATCAAGATCGTTGTGACCTGAAAAATTGGAGGCCAATTTCATTTCTCAACGTCGATGCAAAGATAGCTTCGAAAGCTATTGCTGAAAGAATGAAGCGACTACTGCCAAATTTGATACATGAAAATCAATCTGGTTATATTCCGGGTAGACGTATCAATGAAAATACTCGTTCCGTTCTGGATATATTAGATTACACGAAAGTCTTTTGGTATTTATCGATTTTGAAAAAGCATTCCACAGTTTAGAATGGGACTTTCTAATTAAGTGTTTTTAAAACTTTTTAATTTCGGGCCTGATTTCATAAGATGGGTTAACATTTTCTATTCGATTATTCAAAGCTGCACAATTAACAACGGGCTATGCTCTCACTATTTTAATATAGAACGTGGTGTGAGACAGGGTGACCCTCTCTCGCCATACTTTTTCGTTACTGCAGTTGAAATATTGGCTATTGCTGTTAGAAACCAAGAAAACATTAAAGGGATTAATATAAATGGTTTAGAAACTAAATTATTGCAATTTGCATATGACACAACTGCGGTGTTATCAGATTTGAACTCAGCGCGTGCTTTGTTTAAACTACTTGAAAGTTTTGAGAAAGTCTGTGGACTAAAGCTAAATGTCACAAAAACTGAGGCAATGTGGATTGGATCTCTTCGGAACTGTGAAGAAGAACCACTTGGAGTTAAGTGGCAGAAGTGTGTCAAATTTTTAGGAATTTTTATTACTTATGACATACAACTTCTTGTCGAGAAAAATTTTAAACAGAGATTAAAGAAAGTTAAAAATACATTGAATCTTTGGAAGTGGAGAGGCCTATCAATTCATGGTAAAGTAAATACCATTAAGACATTGTTACTCCCAAAAATGATCTATCCCAGTTCTGTGTTAAGTTCTCCGTCCGAAGTTATTAAGGAATTCAACACAATGGTATTCCAGTTTTTATGGAATGGGAATGATAAAGTCACTCGTCGGGCAACGTACGCACCATATGAATTGGGTGGTCTTAAAATGATTGATTACGAGAATGTGATTAAGGCATTGAGGTTAAGTTGGTTAAAGCGGATAGTTGATGTAGACTGTTCCGGCTTTTGGAAGTCCTACCTAAGACTCCTTTTAACTAACCAAGGTGGATTTTTCCTTATTGAATGTAACTATGACGTGAAGAAACTAGATATTTCTTCACCTTTTTACTATGAACTATTACTGTGGTGGTCAGAGCTAAGAGATATTGCTGATCCGGTTAATAATCACAGATACATCATCTGGAACAACAAAGAAATTTTGATTGAGCGGAAAAGCGTGTTTTATAGACAATATTTTGATCATGGTATTAGATACACTAAAGATTTACTTTTTGGTAAAACAAATATAGCGTCCTTTAATGCTGTGAAAAGACAGGGATTAACAAAGTCTTATTCTAATTATTCTAGGCAAAAACTTGCTGTGGACCTGTAGGTGTAAGAACATAAAACCCTCTTTCATCCACTTTAAGATAATTTTGCTTGACAAATACGAAACGGAAAAATACATAGCTTTTAAACAAACAAAAATGAATATGTTCAACAAAAAATGGAAACCATTTGAGGAACTTATTTTATTTTAGGCAGTTAAATTTTTCCATCCTTATTGTGTAATATTAACTTACCGACCAATTATGTAATTGTACTTTTCGGTCTCAAGCCAAGAATTTTAATCTATCAATGTTATGTTAATTAAATAATATATATATTGTATTACTTATAATTGAGAAATGTTTAGGACTAAATTGTAATATTTAAGGTTTTTTTAAGTGTTAATAAAGTTGTTTAAAAAAAAATGATTAAGTCAACAAAACAAGCACCGAATTGAGAATCGTATTAAAGCAAACATTTTGGTGTCTTAATAACGAAACTGTAAAGGAAAGTAGGGAAATAATCTGCGAGTGTAATACGCAACGCAATGCCCCTAAAGCAACACTATTTCGAAGTAACGGTGGTCTGCAAATGTGATTCTCCTAATAGGAGTCGGTCCATAAACAAACTGTTATGTTGTCAATGACTTGCCTCACTACACAATTGTCAATAGTCTTCATGGTGCGATGGTTTGGTTCGTGAAACCAAACTGCACAACCACGAAAATTTTGTGCTTTAAAGTGCGATGGTTTGGTTCGTAGTGTATTCAGTGATTTGAATAGCAATCCTTTAAGGTCAAAGGAGTCTTAGACAGACCACTGTAAGAACATGGTTTGACTCCATGAGTATCAGTAATCTTTCTGTTTGACTTACTGAGTGAAAAAAACGTTACCCCCAAGCAATTTGGATGGTAAATGGTTTGAATTGTGGTATAGGAGTTATAAGAAGTTGCGTGTCTCCTCTGGTGATCTCTATAAGATAGTTACGTTGACAAATTTGAGTCCAGGACGATTGATAATCTGTTTGGTGACCGTCTGGTAAGTACTCTTAGTTAAGTCAAGTTAATTATTTGATTGCATGTAAGTCAATTGTCTTTCTTGCGTGGTTGTGTGGTTTAAAGTGGTCAATGATCAGACCGAGAGTAAAACCAATCTAGTTGTTAAGTGTTAACTGAGAAAGAAAGAATGTTAGGATGCTTGAACACTGATCCCTATCTATCCACTCTTTGGGTCCGTATCTGGAGAGCAGGAGTGATGAATCTAACGGGGAATATACGGCTAAACTCTTTCTCAAGTATGCTGCATTCGACTGCTACATAGGGCATAACCTATTACACTCGCAGTTTTTCCCTTACTTCCCTTGACAATAGCATCATTATGGCACAGTATATGCTACCAGTCCGCTGGGGGTAAATTGACCATTGTAAAGCGCCTTTGAAACGTTGTGATAAGGGCGCTATATAAATGCACCACTTTACTTTACTTTACTTTACCATTGGTTGTTATCGTTAGCTTTTGCTTGTTTTTGTGTGACCAAACCATGTCCTATGCGGACAGGCCTTTTATTGACAGTACAACCAAGATATAACGAATATGTTTATGACAATACAGAAACTTTTCAAATGCGCGGCAGCACCAATTCTTGCAACCTGTGCACTTAAAGATGTTATGCCCGAAGTAGAGGGGAGAGGGTAGAGTGTAGAGGGGAGGGGGGAGGGGGGCAGGGTGGTGTCAATATCTGTCTGTCTGTAATTCAAACGTGAAAAACATTTTTTTCTTACTATGTATGTCTTGCAGACGGCGTTTAGACAAAATATCTTTATTGTTCTTTACGTTTGGAAGCTATTCCTTCTCGATGACAACTCATCGCTTCCCTCAAATTTTTGCTTTCTCTTGAAAAGTGAAATGAGTATACGTTTGAGTGATTGTGATAAATTTAATCGGAGAACCCAGAGCGGGAACTTAATTACGTTCATGCGGCTCTGAAGTCCAACGGTTATCCATCTAGCTTTATCAAAAACATACACGCTAGAAAGACTCGAGCTTCTACAACAAATGTATCCCCGGAGGAACTCGTTGGAATGTTTTTCAAGATGGTTGAGCCAACCGAGTCACGCAAGTCTTTCGCGTCTCTCCCTTACATCAAAGGAGTAACTGAGCCTTTGACACGCATCCTCAAAAAAACACGATGTCACGGTGGTAAACAAAGCATTCACCACTCTACAACAACAGTTCCCAGTACCGAAATTCCGACCTTCGATGGAATCGCAGCCCAATGTCGTTTAAAAATTCCCGGTACAAATTGTCCGTGATGTTACATTGGGGAAACTGGCAGAGCTTTTAATACGCGAAAAAAAGAACATTTAAGAAACACCAAAACTGCGGCCAAAGGCTCTAGAATTGCTAATCACGCTTGGTCCAACAACCACGCCATTGATTTCGAAAATGCGTCAGTTATTGACAAAGGCACTTTTAGAACGAGAAAAACATTAGAATCGTGGCATACCACAGTGACACCTAACGCAGATAACAATTCGTGCCCTTTACCTGTACAATACAACATTCTTTTTAACAAATATTCATAATTTCTTACATTCTCATCATTTTGCTACGTACGTTTTTATTTAAATTTTTCTCATCGATTTCTTATCATTCATTTTACCCGTCGAAGACTGCAGTTCGGGCAGTCGAAAGCTCGTAGTTTTTAATCACTTTAGCCAGAGATCGTTTTTTAAAGTTTAACTACGTATGAGTTATGTTTGAGTTATTGACGAAATGATTCATTAGTTGGCTGTGAAGACTGTTTGCACAGTAAATTAACAGGGATGCTGACCACTTTTGTTTGTCATGTGTTTGCTCTGTTACTGAAGGGAAAAAGGTGTTTGCCATTCCGAAACTTTTCGCTTTCTCGGCACTGTACCCATCGGTACTTTCTTGTCATTGCTATCATCAATTTTATTGACTCCGCCTCTGGCTCTGGCTCTGGCTCTGGCTCTGGCTCTGGCTCTGTCATTGTCATTGTCATTGCCGCTGTCAGTTCCCTTGCCTTAATCCGATTGTGATCTTCGACGTTGCTGCCATTGACGTCCTTTATTGTCATCTTCAATGCCATCGCCATCGTCATCGTTATCAAAGTCAAAGTCAAAGTCAAAGTCAAAGTCAAAGTCTTTGTTATTGCCTTTTTTACCTAAACCGTTGCCCGTTGCCAGTTCCGTTTGCATTGTCATTGTCATTGTCGTTGTCATTGTCATTGTCATTGTCATCGTCATCGTCATCGTCATCGTCATCGTCATCGTCATCGTCATCGTCATCGTCATCGTCATCGTCCTCGTCAACGTCATTATCGCTGTTCTCATTGCCATTGCCATAACCCGGCGTCGTCATCTTCGACTAAAGGTGGCTCAAACCAGTTTCAGCACTTTCAATAGATCTTGTTATTAGAAGGATTGACACTGAAACACTTTATCACCTAACAGCAATGTTATGGTACCAGCAATCATTGCTGAAGAAGATGCAGTCATTATTGTGACGTGACAAGTTACCATTGAAACAGGAAAGCCTTGCAAAAACACCCTATTTTTTGTCTTTAGCTGTTCATATCTCAAAAACGAACTCGGTGATCCCCATTTTTCATTTGTGAAATGTAATAAGCATGCCAGAATAAAACTTTCTGCAAAGATTAAAAAGAAAGTATTTGCTAGCAAATAGGAATTGAATGTTTTCTCGTAATGCTTTGTTTAAACTGTTATGTGACAAGAATTTCGTTCGCAATATTGCGTAACCACATGCTATAGTGACGTGATGGGCTAGGCAATTATCAAATGTTATTACTCCCTCTAAGGGGATTATCAGACACGTGAAGTGGCATGCAGCGTTAATTCACTTCTTCTACTCGTCAAGGGTCAAAGCTTTTTGCAAGTCTCGTGAGTATTTTTCATTCCGCCACGGCCCCTATCCCTCCTTCATTCTTGCATTTGCTTATGTAGTTCTGGCGTTTTCTAGCCCCCGCCTTTACTGGGGATAAATTGGATTTTGTGTGAATACAAGATTTTATCTTGCAGAAAGTTAATTAACGCGACTATGGGCTTCTGCCCATAGCCAATTCACTCCATCTTATGTATTTCATTCATATGGGCCCCCTTTACTGCAGGTAAAGCGATCTGGCCTCTTAGAGAATTTGTTTTGGTTACCAGCACCATAGAAAACATAAAATTATATGGTGTGCATTGAGAGCCACCTTAAATAATTGAAAATTAACGAAATGATATATGAAATGAATCATATACTGAACTGCGGATATGAAATCAAGTAAAGCTATGATCCTCGCAGTTATGAACGCAATTTTAGCAATTGCGTCCATAACTGCGAGGATTACAGCTTTACTTGATTTCATATCCGCAGTTCAGTATATGATTCATTTCATATATCATTTCGTTCATTGATTCATTCCTCACAAGAAACTAGAACCCACAAATGACCAGCTCCCAACGTCAGTGGCTTCATAGCTCAGTTGGTTAGAGCGTCGCATCAGTATTGCCAAGTCACAGGTTCAAACAGCGTTGAAGTCATGAATTTTTCAGGCTTCTCTACGCAATTGCTAAAATTGCGTCCAAATCTGCAAGGATCATAGCTTTACTTGATAAATGACAATTTAGGGTGGCTCTGAATCGGCTCCACAGAACGTTTTTAAACTTTGCAAAGAGTTTTATCTTGGCCTCGTGATTACTTTTGTGTAATAAAAAATTGAGGTCACCGAGTTCTTTTTTAGATATGAGCAATTAAAAGCAAAATATAGGGTATCTTTTCAAGGCTTTCCTATTGCCATGGTTACTTGTTACGCTACAAAAATTTATGCATCTTGTTTAGCAATAATTGATGCTTTACATCGTACCATAACATTCCTGTTACGTGATAAAGTGTTGTAGTGACAATCCTTCTTATTTCAAGGTCTCTTGAAAGTGTTGGAAACTGGTTTCAGCCACCTTAATCATCACTGTATTTTATCGTTCATCGTGAAAACGTCATTGTCATTGCCTTCGCACAGTCATTTCCAATGTCATTGTCACAGCAAAATCACAATCATGGTCACTGCCATTGCATCGTCATCTTGGCGTCTATCATCACTGTATTTGATCGTCATCTTTAGAAAAAAAGGTCATCGTCAAAGACATAGTCATTACCATTGCATCGTCATGTCCAATGTTATTGTTCCAGAATAATCATAGTCATTGCCAGTAATTGTCCGTTTCACCTTTATTGTTGTGGAGGTCAACGTCATTTTCATTTTTATCTTCAATGTCATTATCATTGTCATAGCAATGGTCAGTGCCATCGTCATCGTTATAGTCAATAACATAGTGAACGTTGACGTCATCGTTACAGTTAGCATCATCATCATCATCGTCATCGTCATCGTCATCGTCATCGTCATCGTCATCGTCATCGTCATCGTTGTCGCCATAGCCTAAAGATCAAATCGGCTAATTCAATGTTATACCCAATTCAAATCTCCCGGTGCTAAGATTCTTCGCGTATTGCATTTGCACTCTAATGTAACATTCACATTGAAAGATATCGAAATACCTGGAACAAAACGTTTTATTCCCAAAGGGTTTGACTTGGGTACAAAATTGAGCTAGCCGATTGTCAGCGCCATCGTCAAAGACATCGTAATTTGTCATCGTCATCGTCATCGTCAACATCTATCATATTTGTCGTTGTCACTATTATGATCTCCGTGATGGGATGGTCATGGTCTTAACACATTTACCTCACCCTCATAGTCTCAGTCGTCACTGTGGTGTTGTCATTGCTTTAATCTCACTCAAGTACGTGAAAGCCCTTTTCCATCCCGGGGTACCAACGAGCTTAGGGCATAACATCAATAGGTCTGACTGAAAATGTGTCAACACCGTCGAATCAACGACGTTTGAAAGCATTAGCAAACTTTTCCAGCTCGCACAAATAGGAGTTCGTTAAATCTGAGGTGGCATTAAAAACGTATACTAAAAAAAATAATTGGATGGTGATACAATAATATGCCGTATTAACCCGAGGTACTGAGGCCTTGCCTGCACCTAAACCGCGCCCTAAAGCCCGTGCATGACTACTGAAAAGTACCATGTATCAGCCATCGATTGCCAAAGAAATTGACACAAACAGCCTATTACCACCCCTCAAAAAAACGTTCATTAGCTGCCAGTTCTTTCCTGTTATCACAGTTTGACCATAGGGCTGAAGTTAAATGATCTAACAATCTGTCCGTAGTTGATTGTCAAAGTTTTACACTATCCCCTCCCCCCCCCCCCCCCAAACCAAATACTATGTGAATACCCTTCCGCGATTGGGACATTGGGGAAAAATTAGGTTTTCCTCAGTTTGTAACCAGTGTGTAATTACACTTCGCATTGCGAAAGCTTTTGCCTGCGTTATTGCTATTGCTACTTCTAATTTGTTTCAAAGCACTTATAGCCTCTCCAAAGGTTTGACACGGTACACTACAGTTTCAACTCTTATCATAAATTACCTTTACTTGTTTCTGTAATAGTCATCTTCTTCCTGTCTTGCTACATTTCTTTCAGTTTTCCTTTATTTAATACTTTCTATACGAACTACTCTTACTTGTTCTTGTCCCTGCGATTATCTTGAGCTCTCTCTTCTTGTTTGATTTGTACATTTCCAGGGTTGCAACCTGCACAAAACAAAATAACATGTCAATAAACGCAACGAAAAGGAAACAATTTAAAAACTTAACAAATCAACATCTATTTCCTTGATATAGTTTTTCAACTCGTGTTATGTAAACTTGAAAGGAGGAGGACAGCTGGTTAATTGAAAAAGAAAACACAATTTTTTTTGACGAGTCACCACATGAAATTTATTTATATTCCCGAAAAACGGAGTTTGTTGTGGTCTTTCTAAGGCAGAATATGATGGCCGGGTTTTTAGCAGAAGGTAAAGAGTCTGTGCCAAAGTCATAAAAATAATGCACCTATCAATGTTAACCCAGGGAGGGGGGAAGGGGGTTTCGGCCTAGCCACGGGAGTTTCATCGTGAGGTCTGTCCCTATGGTAGAGATTTTGATCATATGTGACGTCCACAGGCTAGTGATTTTGATAGCACAAAGGATATTTTACCACCTTCACTTGCCGCCGGGTGGACATTTTGACCAATTATTTTGTCCTAGGGGTGGGGAATTTGAATTATTTTAAATGAAAATGGCAAAATCCCCACCCCATGCCCGACCCCCTCTCCCTGGGGTCTAACATTGATAGGTGCATAAATCTGAAAATTTCCCACCCTTGAATCTGACTGCTGCTTCTAACGGCAACAAGTTTGTCGACCCATTTCCCTAAATCTAATTACATCTCGGTGGTTAGACGGAGGCAAAGACGGAACTGTGTCCTGAAATCGTACTGCCTCGTTCCATTAATTGCGAAAATTATCGTCCAATCTCCGTAATATGTTATGAATATGACATAATCTGATATTATGCATCTAATAGGTTCTTATCTTCTTCAAACATTCTAGTGCCGAGCTGTACTCCATCACAATTTCCTGTGCCATGTCCGACATCACTCAGTTTTCTTGATTTAGATCCGCCCCTGTTGTTAAGAGAGACAGATCGTTCACCGATCGTTCAATAAATGAATAAATAAACATACAAAACGCTATTATATCTTTTATCTTGGAAACTTGTTTATATGAAAGTTTGAATTGCTCTGTATACAAGGTGAACAGGGGCACCTAACGTCAATTTTCGGAAAATATCTGTTCGGAAGACGATTTGAGATCTAGAATTTGCTGAACATTTGTTGTAAAATTCCTTGCTTGCCTGCCTGTCCTAGGATTTTCGAACATCTAAAAAATGGTATAATTCCCCATTTTTAACGGATTTTTGCCCTAAAAAGGTCACCTAGAATTTTCTGGAGTCTTTTCCTGGCTGAAATTTTCGAAAAGGTAAGTATTCATCCCTATAATGATTCGGGTCATTAGATTTCAGCTAGGAATTTCAAAGGAATGATTTCCGTACAGGTCCCTACATCATTATGCATGCAGAATAAATTAATTATTCATTCGCGCTATAGTTTTGTAGAACAATACGTATACCCAAGAGAACCGAATATATACATGGGTAATTTGTACTTACGGGATGAATAAAAACGGATCTCATTTTTTCTCTCCCTCCCTCTCTCTCTTCTTTCCCTTCATCGCCCACACCGTTACTCGTTTTTGTCTCAGCTTTCCTCTTTCTATCCCTTCATCTTGTTCTTATTTCCAGACCCCGCTCGGCTTTTTCTGCCATTTTATCCCATGATATGTCACTCGCAGCTTACCTTGAACTCCGACCCACTGTAAACCTCTGGATTACTTGTCCCTGTTCTTTACTACGGAGCTAACGTGTCAAGTTGCTAATTCACACCTTGAAAATGATATTTATTTTGAATTCTGGCTGACTATTTACATAACAATGATACGTAATTATATACACGTGCCGCGCCGAGCACCTACAATCGAACGTACAACCCTAATTACGACTTAAGGCACTGTTTAGGCTTAAGGTTAGTCCCTGTGATAGTTTTAGGTTTTCCAGTATTGCTGTGAACTGCGACCTGCTTTTCCTTCATGCCCCGTGCGTGCGGCACACTTATAAGTTCACTGCGTGGAAGAGTATACCACGCTTAAAGTCTGATTGGTGCATCTTTCATGGGAAACTTTCATGCACGAGTTAATTGCGATTAAAATCGTTTCATATTTCCCTTCTTTTGAAGCAAACTTGTGTCTTCGTAATAATCAAGATGGCTGCCGAAGTAAAAGGGTCACAGCAATGGAAGATTTGATCATTTGGAAATTGTCCCTGCTTTATAGCCTTTCCAGAGTTGTGCATAGAGTGGTGCAAAGAAAACAATTTACTTTTGTCTTCCGTGTCCAAAACCTGTGTGAAAACGCAGTCAGTTGGCAAAGACAAATTGCCGCATCGGGAGATGGATCTCTTTCGCGATGCTCAAGAAAAAATTGCAATGGATAGCGTTCAATCCGCCAGAACACATATTAATTTTCTGACCGTAAACTCTCCTTGAAAAAATATTAGCCCTAGCTACCGGTGGCCGGAAAGTTTACAACTGCCTACAAGACAATGGCTAACATCATCTCACCGCAGTTAACCATCGCCTAAACTTCGTCGACCCAGACAAACGAGCCCACAGCAGGGCATTGAAAAGACATGATGGGGAGTGAAACGAAGAATGCCTCGTAGGGGAACATCCATGGATCTCTACCAAAGCTATTTACTTGGAAGTATCATTGAGCATATTGCCGATCTCTACAAAGAGCGATAAATCGCAAAATCCCTCTAAATGCACCGTTCGTGATCCTAAATACAGGAAAGGAAGAAAATATACACTTTGCAGTGTCTCGGTGAATTTTTAAGCAGACAGGAAGAACAATCTCACGATAAAAAGAGCAGGTAGCCATTAAATTTCTTATGACAGTACTTTTATTTGGTTTGTTTGTTATGTTTGCGAATCTGAACGCTATTACAACGATTGCTTGAAACTCCACTTCTTGCGCTTATTCTAAAACTGAAAAATGGGTAAAATTGCAGGAAAAACTGTTCGATTTTCCGTATTTCAGACAGAAGTTCGACCAACTTTTTTTAAGTCCACATAGACTTATAAAAAAATCCTCTAAAAAGAAAGAACAAAGCGCCACAGTCCCAAAGGACCATCTATTGTTATCGCTATTGTTTTCTTGAAACAAAGTAGTGTATGCATAATAAAGTAGGGACCGGTGCGGAAATCTTGCCATTTCGAACAGATGAAAACTTTTAAGGGGATTAAAGTGTGCCTATATCTATCATTTAAATACCAAAATACGCTTAACAATGCTATGTTTAAGTAGGTTTGAACTATATTCCCGTTGGGTTCCCCTGGGTGAATGAAACTTTCGATTTATTACTGGGTGAATCAAACTTTCGATTTATTAGAGCAATCAGCCAAAGTGTGATAACTCAAATAGAAACTTTCCTGTGGTGTTTATTATGGTAAAAAAGATGATTATAAACTTTTAATCTGTAAATAAAGCTTTCACGTTTGACTATGATTGCTTTGCGAAGTTGACTGTGCGTATTTATGCGAGTAAACTGTGGATCAAGTTCACGTTTTATGATGATCTATAAAAAGCGGGCATTTATTAAAAGTACTAAAATTGTTGCCACGGCCACTACTGGAGATTTGAGTGAATCTCACCTTGACACCATTATCACACACGGAAAAAAAAATCCTTCAGTTGTATCACATTCATCTTGAAGCAAAATTCAAGAGTTTTTTTCATATTAAAGTTACCTGTAGTTGTTAAATGAAGTATCCAATGTTAAGTGTTCAACATTGACTTGTCCTCCGCATATCTGCAAACTGCTAAATCTTCTTCAAAGTTGGATAACCGTGCGTTTGCTAGCTTTCTTTTCTTTCCCCAAGGGTTGTCAACAGCAGGGAGAACGTCGGACAGACACACAAGATGAAAAATAGCTTTAGAGAGAGACATTTTGAATTTCCTTCGCTAAACTTTGCTCAACGTGGGCGATGCAAATTAGCATATCATTTACAATTCAACAATATTCTAACAAGTTCCTTTTTGTCACCCCTCCCTCCCTTCTCCCCCTGCTCCTCCTCCCTCTCCCCACCCCCAGACAATAATAATAATAATAATAATAATAATAATAATAATAATAATAATATTAATAATTAAAAATTATTGGACGAGGTTGAGCACAATATCGTGATTTGTCATTGGCGAGCAGATCAATTATTTGCCGAAGCCGAAGGCTGAGGCAAATAATGGATGTGCGAGACACGGACAAATCACGATATTTTGCGATATCCCGGTTCAATAATTGTTTTATCATTTGATGACTGATTTAACTTTATTTCTCACAATTTCCAAGAATTAAATCTTTTTCTGAAAGCTCAGGAAGGCGAACTGCCATTTTCACACGAGAGCGTGGTTTGAATTACGCATGAGCAGAATATTATTTGCAGCAAAAAAGTTATTTGCAGGTCACGTGGTGAGCTCTCGGCCAATGAAAAGGAAGGAAAAAATACATCGAATGATAATAATAATAATAATATTATTATTATTATTATTATTATTATTATTATTATTATTATTATTAAAAAAGTAAGGAAAATACGCGCACTTTCATTGGTCAATAGCTGTGTTTAGACAAGAGTATGCAAGCACAGCTGTGACATCACCCGAATTTTGATTGGTTATGTGTTGTCAGACGCGCATTTTGATTGGCTGGTATGAAATATGAGCGTTATGAAGAAAATCTGTTTCAGTCAAGAAGTAAAAAAAAACCAGCATTTTCCTTCATATGTCGAAATATTTTTGAGAAATCTTTTATAAAAGCAATAGAGGACTTTCTTCTGTGTTTCGAGGGCTTGTCTAAACTCTCGGGCAGTGGGGAGGATTCTCGACAGTTTTGCAAACCCGAGATAGCGTAACTGTCTCGAATTCTCCCAAATCCCTCTCATGCCCCTTTCAACTTCAACTTATATACGTTAATAAGTTATCATTTTACTTTAAGCAATCTTGCGTTGGCATCCAGACCTGTAGACTGGTTTTTGTGCGGAAGTGGTGCAAGTGATTGCTTAGGCCCCTCATTGACAAAGCCAAAGATTCTAGGGGAATCCGGGGGGGGGGGGGGGGAGGCATGCGTGTTGCTTTAGACTGCATTTTCAAGGCCGTTACATTGAAAATCAAAGAGAGTATGACATAATTTTTCATGGTCTACACCCAATGTACAGTATGATTTTCCTTAAGCCACCTTTTCTTCAAGCACGAAAATGATGGCCCACCACCCCTCCCCCCATTGCTTTTGCCTTTCCCAGCTTACCCACTCCTGTACTTTATGACCAGTCCCTGAATGCATTGGGAATCTGTCTCTACAAGTAAGCTTTGGTATTTGAGACACCATACTGACATTTAGAGGGAGCCGGCTGCAATCTTATTTCTAACTAAAACTTGCGAAGATTTACGGATAGCTTCAATGGCGATTCTTTCGGTCAAACGCGCGATTCGGGGCCTACAAGTCCCACATTTCTCCGGCCTTTTACATTTACAACTTCTTTCTCGCCAAGTAAAGTCTCTTAGCCAATCACCGCACAATATCTAGGCGCACGTGAAACTAAACAAGAAAAAGTATGGAGGACATGAATCTGAAAATAATTAGGTCTCAGAGGACAATCGCTTAATTCTGGCAGGATAAAATGCAAAGGAGAACATTTGTGATCCATTTTAAGCTTATTTTTCTTGCCAAAGTCTCGCCCACAGGTAGACTGCAACCCGGGGAGGAGGGACTCCCATATGAAAAGGACGGGGGTGCTCGTCGTACCTTTTAGGGGTTAAAAGAGCAGTTTTGGTACTTCTTAGGGTCTTCAGCCTCAAAAGGTCCACAGCGGGAGCTTTAGCGGTACTTTTTAGGGTACTGAGACGAAAGATTATTACAGGAGACATTTGATAATTAACTATTCCTTAGTTTTGTCTGATTAAAACTTATAATTTGGTACCTCTTAGGGGTGAAAAAATTTCATTCCATGCCAACAAGAGAGGATCTTGGTACCTCTTAGGGGTCTTTTCAAAATTTCCGACGAGCAACCCCCCCCCCCCCCCTTTTATATGGGATTCCCCCCCCCCCCCCGGGACTGCAAGGGACGTCTGTGTTTTAACGAAGTAAAGATACATTCAAACCAAATGTTTTTCTGAGAAAGAAACGTAATTTAGAAGTTCGTTACTCACATGTAGCCCACTTCACCTCTTCATTCAAAATTGAACAATATCCTTGGTTGCAAAAAGCCACAGATATGGTCGTATAGAGGATCATGAATCATGCTCTGATAAACGCAAAAAATACACTTGTGTAATAACCCTCCCTTGCAGTAGGGCAGCCGAATTATAAGGGACGAAGCTTGACCACACCATAATTATGGTAACTTTAGTAGCTGGTCAGTCCTTATTTTGGAGTACTGCGCCCCAGCCAGATGCAATTAGATATGGTCGATTATGATATAGTAAGAAAATTTGAATACCAGGGTGAAAACCTCTCGAGGTCATCGAATGTGACCCAACAGCAGAGGCTAGAATTGACGCGGTCAGAGGGGTAGGAGGTGCGGTTGATCATTACTATGACACCCTACGTCGTCTCTCAAGTAGTACTTCAGTTTTTCAGTCAGTAAATCGTCCAGATTAACCCAGTCACTATATAGCAAAATGGATAAAGGGGTTTAGTTTCTAAAAAAAATTTGGGGAGGCGTGGGTGGGGAAGTTAAGTGAACACAGACTTGAGTTTATCGACTGGGTTGATAAGCGAAATTGACCACCGCAAAGAAATTCAAGGCTGCCATTTTGAGGGTAATCCCTTCGCCAGCTTTCAACTTCTTTACAGTGGTCAGTTTACCATATTTCACCCCGTTGATAAACCCATTTCTGAGTCAATAACTCGGTCAGTCATCAGTCATTCAGAGATTTATGCAATCAATCAGTCCGTCAGCCAGAAAGGCAGTCCCTCAAGCAACTTAAAAAAAACAAAGTAATCAGTCAGTCATTCAGTCCCTCAATTAATGAGTCAGTAAGTCAGGATGTCTCTCAAGTGGTTCTTTAGTTTCTGTCAACAAATCGTTCAGTCATCCAATTAGCTAATCAATCAATCAATCAACAATTCATTCATTCATCCACTCATTTACTCATTCATTCAATCAGTCAGTCAATAAAATAAGATTCAGAGAGTCAATAAATCAGTCATTCATTTGTTCATTTATTCATTCATTCAGTCACTGTTATTCAGTCATTCATTCCATTAGTCAGTAAGAAAGCCCCTCGAGCAGTCCTTCGTTTTCTAGATATCCAGCCAATGAATAAAGCAGTCATACTTTCTTTAATTTAGTCACTCAGTCAATCATTCAGACACTTGTTTAGCCAGTCAGCCAGGCAGTCCCTCATACAGTTTTTCAATCAATCAATCAACCCATCCATCCATCCATCCATTCATCCATCCATCCATCCATCCATCCATCCATCCAGCCATCCATCCATCAATCAATCAATCAATCAATAGATCAATCAATCAGTCTGTTAGTCAAACAATCAATCAAACATTCAGTCCCTCATAAGAAGTCCTTAAATTTTCAGTGGGTCATTCAATAAATAAGACAGTCAGTAGGTCATTTAATTAGTCAGTCAGTCAATTTTTCAGCTATTCACTTCTCCAATTAATCAATCAATCAATCAATCAATCAATCAATCAATAATTCAATCAATCAATCAATCAATCAATCATTCATTCATTCATTCATTCAATGAGTCAATCAATCAATCAATCATTCATTCATTCATTCAGTCAGTCAGTCAATAAAACAACAGACAATCAATAAATAAACCATTCATTTAGTCATTTATTTAATCATTCAGTCACTGATATTCAGTCATTCATTCCATCAGTCAGTAAATGAGGAAGTCCCTCAAGCAGTCCTTCATTTTCTAGATATTCAGTCAATGAATAAGTCAGTCATACTTTCTTTAATCCAGTCACTCATGCAGTCAATTATTCAGACATTTATTTAGTCAGTCAGTGAGTCAGGCACTCCCTCATGCAGTTTTTTATTTTCAATTCGTCAATCAATCAACCTGTCAGTCAAATAATCAATCAAACATTCAGTCCCTCATAAGAAGTCCTTCAATTTTCAGTGGGTCATTCAATAAAAAAGACAGTCAGTAGGTCATTTAATTAGTCAGTCACTCAGTCAATTTTTCAGCCATTCAGTTCTCCAATTAATCAATCAATCAATCATTCATTCATTCATTCATTCATTCATTCAGTCAGTCAGTCAGTCAATAAAACAACAGACACAATAAATAAACCATTCATTTGGTCATTTATTTCATCATTCAGTGACTGATATCCAGTCATTCATTTCATCAGTCAGTAAGTAAGAAAGTCCCTCAAGCATCCTTCATTTTCTAGATATTCAGTCGATCATACTTTCTTTAATCCAGTCACTCATGTAGTCAATTATTCAGACATTTATTTAGTCAGTCAGTCAGACAATCCCTCGTGCAGTTTTTCATTTTCAATTCATCAATCAATCAATCAATCAATCAATCAATCAATCAGTCTGTCAGTCAAAAAATCAAACAAACATTCACTCCCTCATAAGACGTCACTCAGTTTTCAAAGAGTTATTCAATAATTAAGGCAGTCAGTAAGTCATTTACTCAGTCAGTTAGTTAATTATTCAGGCATTTAGTTCTCCAATTAATCAATCAATAATTCATTTATTCATTCAGTCAGTCAGTCAGTCAGACTAGAAATCACTCAGGAATTCTGTCATTCATTCATTCATTCATTCATTCATTCAATCAGTCAGTCAATTATTCAGTCATTCAGTTAGTCAGTCAAACAGCCAGGCATTCCCTCAAGCAGTTCTTTAGGGTTTCCTTTAGTCAGTCAATAAATCAGTCAGACCTTTATTCAATCAGTCAGACTCAGGCAAACGATCAACCAGTCATTCAGTTAAACAATCAGTCCATCTGTCAACTATTCACTCAGTCAGTCAGTGAGTCGATCAGTCAACCCATAAATCAATCGATTTGTTTAGTCAGTGTGGCCATCAGTCAATCATTACATCAGTTAAGCAGTCATTCAGTCAGTCGGCCATTCATTTAGCCAATCAGTCAGCGGTAAGTCACTAAGCTAATCAGTCAGTTAGTCAATCAGTGAGCTATTTAGTTAGTCAATCAATCAACCAATCAACTAATTTATTATTAATTCCAGTAGTCAATCAGTCAGTCAGCCAGCTAGTGCGTCAGTCAGTCTGTCCATTCTTCCTTAGGTCGATCATTTGTTTGGACGGTCAGGAGGATGAGGTAGGATGTCAGTCAGTGATGCTGTTAATTGGTCAGTCAGCCAGTCTCATTTATGTTGTTTATAGCGGAGCTCCACTCGCCGAGGGCGCGCGCGCGGAGCACCATGGGTAAGAAAATATGGCAACCCAGATGTGCGAGATGTGGTTTTGCTCTCCGTACGACCGTACGTACGTCACAGCATCCCTCCGTGTATGACAATGTAACCAGTATCACGTGACCATATAACGAGCTTATCAAGTTCAGTTGGTTTTTAAAGTGGACCACTCACCAGGTACTGGGCTTCGATTGGATCGCAAGCTCAAGCCACATTAAGTTGTTGTATGATGATGATGATAATGATGATGATGATGACGACGATGACGATGATGATGATGATGGCTAAACGACGGCGACAGTAACGACGATGGCGGCCATGAAGATGATGAACGAAATGATGACGATGATGATAATGATGATAAAGATGAAGAAAACGTTGGCGACGGCAACGATGACGATGATGATAGAGATTATGACGAGCATGATGATAATGATAATGGTGATGATGATGATGATGATGACGACAGCGAGGACGACGGCGACGGAGATGGTGACGATGATGATGATGATGATGATTATGATGTTGACAATGACGACAACAGCGACGATGAGGATGACTACAGAGATGATGAGGATGACGATGATAACGATGATGATGATGATGATTGTGATGGTGATGATAATGACAACGACTACGATGGTGACAGCAACGAGGAAGGTGATGATAGAAATTGTGACGAGGATGATGATGATAACGACAACGATGACGACAGCGGTAACGACGTCCAGGATGACAATGATGATAGAGGTGTTGACGATGATGACCACAACAACATCAACGGTGGCGAAGGTGACCATGAAGATGATGAAGATGATGATGACATCGCGAATTTTCATTTTGATGGGGAGGAATTGAAAGTGGAGAACAAGACTATTTTAAAACTTAAAGCTTACTTTGTAATATTCTTTGTCAGGATTTTCTTCTTTACTTTGCTTAAGCATTGATCCATGAATCTCCACAAGAGCGAAAAAATCTATGAAAAATCCGGCTTGAAAATTTATTTCAATTATTGCATAATTATGAAGAAAAAGCAGACATAAAGAAAAAGCGATGAAAGGAAACGCTCTTTTCCAAAATCCTCCAAGTCTTGTGTCAGATCTGCACCTCTTAATTGGCTTTGTCATTCTTAGAACGACGAGTTTTTGGCGATTTCATTAAGGTGGCTTACTACAGTTTTAATGGATTATAACAGCCCGACTTCTAACTCCCAAGATGTTTTCATTCTCTATTTGCTGTTTGTTTAAGTCTTTTGCCATTCTATGTAAAAATTGAACAATTAAACGTAAACAAATGGCCAAAATGAACGACCGAGTACCTAAGGAGAGACTGGGCGCTAGTAGTTTAAATCAAAATCTTCAAAATCAAAATTCAAAAATCAATCAAAATCAAAATTTCTCAAAATCTACCCGTATGACCCCCCCCCCCCCCCCCTCAAAATTTCAGGAATGAGAAATTGGCTCTGATTCAGCATTCATGCAAAGTAAAATAAAAATCTTTAAGGTAGATTTTGAGCTAATTTTGATTTCACAATTTCTTAGTTTGCGAAAAATGTGCCTTACAGATTTTCATTTTACTTTGCCTGAATGCTGAATCAGAGCCAATTTCTTATTCCTGAAATTTTGAGGGGGGTCATACGGGTAGATTTTGAGAAAAACGTGATTTAAACTACTAGCGCCCAGCCTCTTCCTAGGTACTCGGTCGTTCATTTTGGCCATTTGTTTACGTTTAATTGTTCAATTTTCTCAGAATGGCAAAAGACTTAAGCAAACAGTAAATAGAGAATGAAAAACATCTTGGGACATTATTCAAAAGAGTTAGAACTAGGGCTGTTATAATCCATTAAAACTGTAGTAAGCCACCTTAATTTCGGTACACCAGAACGATTTCATTGAGGGACTTTTTCTAGGAAAACGACACAGCTACGTACCGAGGGCAGGATTTCTGAAGTTTTTTAAAATGTAGGAAATAATAAACAATTGCAAATTTGCAAGGTCAATTTTGAGTATTGGAATTCCAAATTTGTGATTTATTCATGAGGGTGCCAAACTGACGCATTTTCTCACCGCAGCAGCAACTTCTGGGTATTTTTTTTTTAAGACAAAGGCATTCATTTGTGCAAAGTGACCTTTGGAGATGATGCACCTCTCACCAATTACAAGAATAAAATAGCAAATTGTTGTAACATGTCAATTTTATCATTTCATTGCACTTGAAGCTTAATGACTTTTGTTGAGTGCGAGGATTTCTCCTCTCAGCTCTCATGACGAGTTTTGAAAACGCGCGTTCCGATGCGAGCTCTGACCGTTGTAATTTTCGTAATTCTGTTCTAAATGGAACGGTTATCACTTCTATTTTCAAGAAGTTACTTTATTTTTACAGCTGCAGCATCTGGCCTGCTCCCTTGCAACAGCTACAAATAGCATATTTAGCCAGTCATCATCTAGACTGCTCGCAGTCCCTTCCGAGTTAGTCGACTGCGAGCGGTCTAGTCATCATCATCTTTCCCTTCGATAATGATTATCATCAACAGCACATCATCATCATCATCATCATCATCATCATTAGCGTCGTCGTCGTCGTTTATTTGCCTTTCGTAATGCTGCAGCCTTGATGTTGTGGAAAGGACATCTTCAGGCCGATTTACACGGTGGCATTTTGGCGCCGGCGAAAAGCTTACGACAGGTCTATGACATGACTTACGATTGTCGCAGCGTTTTAAAACATGTTTTAAGATGCTACGACATTTTCTCTGACGTACACGATAATCGTAAACGAGTTGTAAGACTGTGGTAAGCTTGTCGCACGCGACAAATGTCGTACCGCGTAAATCGGCCCATCGAGTGTTTAAAGACATTGTTACACTTTGCAATTTTTTCTAGCAACTTCTCTCCCAGTTTTTGTGCGACAAAGGTTCCCATATTGCGGAGCAATTTTCTCGACAAGTTGTACACTGGGCAACTTAGTCGTTGCAAGGTACCGGTATGTTACATTGGAACTTAGTATATGCTAAAACTGTGGATAGCGTTGAAGGCACGCTCTGATTGGCTATTCAATCTCCAAATATCCTTTGCTATTCACCTCCGAGCAACTCGCGTGGATTTGCGCTCGAAAATATTGCAATTGTTGCAGGAATAAATAAGTTAAAATCATCTTTTTGTGCTATTTTATCTCAATGTTTTAGTAAATATTAGAACAAGTATTTACCTCAATTATCTCGCCATGGCGTTGCGAGACAAGTTGCACAAAAAAATTGCACAGTGCAAACGCACCCTTAACTCTCAGTGGCCACTTACAGATTTTACTCTGTCTAACCTCTGTCTAACGTCAGACGATTTTAATCGTCAATGACCTCCCCCCTCCCCCCCCCCCTTCCTCTCAGGCCTTAAAGGGTTAAGAGATCCCACCTCGAATGACACCAATTTAACCAGAACGTAGTTTCTAATAGCTAGTTTATATTTGTTCCTGCTTTTAAAATTGCTTATAATTGAACGATTTTCGTAAATGTAAGTCACCACGATTACATAACTTAAGGTACGGAAAAGGGTTTTAATAACGAGAAAAATAAATAAATAAAAAAGTAAAAAAGTAAACATACAGCTGTCAGCTGGATAGCAAGTCAGAGAGATCAAACCAATATTTGATTTGATTTGCGTTAATTGTTAATTTCAGTTTATAGTGTCCCCAATTGGTGCTCCAATGCTAGAACGACTAGATATCGAGTTATTTGGGCTTACGGTGGTCTTCAATGAACAACACGTGTTTACTTCAAGACGCCATTTAACTAACTTTAACAATACTTCGTGTAAGCTAACACAACATCTCCCCCCCCCCCCCCCCCCCAAAGTTTAAGAGTATCTAGGGGAACGAACAGAGAATGAGAAGTCTGACAAATGATCTACATAATCTTATAACATAATGAAATCTCAAGCTAAACCTAGATTCTCTCTTACTTTCAACGAGGGTCTTATAATTCTCTTGGGCCTAGTGGCAAGAATGGGTGTTACCGGGGGTATTTGAATGTCTCCCTTAGTAACAGGAGTGTCCTTCCTAACAGGTGTTGCTACTTTGTCTTCTGTGGGAACTTGGCTCACCATTGGTGTCGGCCACTCATATTGCTCCCGCTGATTTGGCATTGGAGTAAGGTGAACACGGTTTCTTCTTATCGTGGTAGTCGGTGTTTCAACTTTATACGACCGAGGCGTCGATGCTGTTTCAATGACTTTTCCTAACCGCTGAAGGTCCTTGACGAAAACTTCAGTACCCGGTCCAATTGAAGGCAAGGGCTTGGCCTTGTGCCTGGTGTTGAACACCGTTTCCTGCTTCAATTTGCTCATGCTCTCTCTTGTACGCAGGTTATCCAGGTCAGGCCACTGCGGGTTCAGCTGAGTGTGGAATAATGGAACGCTGTTCCTAATCTGCCTTCCAATCAGCAACTGGGCAGGGGAGAACTTGCATGCTAGTGGTGTTGATCAGTAGGCGAGTAATGCTTTAGCAGGATCTTTTTCCTTTGTTAGAAGATTCTTCACAGTTCTAACTCCCCGCTCGACTTCTCCATTTGCTTAAGGAAATCTAGGGCTACTTGTGCTATGCTTGAATCCCCATTCCTTAGCAAAGTAGGATAATTCTGCACTGTCAAGTTGAGGACCATTGTCATTTCTTAGTTTGTTTCTTTTAATTGTCTTTGAAGTGAAGTGTGCAGCCGACCGTTATAAATGGCATCGACCGTTTCAAAAAGCAACGACCGTTCTGAGAAATGGCAACTACCGCTTAGAGCGGAGGGGTTGGCGCAGTGGTAAGATCTCTGCCTTCCAACCCTAAGGTCCCGGGTTCCATTCCCGGTTCTGTCGAGAGTGGAATATTTGGCGACCTTCTTTCCCGCTGAAGTTCACTCAGCTTTCCATCCTTCCGAGGTCGGTAAAATGAGTACCAGCATGCATGGACTGCTTAGAAGCGGCTGCAATTTGCGCCTGTATATGCTTCCAATCCGCTGGGGGTAAATTGATCATTGTAGAGCGCCTTTGAGACGTTTGTGATAAAGGCGCTATATAAATGCACCACTTTGCTTTGCACTTTGCACTTTACCGTTTACGAAAGGGAAATTTGCTTCGCCGTTCTTTTGGTCGAGTCCGGTTGCTTTTCGAAATCGTTCGAAACGCTTGATCCAGCGGGACCATTCTTCGGGTTTGAAGTTGACCTACTTGATAACTCGCCATGGATATCTGTTAAATCACGGGCTGCTGTACAGCTGCAGCGACTTGTGGTTGCGCAGCTGGTTGTGCAGGGTGAGCGCCTTCGTTGGACTCTTCAATTATTTCAGGTTGTTCAGCTTGAATTCAGGCTTCGTGTTGACCTTGGTCTGTCATATGTCTGTTTTGTTTGATTCTCTTTCAGTTTAAAGGCTATTGGGAGCTTCCCGCTGCCACCATGTCGGGTTATTTGGGCTTACGGTGGTCTTCAATGAACAACACGTATTTATTTCAAGACGTCATTCAACTAACTTTATAACAATACCTCATGTAAGCTAACACAACACTAGACACTTATGTAAAGTTCATTTCCTTTCCTTTCCTCTCCTTTCCTTTCCGGATCAAAACTGTCAGTCGAGTAAAAGTTTAAAATATCAGGTTGTTTCTTCTCCTTAACATATTATAGAATGAGAATAACGCCAGATGTAGAGCAAAAAGAACCACTTTAGTGCTACTCAGATCACATTTAGAAAGGAACCTACAACCAGCAAAAGAACAAGCAATTCAAAATTGAGAAATCATCCTTTTAAGAAATGAAGAAATTATAGTAAATAGAATTAAGCCATGGTACATAATTTTAAAATGATATGGTTATGTGAATGCTGCAAAAAGCAAAGAAACCATTAGTAGACAAAAAAAGGTGACAAAAATGAGTCATAGATGGAAGGAAAATGAAGTTTTCTATCTACGGAAATACGTGCTTGAAAATACATAGCTTTGTTATAATTTTCAAATAAGACCTTTTTTTTGTTATGTGCAGTGTACTGTAAAACCCTTCCTCAAACTTCGCTTTAAACATATAAGAATTACACTTGGCTTTGAATAATCAACTTTGAGGCCTAGTTCAGAGTCGTTTTTGTTTTAAATTTTACAAGCACTAAAATACACTTTACAGATTTACAGATCAAAAGACTTGACTTGACTAACAGTTAGTTAACAAGACCAAAATATGCCACTAGAGAAACCTATGCCATTTTTTTACAAAAGCAGTTTGGGTATTTGTCATGACCGAAATGTATATTTCCACTCTTAATTTTTCATGAACAGAATTAATATAGTCTGCAAATTGAAACTTTATATTTTCCTCAAGCGCATTACTATACATTTTTGCCATCGGAGAATAACTAGTGGGTTGCTTCTTTTAACAAAGGCTCTGCCTTTATCACTAAGAAATCAAGAATTTTCTTTAAATTTGATTTCACGTATTTATACCACATCATTTTTGTTGAAATTTTTAACCCTAACGAATGTTGTTAATTGCTCTTTTTCTGGTTTTATAGCATGTTTGTATCTATTCATACGTCTCCTTCCAACATTGCTGTCATTTATGTCAATATGTACATGTTTCACCGTTTATCATCCAACACTTAGCCAGCACAAATCATTAGCCAAATATTGAGCAAAGTTGTGAGTTTTCGATCAAACATCCTACTTGAAACTTTGTTGGACGTATCAAATGCTGAATTTTTTGGAAGTTTGAGAGCCACCTTAACCATTTGTCTCACGGGATTGATCAGTATGTCAATTCTCCACTCAATTTCATTACGCTGTCAGGCATACAAGTATTGAGAATGAACATTATAATCAGCTGAAGTGTATGATCCTTTCTCATGATCAGCTAACGAAAAAATCTATGGAAGTAGTTAGGAGATTTAGTTTTAGATCAAGGGGGTCAAAGAGTTAATGTTTTTAGCCAATCAACAAGCAATTAGAAGTTAACTCCAAGTACGTCTTCCCCATGCAACGAAATGATGTTCAATACTATTATATTAATACGCTCAGTCAGCACTGGTTTCAGCTACCAACCCTAGCAACATATGCAAAATCAATAACGTTTTCATTATCATCCATCACACTTTGACAAAGCGCTGTAGTCGACTCTGTTGAATCAAACAAACGCACTGGCTACTGAATGTAACGGCTGCCAATATTTGGATATGTTGGCGACGCTGAGCCATTGTATTGTAGTTTATTAGTGTCTACACAGACACTAATGGGCCGGACGTCCCGCTCACGAAGGGCTAGTGATGTGCAACTCGATCACCTCTCGCTGCCCAGGCGTAGTTATGCCGCATAGGCCCTGTCTGGCTTGCCAGCTGGGTCTCATGTAAGTGGCCTCTGCTTCGCAACTGTGTCCATAGCAGCACCTTCCCGTGGTGCCCCCTGTTTTCACAGAGACTGCTATGGGTGCGACCCGTCGTGGGTTCAATTCCCACCCTGGTCTGAGTTTTTCTCTGTCCTTGTGTGGGCCCATTTCCATCTGTAGGGCTAACGCTCACATGGTTCATATGGGATAGAAATCTAGCACTTCACACTACCCTCTATTCAGTTAACTCTGTTTAAAATATAAGTGCTACACGGCCAACGTTTGTATAAACGTAACCTTTCCTTGTACTTGTACATGTTCATTGCCGTGACCTTAACATCTTCAGTTCCCACGGCCTGCTCTCGTCTGACCTTGTAGCTCAGTCGGTAGAGCGGCGGAGATCTAACCCGAAGGTCGTGGGTTCAATTCCCACCCTGGTCAGAGTTTTTCTCTGTCCTTGTGTGGGCCCATTTCCATCTGTAGGGCTAACGCTCACATGGTTCATATGGGATAGAAATCTAGCACTTCACACTACCCTCTATTCAGTTAACTTGGTTGTAAATCTGTCTAGGAGAAGGAAATCTCTTATTCCAAAACCCGGGTAGATGGAGCTCGTTAGTCGTGGTAGATTGTCCATCTAGGAGAAGGTTCACTCCGATTTCAAAACCACCGCTGTCTCGCGGTCCACCCACCCACGGGAGAGGCTTCGGGAGTAAACTCCGAGGAGAAATCCGGAGTTGGAGTCCCTAAGGCAGTCCGCTAGTGTACACATCTACGTTCTGGCAACTCCTGCGTCGCCCTGGTGCCAGGCGTATCAGCTTGCTTTTCCCCTGGACCACACCAGCAGCGAGGAGAGGGGGGACATGCTTCATGGGCAGCAGCTAGTCCTCCATAACACTTTGCCCAGTCCTGCACCTGGAGAGGTCACTCCAGCGTCACCAGTCCCTGATGACGACACAACACGGAGAGTGGCAGTTTACCGTTGAGAAGTCCTTACTCGTTTGGCGGAGAGAGAAGGGCGCCAGGGGTCACCCTCGACGGTGGGAGGGATGCATGCATCCCACTGGACAGTTACCGCCCGCCCCAAGCCAGGCAGTTCCCGGACAATTGGGTACTGTCCCGCCACAACTTGTTTGCCTCATTGGGTGCCTGGGGCTTAGGGAGACCAACAGACAGGTTGTAAATCTAAGCACCAAGCAACAAGGAAAAGAAAAACAGAAACCGCCCTCACCGAAAGGTTCCAGCCCTGATCGCCAGCTGGAACGCAAGAACAATGTGTCCTGGACGCAACAGTGATCCCCTAAGCGTGAACGATCTACGCAAGACAGCTGTCATCGACAAAGAGCTGAGCCGCCTAAACATCGATGTTGCCGCCCTTTAAGAGACCAGACTTCCAGAAGATGGCTCACTGCGTGAGCGCAACTACACTTTCTTCTGGCAGGGGAAGAGCACCGAGGAAGCTCGTATCCATGGGGTGGGCTTTGCAGTAAGGAACTCCCTTTTGTCGACCATCACGCCACCAACAGGAGGGTCCGAACGGCTCCTGACCATGCGGATGACAGCAAGTACAGGCCCATTCACCTTTATTTCCGCTTATGCCCCAACGTTGACCTCCACAGCCGACGAGAAGGATCGTTTCTACGAGGCGCTGGATGCAACCATCAAAAGTGTGCCCAACAAGGAAGGACTCTACATACTGGGGGACTTCAATGCACGAGTTGGGGCCGACCACAAAGCCTGGCCAACCTCACTAGGGTTCCTTGGAGTCGGCAAGATGAACGAGAACGGGCAAAGACTTCTGGAGCTGTGCTCTTTCCACAAGCTGGCCATCACCAACACTTTCTTCGAGAATAAGGCTCGGCACAAGGTCTCGTAGCGCCACCCAAGATCTAAGCATTGGCACCAGCTGGACCTTATCCTCGCTAGAAGGCAAGACCTCAACAGCGTCCGCAACACCAGGAGCTACCACAGTGCAGAATGCGACACGGACCACATCCTCGTCTGTGCCAAAGTCAACCTCATCCCTTGCAAGCTGCACCACGCCAAGACCAAGGGACTTCCGCGCATCAATGCTTGCCGAGCCGCGGACCCGATCAAAGCTCAGGAGCTGCGTGGCGCCCTAAGAATGTCACTTGGCAAGGCGAGTGGAGTTGCCACCGATGCCAATTCCAGATGGTGCCAGGTGCGCTCCGCACTCTATCAGTCAGGGCTTGAGGTACTGGGGAGGAAGGAGCGGAGAAACGAGGATTGGTTTGAGGCCAACTGGCAAGAGATGGAGCCACTTGTAGAAGCCAAGCGAAAAGCACGCCTAGCACAAGCCGACAACCCTTGCCCCGCCTCAAGAGACGTATTGAGAGCTGCCCGCAGCAAGTGCCAGCAGACTGCCCGGCGATGCGCCAACGATTACTGCCTCCAGCTCAGCAGGAGGATCCAGTCTGCAGCAGACAAGGGTAACACAGGCAGCATGTATGCCGGCATAAAGGAGGCCACCGGTCCTAGTGACACCAAGAGCGTCCCCCTCAAGACCAAGACAGGAGAGCCCATTACTGACCAACGGCAAGAGATGGCGCGCTGGGTGGAGCATTATCTGGAGCTCTACGCCACGCAGAATGTTGTGACAGACGCTGCCTCAACGCCAACGAGGAGCTGCCAGTGTTGGATGAGCTAGATGCTGAACCGACCGAGGAAGAGCTGAGCAAGGCCATCGACTGTCTGTCCACAGGAAAGGCCCCAGGAGAGGACGGCATTCCCGCCGAGGTCATCAAGAGAGGAAAGGACGCACTGCTTGGCGACCTGCTTGAGCTGCTCCGCCTATGCTGGAGAGAGGGCTCAGTGCCGAGGGACATGCGCGACGCCAAGATAGTGACACTGTATAAAAACAAGGGCGACCGCAGTGACTGCAACAGCTACAGGGGTATATCCCTCCTCAGCTTTGTAGGCAAAGTGTTTGCAAAAGTTGCCTTGGCTCGACTACAGGTCCTCGCGGCGCGCGTCTACCCGGAATCACAGTGCGAGTTCAGAGCTGGCAGGTCCACCATCGACATGATTTTCTCTGTTCGACAGCTATAAGAGAAATGCCGTGAACAGAACAAGCCCCTCTACCTCGCCTTCATTGATCTCACGAAGGCCTTTGACCTTGTCAGCAGGAGCGGACTGTTTCACATCCTGAAGAAGGTCGGCTGCCCTCCAAGACTGCTCGCCATCGTAGAGTCCTTTCACACAGACATGCAGAGCACAGTGTGTTACAACGGAGCAACGTCCGAGCCGTTCCCAATCAGCAGTGGTGTCAGGCAGGGTTGTGTGCTCGCTCCGACACTGTTCGGGATCTTCTTCTCCACGCTCCTGTCCTATGCCTTCCAGAACAACGACGACGGTGTGTACCTTCACACAAGGTCCGATGGGCGCCTCTTCAATCTGGCTAGACTCCGCGCGAAAACAAAGGTCCGAAGCGTCACCATCAGGGAGACCCTCTTTGCTGACGATGCAGCACTGGCGACCCACACCGAAGCAGCTCTGCAAAGACTGGTGGAGCGCCTAGCACATGCGTGCAGAGAATTTGGCCTCACCATCAGCCTCAAGAAGACAAAGGTGATATCCCAGGGAACTGAGTCTCCTCCCTCCATCCACATCGGAGACTACGACCTGAACCCAGTCAGCCAGTTCCAGTACCTTGGCTCGACTATCTCCTTAACACCTTTCGCTGGAGCCGGAGATCAGCACCAGGATTGCCAAGGCCGCCAGGATGATGTCGAAGCTTCAGAAGAGGGTGTGGGACAACAACAACCTGACCAATAGCACCAAGATTCAGGTGTACAGAGCTTGCGTCCTCAGCACCCTGCTCTACTCAAGTGAGGCCTGGACAACCTATGCTACACAAGAGAAGAGGCTCAACAGCTTTCACCTCCGCTGCCTTCGGCGCATCCTGGGCATCCGCTGGCAAGACTTGGTTCCCAACAACAAGATGCTCGAGCGGGCAGGACTGCCGTCCATTTTCGCCCTCCTGGCCCAGCGTCGACTGAGGTGGCTCGGACATGTACGCCGCATGGACGACAGCCGCATTCCGAAAGACCTACTGTATAGTGAGCTTGCGGATGGAGACAGGTCCCGTGGGCGCCCCTCCCTGAGGTACAAGGACTCGTGCAAACGTGACTTGAAAGGCGTGGGTATCGACTTGGAAACATGGGAGAGTCTTGCTGAGAACCGTGGGGCGTGGAGATCGGCTGTTCGCAGCGAGGTGGAGAGAGCCGAGGAAGAACGCACCACCACACTGCAGCAGAAGAGGGCTGAGCGCAAGGCGAGATCCTTGCAGGACACAACAGCATCACCCTTCATCTGCCCCACCTGCTCCAGAGACTGTCGTTCCAGAATAGGGCTGTACAGCCATCAGAGGAAGTGCAGCACCCGGACGTGACCCAATAGCGTGCAGCCATCATCTTTTGAGATGGACAGAGGACAACGACGACTACGACACAGACCTAGCAAACGTATTAATGAGCGAATAATAATGATGATGACCTGAAACAGTAGCGGTTATGATGTCGAAATGGCAAACACTTCAGATCTGCAGGTGAACTTGGCTTTGTGTTTTATTTCGCCCAAATTTTTTGAAAACTTCAAGATGAGTGTAATGAGATTTCACTGAGAGATGCTCCTGACTAGGAAATGTTACGATCAATCTAGATTGAACTCTCCAAAGGTAAATGGAGGTTCTAAAATGAGAGGGACTCGGAGTATAGCCTTAGTTTCTTGAAGGCAGTAAAACTGAAAGAAGAACCTTTTTTGGCAGACAAAATGAAAGTGTTTTCAAATGGAGATTTAAAAAAAAATGAGTGTGAGCCTGTACAGTCAAGTACATGGTGAGTCCTGTAAGGGCAATCAATGTATGCAAGCAATATATAGCAAGATCCGCCATTGTGCAAAAGTCATAAAAGTGCTGATTAAAGTGGCCGTATCGAAGGAGAACTCTCTAGTATCAAATTTCCGCAAACAAATGGAATCATTACGTGAATTGTGCATCCTTTGAGAGCTTCCTCGGCGCTAACACAACAACAATTAAATCTTTCTGGTACTGCAATTAAAAGACACGGTGTGATTTTGTTGCACACAAAAATTAATGCTGTTGCTATGTTGTAAAACCCTCAAGAGTAGAGGAAAATGACGGAGGCCCTTTTGAAAGGCATTCAAACACTTGAAACTTTATGTATGTAAATAACGATTCGTCGTTATTCTATAAGCCAGAGTGCTATTACAACGATTAGTATTGAAAGAAGGGATCATGGCCAGAAGAAACGTTATTATGTTCTTGTTCCTAACAGCAATATTGATGCTAACGCTGACTCCAATTCAGAGTGAGGCCTTTAACGTGTTCCAAAATAAAATGCGTTTTTCCAAAATAGGTTTTTTTCGACGAATGCCTTAAGACTGCCTCGGATTTTAAATTTATGCAGTGTCAAACTTTGTAAACTCATCAACAAGCATGCTCTGTTGGTTAAAAACAAGTTTATTTCACTGACACATGTAAGGGTGGAGTGTTATATGAATGTGGTGGCTATGCAAAAAGTTTGGGGGCGAAAACTCAGCACCTTATCCTAATAATAAATTGTGTACTATTGACCTCCTTTGGTTATGAAACTAATGACGGGCGCAAAAATTCTGCATGTTGCCCAAGAATAAATTTGGTGTAATTGACCTTGTTTGGTTTCAAAACTAATCATGGGCGCAAAAATTCTGCGCCTTGCCCCAAGAATGAATTTAGTGTAATTCACCTCCTTTTGTTCTGAAACTAATAATGGGCGCAAAAATTCTGCGCCTTGCTCCAAGAATGAATTTGGTCCTATTGACCGAGTCCTTTTGTTCTGAAACTAATTATGGGTGCAAAAATTCTGTGCCTTTCCCGAAGAATGAATTTAGTGTAATTGACCTCCTTTGGTTTTGAAAAACTTATCATGGGCGAAAAAATTCTGCACTTTGCCTTAAGAATTAATTTGGTGCTGTTGACCTCCTTTTGTTCTGCAACAAATGACACATGCAAAATTTCTGCACCTTGATTCAAGAATGAATTTGGTGCTATTGACCTCCTCTGGTTCTGAAACGAATGACAGACACAAAACTTCTGTGACTTGCCTCAAGACTAAATTTAATTTAGTGTAACTGACCTCCTTTCATTTCTGAAACTACTGATAGATGCAATAATTTTTCACAATGCTTTAGAGATCTGGCAACCAAAAATAATATTTACCAATACATACCATAGTGATGGCAATATAAGAGAACTACCTTAGTTTTATTAGGGTTACCCCTGTTCAAAATGTTTGGTGACTAACATTATTTTTTTTTGTCTCGTCCAAAGATAATTTGTTAACATGCTAAGGTAATGTTCTCTTCATTGCTGGTGTTACATTCTGTGACGTCTTACATAAAACCAAAAACGCTGCCAGAAATGAATACTCTACGATTAAATGCTAAACAAGAACACTAGGAATGAGATGGGAAAATCTGAGTACTTTAGGAAAAACATTCGAAAAAATATTCACAATTTTTAGAGTCTATCTTCTTCTTGACTTTTAAAGACGCATACTTATCAACTAGGTGTCTTGTTGTGGGTTGCAATTTCATGGCTTCCGGACAGTTCAAATGCATGGAGGATGATACTCTCCTTCTATCTCCGTCCACGGCTCCCGAGATCTTGGAAGGTTAAGAGGACCCCATTTTCCTCGGTAATTTCCTTTCCTGTAATTGATCTTGAAGTTCTTCTCCATACCTTCCTCGATATGTCCGATAATGCCCAATGACGTTGTCCCAGTTCGACAAACACACCGCCCCAAACTTATTCAAGCAAAGCCCTTCCAAGAAACTTTCAACATGATCGAAAGGATTTTCTCTTTCTCTTCGAGCAACAAGGAAGCAACAGCAAAATAAAAAGAGGTTCCACGATAAAATTCAATCGCAGTTTCCAGCAGTTTCCCAGATTTCGCTCGCCAAACGGTTAATAATTATAAAAACTGGATCGCGGACTGCGAACCGTGGACCCGGACTGCGGACTGGGTATAAGATACAGACTGTGGACTGAGAAAAAGACACCATGTTATGAAACCCATTGTAAAAACTAAAATCCGATTACAGAGTACATGCTAATCAAATAATTAAATTCTGCTTAATCGACGTGGAAAAAGAAGTTATGTTGTTTCTGTGTTGTTACACAAGGTGGCCATAGACATAGACATAACGACGACTTGTAACCGAGCAGGAAAAGACATATTAGGAAGGGAATGTTTAACTTTAAAAGTTGTTTCCTTATTTATATATTTTCCCATTTGCTATGCCCTCATTGCCTGGATCAGTTGGTATTTAGGAATGTCGCGAGACTCGAACATCTGATGGCCGGAAACAACAATCAAATACAGTGAAACCTCTATTAAGAGGACCCCCAATTAAGAGGGCACGTTACGCAATTTACGTCTTATATTTCCCTTTAAAACAAACCCCTATTCAGCGGACTCCTCTATTAAGCGGACGAGGACACTAAAATAAATTGTATTTGGCTAATTTCTATTGTTAAAAGCCTCTATTAAGCGGACACCGGACTGAATTGACAATGTAGTGGTATTGGATTACGTCCTTAAAATAATGTAGTCGATTACTGAATAAAGCCAAATCAATGCATTTGAAAACCAAATTAAAATTGGTAATGAAAGATAATGAAAGGTATTGAACTTGAAGTCTGGATAGCTTCCCTAACAAAATGGAACTTTATCACAATACAAAACAGCCGTTGAATGTTTTTGCTAACAAACAATGCGCAACTTTTACAAACCTCTATTTAGCGGACACCCTCTATTAAGCGGACACTTGGGAAGGACCCGAAGGTGTCCGCTTAATAGAGGTGTCACTGTATCAGGCTTTTAAGAGCTGAAAATCAGTTAAACTTGTTCTAAGTCCTTGCAAAACGTAGCATCTACTTACATAGACTACTTAGTTACAGCAGGTTACAGTTAGTCTACTCTAAAAATCCAACGAATGAGGTGCCAGCTAGCTGGCAAGCGCGAGTCATGCAGTCGAGTTTGATGCAATGACGGACTGAAAAGAACTCTACATGGCTAAAATGTTTGTGTTCTTCCTTTAATGTCCCCTCAGCCATTATCGGAAAAAGGTTAATTTGGAGAGAAAATCTTCGCTGTTAACTGTATTTTCTTTTAATTGTCACTGAGACTCGGAGTGCATGAAGGTAAATATTAATTTTTTCGCGTAGTGATTTTTAATATATATGCAAACTGGTCACTACAGAATACTACTATTAATGGTAGAGAAAGGGATCTTTTATGTAACAATTCAAACGGCGAATGGCGAAGATGATATCCATAACTGGTGAAAGACGGACTCGGAGTTTAACATCGAAAATTCAAAACCTGACTGAATAAAATATAAGGAAGAACTCCATGGTGTAAATTAATTTTGTGCACACGCGAGCGAAAAAAAAAAGTCTGGTTTGTCATAACCTGAGATCAGGCAAAATTCTAATTTTCATTTTATAATTTTGACATATTGTTACTCTCGCCTGTCGACATTGTGCCCATCACTCTCGATAATGAGTTGATACACAGTAAGAGAATCAAAGCGACACGTTGAAAGTCTGGCAGCGATAATTTCTAGGAAGACAAGCTTCCTCACGACAAGTTTCGTGGGTGCGTTCTGTAATGATTTTGTTTTCTGCACGCAATTCAGTCCTCGCGTGATCAAACATGCGGCAACTCCTGTCGATCCGTGTGAATGACCGATCAAATGAATGTCTGCTAAACGTTTTATGATTGGCGTTAAACAATTCTAAAAGTTAACCTTATGTAAGCGCTATTAAATAAGCACCGTCGAGCTCCTTGGTGTTAATTAGATTTTGGGAAAAGAAATGAAGAGAGATATAGCCATGGTGTACGATAGTCCTGAGCTGCAAAGTCAACTATCAACGTTACAGATCAGGATTACAGAACGATGTGTAATGGAAACAGAGGTTAAGTCTACTATATCCGTCGGATATTTTCTCTGTATCTATCAGATCCACGCCCGCTTATAATGATTCACGAAATTGGGGAAAAGCCGAACACGTCCGATTGAGGTGACAGGGCCGGGGGGAGGGGGGGGGGGGGAAGGACGGATGCAAAAAAAAAATACAAAATAAAAAACAACAATCTGGGCCAAGGTTACTCGTATGCTCAGACATGTTTTCGTAAATAAAGGAAGCACAAAATGTTTACTTACGTAGTTATAAAAATAATAGTAAAAAAATAAATAAATCACGAAACACAATTTTAGTTACATGTGTAATATATGCAGAGTATGCCTACCCGACAATGATAAAGCAAATTATCTCACATGCAGGGTTAAAATAGCCTGTCACGGGACAGGAGAGTGAGCGGCTGTACAGTGACAGGCTAATTGTTAATGCCCATATCATGGGGCTTGTGTTTGATAGAATCTATGAGCACGCGGGAAAAACCGTTGAGACTTAATTACAAACGTTGATACTTAATTAAAAACTGCTTCAGAGTTCGTTCCTTCCCAACTCACTCAACAACCTCAACGTCTGAAAAAAGGCCCCACTGGACGAAAGCTATTTCAAGGCACTGGAATACCGCCAATAATAATGTCGACTATAAATCTCCTTACCACCATCCTCCGGCTCCTCCTGCAATTTTAGCCCCTTTTCAACAATGACTGTGCTCTCAGTGGAAAGGTCAAACATTTCAGTATCTTCTTCGGTATTATTCGTCCATGCTGCTCCTAGATTTTTCTGAAAAGCAAACGGGTATGTACTAACTTAGATGGACGCATGAACATGAAGAAAACATCACTCTATAGTTAAATGAATTATCAGGGCAACCCAGTCAATTGTCATTAACACGGAACAACAGGGCCACGTAACAAAATTATCGAACTTTCTCCACTCGTTAGCTTGAACTCTTCTAAGTCTAAATACCATTAATTTCAACAAAGTGGGGGCATTAACTCGAAGCAGGTTTCAATTAAATCTAAAGTTATTCAAAAACGTGATGCAAGCCAAACTTACCTTGTTCTGAACCGATCGAGTTCACGGCTAATGCTCGACGTCGCGGTCTGATTAGTGTACTTTGAGATTCGCCTCCTCTACGATCTTTTAAACGCGCCAAAAGGTTTCTTGTCAATATTACCATCTTCCATGTTGGTACACCTACCCTAAAAAAAAACGACTTCGTCCTTTTATATGGGGAGAAAAGTTAGGATCAATTCTTGTCATTCACGCAATTGCCAGACTGTCTGTGAAGGTCACACCTTTCATCGAAATACTTCTGCACACGACTGTTAAGGTTCGTGAGATTCGGCTTTTTTGACATCATGCGATGTCAGTTTTGTTTTCCGGTCTGTTCATTAAGATAAGAGACCAACGGAAGTTAGGAACCGCAAGCTGAAATGGCCCTTTTTCGTAAGCGGGACAGAACTAAATTGAATGACACATGCATTAGCCAAGGTAGTTCAAATTTGTAGATCTTAGAAGTGGGTCACGACGTACTTGGGAAATTGTACAAGCAAGTTCTTCTCAAAAAAAGTCTCTTTTCGTCCACTGTTCTTCCCATTATGACGAGTTCTTGGTTCATCAAAGTATTCGGAGATGTGGTTAATGTGTACAGAAACAATCAACTACTTGCCAAATCAAACGGCGAAGAATAGGGGCGACTTGTAGAGGTATCAACATTGTATTTATGGCTCCATCAAGTTATAAAGGTAAGAAGTTACATTTTGTTTTTTTCTATTTCCTCAAGTGCCAGTATAGCCCTTGATAGATAGAGGTCATGCCAAGGCATCAGGGGCGCACCCTTACGAATAGTCTCGTCAAAAATTAAATAAATTCAGAATTTAAGATCTACCAAGCAACGTACTTTATGTTTAATTTGAGTGAAATTGACTGGCACGGGACTTGCAGTCCGAAAGAATAAAATTGGTTGAAAAAATTAGAAAGCGGAATATGCCATATTTTATTAACTAGAGCATTTTCCAAAATAATCAAAATAATCGCGATATCACTCCTGAAAACAGACTGAGTTTATTTCTAAAAGCCTGATCCTGGCACTACATATCATATTAACATATTATGTTAATAACACAGGATATATACTGTAACATTTTAAGCCACTAACTATGGTCGGTATAACTAACTATATACCGACTGTAACTATAATTACGCCGTTCTTTTTTATCCTATCTCACAACTTTGCAGTGATCTCACGGAACCTCTCACACACCACCACTTATCTAATCACACTGCAATTCACTACAAGAAGGGAATCGTAATCGTTCTCCAAAATATTGCGCTGAACCGAGAATAGATTCGGCTCGAGATCGTTATAATTCTCTTCATCCAGTCCTCGCCTATCACTTGATCAAGATGAAATAAATAAACTCTGTGCATTAAATGCTAGCTTTGTAGGCAAGGTAACGATGTATTGAAGTGCAAGCCTTTGGGTAGACATTACGGGAACAAATTAAAGTAGACATCAGAGATAGAACACATGCAATCGTCTCAAACGATAATCATAACCGTATTATTTTACTTTTTCATTTATTAACGATTCGGGTGACACCAATCACCAAAAAAAAAAATGCGATAGGGCTGAAATTCGAGATTATTCTAGCGTCGCAGTAAGCGAGAGCCTCCGCACCCAGGATTAAGCGTTTTGGCCTCTTTTCGTAATTTGCATGTATTTGGCCACGCGATCATTTTGGGGGAAATTGCTATATGGATTGGAGAATATAACAGTTCCTTTCAATCTTCAGTTGTTCATTTATTTGTTTAGTTGTTTAGTTTTTAACCAATTATCCATTTACTGAAGGGGATATTTGTTTGATCTTTCATCTATCATTAAATTTTCTGAAGTAGTGAACGTTTAGTTGTGTTATGCTATCGAAAATATTTCAGAATCGCGTGATTCAACAGGACGTGAATGAAATCGACAAAGTGACATATAATGTGATTATCTGCTGACAACGTGCAGTCGTCATTAAGACAAATACCAAGTGTTTTCACAGTGATCTTTTGGTTTTTTTTCCGTGATCAGAGCTAATTGTTTTAACACGTTATCGACCAGTTCGTCCAAATTGTGCCTCGCGTGAGTGGGAGAAAGAGATTATCAAATACAAACTTGTGAAGTTTGCGGAAAACGGCCTATAGTAACCCTTAACGGATCACTCTCAGTTCCCTCACTGTCACACTTTTTCAAAGATGATAAAAAAGTCATAAAAATTTGTGTCTCTCGTACCTCAGTGTCGAGGCGTGATTCGTGATTATTTCCCTAAAGTATCTTTTCTCCATTTTTTTTTTTAATTAGCGATAATTCGGGATTCAGCGCTGAGTTTGATTTGTGTAACAACTCAAAGAGACTTTTGGTGCACAAGTTTGTCTTTACCGGTAGGAACATTTATATTGGGGTTGAAAGCGGAATAGTGAATAACGGCTTATAACAGAAAAGGAATAAGGAATATTTAGCCTTCGAAACTTCGGAATAAAGAATTTTACGGTTTCCGTTAAAGAATAATGAATACGGAAAAATGAATATGAAGCAAAGTTTCAATAGTGAATAACGAATAACTCGGAAAACAAATTGAAGAAATAATGAATAACTGAGATTTAATTATTCCACTTCCACTCCCGAATTTGTACATAGAGTGTAGACCTGCAGGAATTTTGAAAGGGATTCAAAATAGTCAAGATTTTATATTTATTTCTATCAGTTTTTTTTAGTTTTCGTTTGAACGTGAAAGCAGTATTTCCAGTGACGCATTTCCAAAAAGGATCAGTATTCTACAAGTATTTTAATGTATTATTCCAGTCACTGTGGCTTTAACGTTTCATTGTAGCTGTTCTGATCCCAATTCTACGGTCTGTATTCCTTTATCTTAGAAAACTTTGAAGTGAGTTAACGTATGGTTGAAATTTTCACATCTCACGTGCAGCTGGACTTTGATTTGGATGGCAAAACTCAGTCATGTATGATGAAGTCAAAATACTTTCGCCCACTGTTTGGAGATGAAATTTTCTGTGACTCAGTCTAGTACAAGATTGTGAAATGTCATAGGCTGCAATCTAAGAATACTATCAAGGATATTTTCAACCTAAACTCGGCTGAAAAATAAGAACATTCAGCCCCGTATTTAACGAAACGGCTGCACCTCGGGCCAATAGAGAAAGTGGACTGAAGGAAGGATTACTTGGCGAGAATATTCAATATTTCCACAACAATTCCATTCACTACACTGTTGGGCATTAGAAACTGCATTAATCCTTTCGATGAGTGTTTGGCAGCCAACAGTTTTATAAAACTGTTAAATTAACCACATCCCCTTTGAGATGTTATTTAAATAAAACTCATGGTTGTTCTCTCTCTTGGGGTTCTTTGCAGGGAATGCATTATTGGCTGCTTTGAGCAACGGAAGAAGAGCTTAATCTGCCTTTAAGCACATCAGTGGACAACCGACGCATTCTATTAAACGAAACTTCTTCCGCAATGAACGGTTGAAATTGATGAGTGACGTTGAACTTTTTATTCCTATTTTTCCCCAATAAATCAGTAAGATTCGGTCGCACAGTTATTATTATTTTTCGTTGTTTTTTGAAATTAACAGTGGTACATCTGGATCTCCTCTCCGATCTGGCCTGTGCCACATAAGCCTCACTCCGGCTTCGGCATGTCATAAGAATGAATTAGTATCTTAGAACATTGTCAGTTTCCCTTCGACTTTTCTAAAAGAGATGAAGAATTCTTGCGTATTTTTCTCTGTATAACCTTTATTAATTCTTTATTTTCTTGATTGTTCTGCATGTTGAAGGGGCAGAATTTCGGCATCCGTTTTCTAAATAAATACCTCCAAAACTAAATCTATTACGAAAGAGCATGCATGTAAGAGGTAAGAGATACAGAATTCCTTATTATTATTATTATTATTATTATTATTATTTTTATTTTTTTTTTTTTTTTTTTTTTAATGATATGATGTGAATGCAGAATTTTTGCATGTGCACGGGTTCGTGCATGTGAACGCGCCATGGTTTGAACTGTACATCAATTAAAATTAAACGTGCAGAATTTCTGCACCATTATCCATTTGTAAATGGAGTGTGTGTGTACCTCTAAACTCATAGAGACGCAGAATTTCTGAATCTTTTTTAAAATAGGTATCCCATGCAGATTATTGCTACACATAATGATGCAGAATTTTTGCATGCCCCCAGGTTTGCGTTGGTGAATAGAATTTTGGTTTGATTGAACATTAGCCAAAAAAATAAGGCATGCATGCAGAATTTCTGCATCCGTTCTATTTGTCCATTGAATGTGAATGTACCTCTGAACTCATAGAGACGCAAAATTTCTGCGTCTCTTAACGTTTTCAGCAAGGGTGTGATTTCAGTTGGCAAGACACAGAAATAATGCAGAATTTCTGCATCCATGCTACATGACTCATTATTAGAGCAATCATGTTGTTAGATCAATACATTTTTTTCATCTAAAATGCCACTTAGTGCTTGTTTTCTCTTTTATACTGCAAATTTGAAGGGTTTGATTGGGTTCTGTGAAGTATGAACAGTTTTTGGCCAAGAGTTTTCTGTGAAAAATAGTACTCGTTGGAAATTCTTGATATTGTGAAACACGTTTGGAAATGAATTTTAGACCTACTAGCATTATATTACTCGAATAAACGTATGTCTGCAGTAAGATACTTGTATTGCTTGTCTGAATTTGAACTTTCCTTGATGTTACGAAGGTGTTTGACCACGAAAAATTCAATTTTGGAAAAACGCATTTTATTTTGGAACACGTTCTTTATTAGTCCTTTCCAAAGCGGGAAAAGAGCTATGGACTTTAGGGTAAGCTAAAGCTAAAAAAGGATATTGTTAATCAAGCTCAAAGACTACGATTTTTGTTTAAAAACAACCTGAACATTGAGATTCCGGTTATTTAACAATTATTCGCCGAAGGCGAAGTGATTATCGGTTAATATTCAGCGAGACGGAGTCGAGGTGAATATTCACCGATAATCACTGAGCATGAGGCGAATAATTGTTTTAGTATAAATACACAGGTGACTATTTCAAAAAAGAGAAAAAAAAAAACATTTCAACGCAAAATCATCTTCACTGACAGTGGGAAAACAACTACTGGCAGCCATTTTTTTCCGTCGAGGTGATTATCGGCTGATAATCCGAGATAGCGAGCCAATGAGAGCGCGCGATTTTGTATAATCACCTGTCTATTTATACTAATTAGCGTTACAAACAAATGCTGCTAGTAAGCTTGACATCAGAAGAGAGACCTGCATGGAAAATAGTGGTAGCTTGCAAAGACCGTGTCATTTTATTGAAAGTATATTGGACATTGGACCATCTTTAGCAGTAAGGGTAATACTACAAAAATGCTGCAACCTTTGAAAACATCATGCCACCTTGTAGAACTTTTATCATCTCGCCAATAACGGAAGAAAATTTATTTTTATTTTTATCCATACCAACGTTCATTATTTTGTATAGTCTTATTTGTGCGTTGTATATACTACGTTTCAAAATTCTCCTACTACCATAATAATTTTGGATCATTTATGCTTTAAAACGATTGCTCTTTTAAGAACCTCTATTTCTCTTCGCGTTTGCATAGCAAGCGCTTTAGTATAGATGAAAGGAAATTATCAAATGTTGTAGATTCTTTTGGCAGCGTACGGATAAAAGTTGATTGTATTGAACAACTTTGACACAGACGATCAATTTAAAGCATAAGTGTTGCGTAAGCTCCTACCCAGATTGGGTTTCCTTTTATTATTCATTTAAAGTAACATAAAATAAATTGCGACGCGACCATATTTAACGTCGATAACTCGTAACAGTAATTCAACTGACAAACCCGAGGCCGAAGGTGCGCTCATTTTACTCCCCGCACTCTCCATCAGTGCAACGTTTTATGGGTATTTAAAGCTACTTAAGCTACACAGCTATTTATTTGCTCATTCATTTTAGTCGTTATTTTACAGTTTTGTTCCTGTCTTCGCAAACTATGCTTGCAAAAAGGAAACAGTTTATACCATCTCTCGACCTACCCAACCATAAAACCTGCTTTAACAGGCCATAAGGACGCAAGAAGGAAAGAGAGCGAGGGCAATAAGATTGTATCAGAGAAATTAAAAGAGGACTTTACAACTGTACGCTGAGCGTGAATAGTAAAGAATGGCAAAGAGATGTATGTATTGGGAGAGAATCATTCGTAGGGGTGAATGTTTAGCTCGAATCAATGCAAAGTCTTATTGTCTATTAATGGGAAAAAAATCATTGGCAATGAAAGAACAATTCGTCTCTCATATTTGATGAGTAATTCTCGGTATTTTGACATGTAGCATAATTGGCTGGTGGAAGACACATTTACTCGATTAATTAAATGCAGTGGCTCCTAATTTTTTTTCGTTCCCAGGACCTCTGCCTTGATTTCTGAGCTGGGGCGGGAGAATGAAGGTGCCAAGTCCTGGGTAAGAGGTTTCCCAGGATGCTCATCACATATCATTAAATTTCACTGCAGGCGGATAAATCCTTGACTTGCGAACTATTGATTGCTTGAGCTGTTTAGTCATGAAAGTTTCCATAGGCGAAAAGATAACACTGTCGCTTCTTCCGTTAGCGTTTTTCCCAAAGCAATGTTTAAGTGCATTTGAACAGAGTTAGTAGAGAGGACTGGTAAGGATAGTGGGCGAACTTCAAAGAGTCAAACAATAGAGCGCTTTCAGATGTTCAATGTGCAAGTCACGTGACTCTGACCGTGCTCAACAAACCAAGATAGCGGCTGGAAGAGATGAGTTATTTCCTTTTGGTAACGACTTTAAGGTGATTTTAGATATTTCAGAAGAAAACTAAGACTTGGAGGAGCAATATAAAGCTACAGCTAAGTCGAAAATTAACTAGACTGACTCTGATTTGAAATGACGAATCCGGGTTGTGTACTCAATCTTGCAAAAACGTCGTCGCTAAAACATAAAAAAAGCGTTAAAAAGCACATATCTCAAGGTGGCCTTATTAAGAAACACTTCCCTTCATTTTTTTTCGTCAATAACTCTTCTTTAACAGGATGTTGGAATTGGCAGGCACATGGAGTCTGGTTTATAATAACTGATAAACGAGGTAAGATAGCTAGGTGATTGTCCATTCAGAATTTTATAGGTTAAGAGTAAAATCTTAAAAGTGATGCGTGACCTTACAGGTTCTTAAGCACTGGGGTAATATGGTCTCTCCCTCTCCGACTGCTTCCTGTGATTAAACTAGCTGCGATTTTCTGAACCCGTTGTAGTTTTTCGTACTCAACAGTAGGAAGTCCACCGAGAATAGTATCGCAATAATCGTCGCGGGAAATCACAAAAGCATTTACAATACGTTTAAGATTACTTTGGCACATGTACTTTCTAATTTGACTAATTGATCTTATTGCAGAAATAGCTTTTTTGCAAGTATCATTAACATGCTATCTTAAAATAAGTTCCTTGTCCAGTTTGACACCTAAGTCCCTTACTTTATCAGACAGTTCAATTATCGTGTTACTAAACGAAAATTGAGAAAGGACAGGGTTTCCAACAAAGCGAGAGGTAAATTGGATAAATTCGGTTTTTCCAGGGTTACAAAGCAACATGTTTTGCGTGTTCCAGTTTATAACGGATCGGATCGTTGGGTTTTATGGCAATATAAAGTTGCGAGTCGTCAGCATAGAACATAGAATTGAGGTTAATGGCAGCAACTATATCTTGGAGGGACGCAACATCTAAACTGAAGAGAAGAGGTACAAGGATTGACCCTTGGGGAACACAAAAATCTACAAGGCGAGGATTAGATGTAGTTTCCCCTATGATGACAGATTGCGTGCGCCCACTTAAGTAGGATGAAAACCACTCTAGTACAGTATCGGAGAAACCAAAATACGATCCAAGCCTGGATATGAGAATTTCATGATCTAACGTGTCGAAGGAAGCCGACAAATCCAACATGACCAGGACAACATCTTCACAATGATCAAGAGAAGTCAAAATGCCATCCAGAACACGCAATAATGCGGTTTCCGTGGAGTGGTGCTTACGATACGCAGACTGCAAAGGTGGAATACGCTTGTTAGTTTCCAAACAAAGATTATTTTAGATAGGAAGGGAATGTTCGCTATAGGTCTGTAGTTCTTCAAGTTCTCCCGATCAAGATCTTGTTTTTTTAAAAGTGGTCGTACAAGGGAATGTTTGAGATAAAGTTGGAAACACACCAGTCGACAATGATTCGTTGACGATATCCGTAAACTCAGAAAGAGTTACTTGACGAGTTTCCTTGTCAATCATAAAGGAACAGGTTGTAGGTTTAGAGACTCTGTCCAACTCTCGTGTAAAGCCCTGGATTCTTTGGATGAAGAAGTCGTTGAAATTTGAAACATTTTTCAGTCAGCTACGGGGAAAAGGCTGGAAAACAGTACCGTCAGTTTCCAGGAAAACGTATCACCCGAAGGTCGCCTTCAACTCAGAACACTTACAGACGCGTAGGACCTCGGTAGGGTGACCTTGAGCGGGTATTTTTCTTCCGGCAAGCCACACACACTATAAAACAAGTGTAAACGAAGCTGAAAACCTCGTTTTTCTATTGTCTTTTCTACTGTAACGTTACAAAAACCCAAATTTCATACTTTATGTTTAACACTTAGAAGAGTCTCGGCCAGCTCAACATGGCAATTACGTTATGTAAAGTTGGCCACACAATTTCTCACGGCTTCTCAGAATGTATCACCAGAACTAAAAAAAGAGAATAACTTGAGAAACCGCCATGCAGTTCTCTCAGCGCAGAGTCACGTGACTTGCACATTGAACATCAGAAAGCGCTCTATTGCTCTATTGTTTGACTCTTTGAAGTTCGCCGACTATCAGTTCTCTCTACTAACTCTGCTCAGCGCTACTTATTTAAGCCGAAATAATAGACGAAAGAACTTATAGAAGATTAAGGAAGTTCATCTCAGCCAGCAGTCAGCGTCAGAAAAAAAAAAATTCTGAAGTCTTGTAAAAAGCCACTTTCAAATTTTTTGTCAGTACATCTCAGGCTAGTAATGAGGGCCTTAATAAACGATTTTCAGAAAAACGAAAAAGTTAATTACTTTTACAAGTTAATTTGACTGTTATAAGTTATTTCATAACTCACTGCACTGAAGATTGCAAAGAAATTGCCAAAACATATCTGCGAAAGAACTCAAAAAAGACAACTATAAAAACAACATAAAATCCGTGCAGAAACATTTTTCAGTTGAGCCTTTGCTCACAGGTTTTGCCACGTTAGCATAAGGTCGCCGTTCTTTAATCAATGCTCCAAAAATCAGAATTGAATGTTGTAGAGTCAACCACCTCTGACAAATGGGTTATAAATTAGAAATTTTACTAGGGGCAGCCTTTGTTATTTTTGCATAATTATGCACATTTATCATTAAATTATAAATTTAATTAATAACTACTTAATAACCGAGGTTGAGGTCGTTACAGCAAAATTTCAAACTCAGGTCTTGCCCTATTGACCCAGCGATAGCGAGGTCAATACACCTATGCCGAGGATTTGAGATTTTGTTGTAACGACCGAACGGTAGAGGTTATTAAATTGTTTTTTATATGGCTGACACAACGGTTCTAAAGAAGAAAAAATTAATCTGCATAATCTATCATAAGCCTGTGGGCATTACGGGAGAATAATGACCTAGCGCTTAGCTGCTCTCAGCCAATCACAGAGTGCGTTATATCAGCTAGAAACACAAGCCACATGATAATGCATTGTAATGGCTTATAAATAAGAAATTTTACAAAGGCACTTTTGTGCCGCAATGATTTGCCAGTTTTTGATTGCCAGTATATATTGTGGATTATCGAACTTCGAAGGCAATATTTGGCTGTAGCTTGCTTTGACAATAGGCAATTTTCACGATAGCGTCATTTGACTACAACTACCAGAATTCAGTTTCTTTTTGTTTTTTTCTGTTCCCAGAGGGGTAAAAATAACAATAGCTCTAATTAGCTCGAGAGAAGCAAAACCTGTAGGATTCTGGTACTTGTAATCAAATGGCGTCATCATGCAAATGTTCTATTTACTTAAACGTCGAAGTGAAGAACGACGCCATTAGTGAATTTCATAAAGTGATGAGCATGCACTCTATCGCTCACCGATAGGCCTTTTGCAACAAACGATCACATGGTACAAAATCCGCCATGATGGAGGGCAAGCTCATTATTATTCCCCCACTGGGACATTAAAACAAAGAGACCTGAACCAGTCAAGGTTGACTTGACTTGGTTTTAATGTCCCAGTGGGAGAATAATAAAGACCTTGCCCTCCAGCATGGCGGATTTTGTACCATGTGATCGTTTGTTGCAAAAGGCCTATTAAGTAAAAAATTATCCTCTCTAGTTTTGAGGATAATGATCATAATATGGTTTATTAAAGCATTTAGCAGTTTTTGGAACAAAAAACAAAACAAGGCAAAACACTCGGCTTACATGGGTTTTGACAATTTTACTCGTAACAGTTTGCAATGACTTGGTCACTTCCAATCTCGACCCCAAATCGCTTCTCTTTTGCGCATGACTTACAGAGAGAAGAGCTCTGGGAACCCTAAAATAAAGTGCCCTCAAGTTGGTTTTCGTGAAGAACAATGGAAAGCGTGTCTGATTGGTGCATTCATGTTGGCTGGAGCCGTGAGCAGGCGTCGTAAGGTTCAAATAGCCAATTTTTGGCTAAAAGAACCAACCATAGGGCGCAATGTTCTCCTACATAGAGTTTCCCCGAGCCCCGGGTCATGCGCAGACATACGATCCGAGGCTCTGGTGAATGGGTCACTCCTAATTGACATGTCGTGGCAATGCAGTTGACAAGTGCCAGTTCACCAAGTGACTCAGTACTCTTTCCTCTATTAGCGGAAAGATGGCATTTTTATGGCAATTTTCATTTTCAGCAGGGCAGCATTACGAGTGAAAAGTCTAAGTAGCTATAACTTGCTTGAAGTTCGGCAAAATAGCATGGATCGACGTCTCCATATACAATAACCTTTCTTAATAAAACACGTTTTTCGTGTCAGATTTTCATTATTCGTGTTTGCTGACGTTTTGAATCTCGGTTTTATCTGTCAATAAGGTGTTGTCAACTACGGATATTGCCTTGTACTCTATTTTGGTGCAGTGTTTAGTTTGTCGGCTAAGCGACTTTCGTTTCCTGCGGCAGCCGGCGACCGCAATTGTCGAGTTCATTATGACTGCCTCTTGTACAAACTCGTGATTTACATAAATCCACCTGCATGCAACGAACACTTTCTCAAAAAACCGACGTTGGAAAAAAGACCTAAGATTGCTCGGCGAATTTCCCTGTTTCTCCAGCAACAATGTATCAGGTTTATCAACGAGTTTGGGAAAGCGATAGTCTCGGACCAGCTGAATACACGTAACAAAGCGTCCCCGGCAAAAAGATAGGCCATTACAACGAAAACAGGAAGTTTGCATATCACATAAATCGCCACTATGTAAGCCACATTCACAGCTAGTCTACTTTGCCGTTGAATGGCGGTTTTCAACGGATCTCTGCGACAAACATGGAAGCTACTTATCTGGCGCTGGTGCCGTCGGAAGATCAAAAAGATCTTGGCGTGAGTGGTAAGAGTCAAGACAAAGCAAAAAAAGCAACACACCAGCGTGGACATTCCGAAGATGTTTCCTTTGAGTGATCCATTCCAGAGCTGTTAAAAAGATGTCCAAGAGCCATATTCCAACTACCACCTTGAGGACGCGCTCTGAAGCGACGACCACTTCTTTGTAGCGAAGGTGTAATCATAACGCAGTGTAACGCTCAAAGCTGATGGCACTCAATGTCAAGAATGAAACGCCGTAACAGATCCAGAAACTCTGGGAGTAGAGGATTCTTAAGCCACAAGGCACAAAATGATTGGTATTTTCAATGGGACGAAAGGCAACATACCAAGGCTGCACCAAGAGACCAACTAAAAAATCTGAAACGCCAGGCAACCTAAAAGAACGTTTGAAGGCGTCTCTAGAGAAGCGTTCCTTGTGATTACAAGCACCATAAGAGAATTAGCAATAACAGCGAAAGGTGAACACAATCCGTTGATCACTGCTGTTGTGAGATTTGATGTATGGCGAGCCATTACCTTGTGTATAGTGAATCTGGAAGGATAAAACAATCACTAAAAAAAACTTTGGCAAATTTAAAGTAGGCTGTTCTAAGATGCTCATTTCATGGGCCGTGGTTTCATTCATCGTGAGCCTTTTCTCTTCCAGCGACTAAAGCATATGATTTCAGGAAACTGTCAACTTATTTTTTTTTAATAGACGGAAAGTTTTTATTACTACACTTGGGATGACCATCCGGTAATCTTGATTCAATTTCCTTTCACAACCCAAAACGATGTAATTTTAAATGTCAGAATGTCGGCTTCCTAAAGAATCTTACTAATCTTCAAAATTAGTGAATCAGTCGAGTAAAAAGATTACGGTTCTAAAATGTCTTGATTTATTCTTGGAAATCTTTTCAATGGGGTTTGTCTGTCTGTGGTAATTACTGGTACTTTCATTTCGAAGCAAAAACATGGGAGAGAGCTGCTGCACAGCATTTTAACGTTTTCATTTCCTGGTAAAAAGTCAACAATTGCCACTAAGCGGTTTAAGTGGTTGAATTGTCTTCAATTAAAAGCTTGAATTGTTGACAACAATTGTCGTCCTTACTTTATGTTTCTCTATTGCATGTCTAAATCTTTGCCTGAAGTATTAATATTGTCAAAAAATAAAGATTAAAGCAAAAGAAGTAAGGGCGACTTTTCAATTGACCGTCTTAATTCCGAAAAAAAAAAATTAATTTCTCGACCAATAATCAATGACCCAAACAGCGCGATGAACCAATCAGAATTCGACGAATGCACTGCTCAAAAGGAAGAGACTAAAAAATGGGCCATTTCCGAGTTCATGTCTGCCTCTTCTTCAAAGCGAGTCTAAGTGCGAACTTTTTGTAATGGTAATTAGTTCTACATTACATATGAATGAAAGCTAATTTTCACAACAAAGACTTCGCACTTAGACTCGCTTTCAAGAGGAGGCAGGCGTGAACTCGGAAATGGCCTATTATAAACCAATCCACACACAAACTTAGCAGAACCAAACGCGCAATTTCTCTCGTCACACAACTTATTTGGATCTCAAGGCGAATAGTCAACGAATAAACTATTGTGTGTGCTTTACCTGCTTTATAGCCAAAAGAAGTTAAAAGGGGTGAAATTCGAACGGCTATTAATTACAAAACGCTGGTCCTTTCCACCAACGAACATTGCCTTTCCCTTAACGCTGACTCAAACTTTTGAGTGTACTCGACATCCCGGGGGAGGGGGGGGGGGGGGGGGGCACTTTAGGAATTTCTGGGTGGGGATGTGCCGCTGGGACCCTGGAACCCTTAGCCTATACCAGAGCTAATTCAGCTGAATTTTGCTATCCTATACTAGAGTAAAATCCCACCGATTTCCGTCTAAATTCCGATTCTTGACAGTTAATAATATCCAGAGGTGTTTCAGGATAGCCATTAATTGACACTGTTAAGGCTGAGTTACGTAAACTTAAACTTTGCCGATTTGATTTTTTTACATTCTTGAGTGGGATTTTCTGGTTTCCTTAGTGTTGATAAAATCTTTATCGACTGGTCTGTTTCGTGAAAAATGATTCCCTATTCTAGACCGAAAGGCTATTATTTTTTTATATACTCTATCCTAGAGTAAACTGTTTGAAAACCATACCCTTCACAGCTGCACATACCTATATAATCCATATAATGATTCATGTATATTCTTAACCTATTTCTGTGTACTAATGGAGGCAGCATTGTTAACTACGTTGACAATTTTGTTCTCTGCAAAGCTTCTTGGTTCAACCGGCCGAGAAAAGTTGGCCATGGTTTGATACAGAGTTCAAGATTGAAACGACAAACAGCCATTAGGAAGTAATAATATCATTTATTATATGGCAAAGATAGTCTTGGGCTAAATCTCAGCGCTTTGATTGGTTCTTTCTCAGTCGGGATTTTGCAGTACGGACCATTTCCGTGGAAACGGTTTAAGCTGTGTATTTTTGTTTTGGAGCAAAGCCTGCAAATTCATAATTTGCAACCAAAACAGCGAAAAAAAAAACTGTAAATATTGTCATTCTTCACAGTGAAACTACCAGAAAAAGGTAAAAAGATTGAAAGATAAAAAGATTGAAAAGCTAAAAAGATAAAAAGCTAAAAGATAAAAAGCTAAAAAGATTGATTGCACCGGAAGTGCATTTTACTATCAGAAACAGAGTGACATATAATAAACAACTTACTAACCGAGCTTGCTGCGAAATTGAAGAAGGTACACGGGCAAGACGCTGAGAAACAATCCAGAAACCAAAGAAAACCAAAGCACAGCAAGGAAGCGAACTGTCACAGTTTGCTTTTTTCTGCCTGGTCTAAAGTTTGATAGAGTTTCAGATCGCGATTTCATCAATTTTATAGTAGTGAGCTTGCTCATCCTCTTGGTAATTATAAAACATTCTTTTCTCTAATCACCTCAGTCTGAATTTCTCGAATGGATACCGTACAGCGCTGCTTGTTTGTGCAGCCGAGCTATGTGACTTTTCGAGTATCTGAGATACCACCACAGACGTGTTCCACGTGTTCCATGTGATATGCGACAGTTTCCTCCCTTGGATTCCTCGTTAGCTATGGTTTAGCACTCGTTAATTCATGCTCTATAAGCTGAAAGAGGAAAATCGACTTAATTTACCCACACGTTGCGGTACAATAATGACGTCCAAGATTAAACAGGTCTGCAATAAGTGCACAGTAAAGCAACAAAAACATTTTTTTCTTGTTACATGACTAATTCTTTTGGTTCCAATACAGCTGTGAATGTTAACTCACTGATCGTTTCTCATCATGCAGAATCCACACAACTCAATCGTTAGCAGAGTAACTTTTCCGCAAACATTGATCTCATTGTATAGAGGCCTACCTGGGATTTAACACACCAGTTCTACTACTTTCAGTCAGATCATTTAAATGGACATCATGATAGATGCCTACACTCTACAAAATTGATCTGAAATAACTGTGGCCTTTCTCAATTCTGCTCTGCCTAGCATACTCCGCTTGAGGTGAATTAGCTTGATGCCGGGTTCACGTGCCGCACGCATTTTTGCGCATAGTTTTGCGGTTCTCTTCATAGCAAAGACGCGAAATCATCAAATTTGAGGTTTTGACGCCACCTTTAGCGTACAACGGCGAACCATTTATTCTCTATTTTTGCTCCTAACTCGCTCATACCAATTTATTTTTAGGATACTTCGCCCACATTGTGAGACGTGAAGGAGATGGAACAATGGCGGAAGACTTACGATAATGAAAAGATATATTTTGAGGTGACGTTTTTGTCGTCGTCGCTAACTTCTCTTTCGTAAACAAGCGATGCCATTTTTGACGGTCGATGCTATTTTTAGTAACCAAGCCTTTTTATTCGGTTAGCTTTAAGTAAATTATTAGGACAGGCTTCATTAAAATACTTTAAAATTGCCAGTTTAAAGGTGTAGTGCAGAGGTTAAGTCCATTGCACTTGCGCTTTCACAATTTTTCTATTTTTTTCTAAGGTTTTTTCGCATTCTTTTTTAATTCTTAGTGACATACACTGCTAATCTAGTCCTAGATTAAATATTTCTTTCCTCGTTGGCAAACGACAAACTTAAAGTGCCCATAACCTAACTTTACTCACTTAGTCATCTGAATCTACACATATCTCATAGACGTTTCGCGAAAAAAAAAAGTGCGATTTTCCCAAAACGCGATTTAAAAATGAAATTAGAAAACGTTCAAATTTGCCGCCATTTTGGCTCACCATTCGCCTTAGTCTTCTATCGATTCTTCCCGGTCACAATACCACTGTGACGTAGTTAAGGAACAGTTAACTTCAAGTGAAAAAGGAATAGCGATATAAACTGCGACTGCTCGCTCGGCTTCGTTCTCTGCTCGGTGAGAATGCTTTACTCGTCGGGATTTTACGTTTACTACGGAGTGTCATTCACGACATTGAGTGCTGTGGGCTGTGAAAGACTCATAGCCTTAGAATATCACCTAAGATACTCTGCAATTCTCCGTCGTCGGCGAGTTTTGAAAACGGCTTTGTTCATTTGGTTGATAAACATACTGTTAACATTTTTGCAATGGGCGCAGAATGACGTTTTTCGAGGTATTCATCTGGTAATGTGGTCCTTTTTCCTCGTAACTACTGTTATCATCCAAATCACAATCCTGAAAACAGTAATTCGCCACCAAAGACAAATTAAAAAACACCACCCCACGTCCACGTCCGCAATGCGAAAAATGCAAATCAAGCTGGCAATAAATGTTGCGTCCATCGAGGCAGTTTATGTACTGTTTGTTTAATCTTCCTGTTCTAGTTGTCACCCTTAGCCATCAATTCCTCTTCGACAACATTGACAGTTACAATTTCTACAGCTGGTCTGAAACAGCTGCATTTTTCAATCTTCCCTCAATCCTTTGGTCTGTGTGTGGAGAGTTAAAGCCATTAGGAAGGTAATCGCTGAAGTTTTCTCGAAGAAATCGCAACAAAAAGACGCTTTTCTTGTGAAATTTCGGAAAATAACACCGTCGTCTAAAAACGGTGAGGAAAACGAGCTTGCCATAATGATTGAGCCATAATAAATATCTGAATATCTTTAACTAACTATTTAAGCCTTCTTCTTCCTTGTAGGCTTACGTGTTGGAAGTGTGATAAAGCTAATTTTCCGTCCTACTACTTCGCAGCCTGTGGATATGCTAGCCAGTGAGCCATACTCACAGATCTATAAGCAGAGGCCAAAAGTAAACGTTCTTTCAAACTCTATAGGTGATTATGTGGAGTTTACGTGGCCGAGTATTTAGGGCCCTTTTCTTGAGCTCACTGAGAACAACTCTAGTTTAAGTCCCATACTGCGTGGCTACCAGCCAAACTTGAAGCTACTGTATCTTTAATATTAGTTTCACTGTCCATGGAAAGCGCCGATGCATGGGGAGTGGTCAGTTAAGGCATAATATTTTATCTTCCTTCCTTGAAATCGAAACCAGAAAAGCGAATGATTCAACTCTTGCACCCAGTTAACCAGATTTCTAGTGAAGAGCCTTGTCATCTCAGAGCTTTACTAGTGTTCGCAATTTTTTTCTTTCTTTCCACCGGCCTTTTTGCAAGACGGCCACCCTCTGGACTTTTCTACGAAAACCGAATAAGTGTGAAGCTAGGTCATACTGAGGAACATTTTCTCGTAATAACGCTACGTAAGAAGTTCAAACTGAACCAACCAACTTAAAGTAGCAAGTCACCATATTTGTTTTTAGAATGAAGCTTTTAAAAATTGATATTCTCTGAACTAACTTTTGGTTAATTACTGAAAAACGCCTGGGCAATATTAGAGCAAAATTTTGCATCTAACAATTAATTTCGCCGATATGAGAAGCTATAGACTGAAATTTGTCTAGGAAGCCCTACTTTTAAAGGCTACAATTTTTCACGACAATTTTAAAGCCCATAATTTGAAAAAGCTTTTATTTGGTAGCCAAAAAATTAAAATGTTTGTATTTGGCAGGCAAATAAGAACTTTAATGAAAAATAGGACATTTTAACATCTACAACCACGGTTTCTTTGTTAAATTTTGAGCATTTTATCAATCCGGGAAGAAAAATAAAATCTAGAAACTTTTGTGCTACACATGGGTTCATCTGCAGTGGTTATGTTTTAAAGACGTTAGTAAACACGAAGACGTATCATAAAAGGGGTCAGTTGCTTCACGATTTGCTTTTGTTCGAATTCACATCAAAGCACAATTGATTATCCAAGATGGCGATCAACAAACAGCTTAGTTAATGTATGAAGATGGTTCTGAAACTCGACAAGTTTCTTTGTTTCGTGTTTTTGTTCGCTGTTTTGGCCCTTACCATTCATGCATAAACCACAGCCTTTTTCTAAAAGACAACCAGTCAAAAGTTTCGATTAATTTATTTTGTCAAAACTCTGTTGTGAACTGAGGACAAAATATTGTGCGTGGTCACTGTCAAGTTAGCATGAAGCGCTGCCTCACTTTCCTCGCTTTTGTAGTTTCCAGAGTTTCTTAACGAGTCCAGCTATATGAACTCTGCAAACAGTAAGAAAGAGACGAAACCCCTAAAAGATATTTCCAGCGCGAGAAAAAGGAAAGGGAGATTTAAAAAAAAGAAATGACATGTAACATTTCATAACATATTACGGACACATTGCAATTAAAGGCTTTTTATTGCACTAATTCAGTATCGCAGAGCTTTATACTGTATGCGTCCACGGCATCTGCGTGTGCCTAGGGCACCACGCCTTGTATAGCGAGTCTTTGTGTTTACACAACAGTAACTTAAGCAGTTGCTAAAGAAGCCTGAAAAAAATTCATGCGTTTGTGCTTCACTGCTTTACAGTAAACGTGATCTGAGCAAACAAGGAATATGGGAGCTGGTCTGTTACGAGTTCATAATACAGGTGAATGAATGATTGAGAAATCGCGCTCTCAGAGTCGTATATATTAATCATTTCACTTAACTTAGAGTCATTTCAGTCCCAGTTCAAAATATAAGTCTTCAAAGACCGTATTACAGGCGCTTCAAATCCTATTATAATTACTGAAACGAAGAGGAAAAGTGGACATATAGATTGAAATAAACCATTGGGAAAATCAACTGCACGGACTGTCCCCACCCCTTCTGTACAACTTGACATCAAATGTATCAGCTGCCGCTAAAATCCGTTCTCAGGTTGAATCCGTTTTTACCTAGGTTAAATTGGTTTTCATATATTTTACCTACAATAGTTGAATACTCACTCAGATGAATTGAAGAAACCTTTTTTTGGAGCCTATAATTTAAGCCTAGAGAAAATAAAAATTCAGGTTATATTTAGTTTTGGTTGTTATACATAGACGTCAATTGACTTATTCTGCAAAAGTAAATAATGAAACGAACTGCGTTGGATTGAACATGTTCGTCGTTGTATTGTAATGGTAAAGACACAGGACTTTAGTTCGAGTACCGGTAAGCACATAGTGCAGTTCTTTGTTCCCTTACTATGTTGTATTGTTGAGTATGAAGAGTATGAATGCAGAAACCGATAAGATGATTTGATATCTGATTTAAACAAGGTAGAGTGCATATTAAACCTAGGTAAAATGAGGATTACCAATTTAACCTACGTAATGTAAAAACTGACTCAACTTGAGCCAGGATTTGATAGGTAATTTAAATTTATAGGTAATTTAAACTGATTCAATCTGAGCCCGGATTTGACCGACAACATATCTACGAAAGCTAGTAGCAATTGACTTGAGAATGTTTATCTCCAACCGAGTTCTCAAGTAGACAAAGTCGTTTTACGAAGAGTAATAACACCTTGAAACTTTGAAACAAATTAATCTTGAGTTTTCCAAGGCTAGCGATTTTATTTAATCAATATTTTTAATCATTTATCAAAATTTTAACCCAACTGGCGTGGGTCATTGAAAAGCCTTAAGTTGCAAAAAATACACAAAAAGCCTTTGAATCTTTCTTGGGAGCATTATTTTCTCTTTATTTGTTAACAGCTGATGTCTTCGTGTTTATACGCTTTCCTTAAAATCAATAAGTTCATTTTTTTTCTTTATTACTAAGGACAAACCCAGTTATTTGGTTTGTTTTATATTACGATGAAATATGGCTTTAACCAATCAGGCTGATCATGCTGTATTCTCAGTGAAACAGTAGTAAATTACCATTTGATTCCTAAAAAGATACTGTCGAGAGCCTAGCAATATTGTATATTTAGCTGGGTGTTTAGGTGCCTGGCTAAAAAGAAGATAAAAATTGGTGCTAACTTGAGGAAAAATATGAATCCACAATGGGGAATGACTTGGTCAGGATGTCTTACAAGATCATGTATTTCATCTTTCGTTGGCAAATTAGCATTCCTAAGTCAGTGAAAGAAGGGAATACGCCCTGGACTTGAAACGTTCACCATATGCTATTATGAGGGGGTTAGAGTTAGTTCATTTTTCTGACTCTCATCAGCAGGCACTGTTTCTTAGGAACAGCAAGCCTTTAGGCACGGAAAAAGTCCGCTTTTACTTCCCCCATATTTACCCTCATTGACTAACCAAAATAATGACGGTGATGATGATGATGATTACGATGACTATGACGCAGATTACGACGATGATGATGATGTCGATGATGTTGATGACCATTATGTAAATTGATGTAGATTATGACGACGACGATGATGATCATGTTAATGATGTTTCTGATCACACTGACATTTTTTATGTGTTGATGGTGATAATGACGATGATGATGTTGATGTGATTGTGACAGGATTTTGATGATGACGACGATGATGGTGATGTTAGTGATGATGTTAATGATGATAATGATGATGTTGTTGTTGTTGTTGATGATTACGACGATGATATTGATGTTAATGATGATGTTGATGATAATATTCATGTTGATGATGATAAATGATGCTGATGATGTTAATGATGACGTTGATGATGATAATACTCACGTTGATGGTGATGATGTTAATGACGATGATGATGATGATGATGATGATGATGACGTTGATGACGTTTGTATGTATATTTTGTAGGCGCCTCATTAGCAGTTCTTTCATGGCAATTTGTTCGTTCTTGTATTAATTGTTTTTCCTATTCAAAGGCGTTAGCCTCAGAGGGGCGTATTTAACCCTCATTATGCATGTTTCGATATATATAAATATAGCACATACGTCTTGTGGTAAAGCGTTCAAATTTACCGTTTAGTTATATAAGTTTCAAGTTTTCCTGGGCCGTCTAGTTGTGTTGGGCCGTTTAGCTTACTCCACGTCTCGGAGAAATCACCGATAAGGTTTGTAATTATCGGTTTCAAGTTTGTACGTATTTTTGTTTTATCAATCATGTAATTAACTCGCTCGTTAACCCTTTTATTTTAACTTTCCTGGTTTAGAACCAGCGATGTGGAAAGGATTGTTACTAGGGTGCGTATCATCGGTGTTTTTTTAGGAGAAACTAATAAAGTGTTAATGGCTTTCGCTGATCCGGTTTTCTTGCTTTTATAACGTTGATGATGATGATGATGATGATGATGACGTTGATGACGTTGATTACGTTGATGATGATGATGATGATGATGCTGATGATGTTAATGATGATGTTGATGATTATAATACTCATGTCGATGGTGATGATGTTAATGACGACGATGATGATGATGACGTTGATGACGTTCATGATGATGATGATGATGACGATGATCTTGATAACCCTCAGTACCTTCGAAGCCCCTCTGTGCTCAGATTTGGAGCATTTTCAAATTTTCTTCGAACTCTTGAAGGATCTTTCGAGATATCTGGATCTCCTTTCTTGCAGAGCCTATCTCTGAGAAGCTTCCTAACAGCATCTCGAATCTCCTCGCCTCGCCAGAGACAAATCAATGGATTTATAAATGAGTTTAAAAAAGCAACAGTTCCGCTCCAACTGTAGTAATCGTAGGTGTCTATATGACCCATAACTAGCTGGTGCAAAGCTGTAACGACAAGGACAGGAAGATTGAACAAGAAATAAATTCCAACAACGTAAGCTATGTCGACTGCTAACTTCACTTGCGTTTTAAAATTATGATGGCTAGAGGAAGACAGTGGCAGCTGTTGTCTTATAATTTGACGCCGATGGTGGCGAACGATGACGTGGATTTTCAGTTGCGAAATCACCGCAATGATCAGGAAAGCCAACCACGAAACAGGTGCAGGCCTCGGGCGATTGCATTGTGTACCCACTGTAGAGATGCGAGCGCAATGTTGAGAACCCAGATGAAGATGATTACCATTAAAACGCGTTTTGCAGTGACGAGGCCTTTGTAGCGAAGGTGCAGTCTAAGCGCCAGAGAGCGCTCGAAGCTGATTGCGCTCAAGGTCGTAACAGAGACACCATAGCAGATGTAAAAACCGTTCGCATACAGTCTCCTGGTCATGCATCGGACGTAACCTTGGTGAATTTCGCCGAGACGATAAGCGATGTAACTCGGTTGTACGATTCCGCTAACGAGAATATCCGAGAAAGCTAGACATGCTATTAAGAGGCACGATGGCGAGCGAAGACGGCCTTATGCGCCTACTGGCGCAAAGAGAAATGATGATGATGATGATGGCGAGCGAAGCGATGGATTGACAATTATGGCAAAACACACCAAGACGTTAGCGATAACCTCGAATGGAGCGAAAAATGCGTTTAAAACACTAGTGATTAAACTGCTTATATAGCGAAGATGAGCCTGCGCTTCAAATCCTATCATAATTACTGAAATGAAGGCTAAACAAGCGCATACCTGAAATGCATATACTTAATACACATGTAAAACTTATTAATAAAGATACAGCTTTTCGCTGCTAAAGTATTCACTTAAGGATGGCGGAACTGAGATCACGAAATGAATACGTTAAATGAATACGTTAGCCGCGAAAAGTTGTATCTTTATTGGGATATATATTCTCTTTCGTTTTCATTGTTTCTTGTTTATTTTCGTAGAGTATTGTACTACCTCCTTTCGTTACTATCAATATCACCTCATAAGCTACTAAAATTACTGTTATATATTCAGTTTTAAAAAAAAAATTAGCTAACGGTAACCGTTACTTCTGAAGATGTATGATGAGACATACGAAACGACGACAAGTCCCTAAAAATTTATTTCAGTTGTGAGGCTTATTTAGCCTCATGTTTGTCACCGCAGTTTGCGTTCGATTTCTAATCAAGGTTCGTCGGCCAAAGACGAAAACTATCTTTCCTACAAAGGAGTGGTTTTCCAAAGACACAATCAACATTGCTTTGCTTTGATAAACAGAGGCAACAGCAAATCGAAAGTGGTTGTGACCAGGGGCCCGTTTCTCGAAAGTCCCGAAACTTTACGGGCCATTTTCGGGTGTCACAATGTCTTCTGTATCTCAAGAACAGAGAGGATTTAAGTCGTCAAACTTTACAGACATGTTTCTTTTAATTGGCTTAAAAACATGTTAAAAGATCGGCTTTCCAAAACAAGTGGTTAGCAGTTTCACAATCAGTCAGTGTAAAACGCAGACTGCAGACTGCAGACCGGGGGTAAAATGCAGACTGAGGTTATAATTTAATTGTTGAAAAAGCCCAAACCCATTAGAAATGCTAACATTTAAGCCTAAATATTGTTTTAGGCCTAATTAGGCCTAAGGTTAGCATTTCTAAAGGGTTTGGGCTTTTTCAACAGTTACGTTATAACCTTAGTCTGCATTTTACCGCTGGTCTGCAGTCTGCAGTCTGCAGTCTGCGTTTTACACTGACCGGTTTCACAAATGGCTTTTCGGGCCAGAAAGATTTTGGGGACTTTCGAGAACCCAGAACGGATCTGCCACAGTCAGGTGGGACACTCTATGACAAATACGCAACAACGCGTTAAACTGACAAGGTGAAGATACTTCATGACCGCGACGGTCATTAAAAACTAACAAATCGGGAACAAGCGCTCCGGATTAAATAGTTCTAAGGAGTTACTAAACACTTCAAACGATATACTTAGGGAGCATGAAACGATGGATTATCGTCTCCCTGTTCGGCCTCAAAGTTTTTTTGTTATGTATTTACCATGAAGTGTCCTACCTGACTGTGGGGGTTCCTGTGGGGGTTCAGTTCCAACCGTTCGGAAATGCGCTCTTACATTTTGCTTCCGATTCATCCCCGGTCCTTCACGGCCACAGTATACAAACTGAACGCCCGCCTGATATCAAGCCCACAGTTTAATGCAGTTTCATTATTTCAGTTCATTTCATTTGTGCATAAGGGAAAAAGCCCTCAAGTTTCAAGAGGACCGTAATAAAAGCCCATTCGAACGCAACTCAACGTCCGGTAAAATTGTCTTTATTCTGGATACATTCTTTGATCCATAATAGCTCATTTCTTACTATCTATAAATCTTTATGCATATCAAATACTTATGTTATATCTTAATTAACTTAACTACTTTCCGAATTAAGGTAGATAAGCCGCTTTCCTTGAGAGCACACAACAAGAATGAATTAGATAAGAATCTTTTTCTATCAATATACGGTCTTGCCCCATCACAGTCACAAGTGGGCTTATTTTTAGATACACTTTTATCGCAAAAACAAACAAAGGGCCGCCAATTTTAACCGATCAGACGAAGCGATGTCACGCGTGACTGCTTTTGCCACGTTTTTTCAGGCACATAACTGATTTTCGCAGGAACGGGTATTCTAAAAATAGACTCATTTGTCACTGTACTGGGGAGCCCACCCATGCTAAAAGAACACTAGTACTCTTATCTAATTTGCACACAATAAATACATAAAACTACGATACTCTCATTACATTTTTGTCTTCGTTTTTGATCAGTTAGGCATAAGCCACTGATGTGGATGATGAACTCCTTTGTTTGGGTGTATTGGAGGGGATTCTATCTGGCTGCTGTCATAAGTTATTTCTCAAGCATATAGGTTGGAGTTCTATAGGCTGAGATTTCCTTAAGTGCAGCTATGATCCTCGCAGTAATGAACGCAATTTTAGCAATAGCTTAGAGAAGCCTGAAAAACCGCTGCGACGCTCTGACCAACTGCGCTATGAAGCCACTGACGTAAGGAGCTGGTCATTTGTGGCTTCTCATGAAATGAATGAACCAAAGCACGAATGAAATGATATATGAAATGAGTCATGCATTGAACTGCGGATATGAAATCAAGTGGAGCTATGATCCTCGAAGTTATGAACGCAATTTTAGCACTGAAAACTGTTTTTACTCGTAGAGATTTCTTTATTGATGGAGATGTTGAAAGCTGTTTATCAACGCACAACAATATCCTTTCTTGGTATTTTCACAGTTGTCATGTGATTTCAGACGATCGCAGACTACTGTAGATCCTAGTAGATCGGCGATAATCACAGAGGATGCCAAAAAAGCGGTCATCTTAAAAGTGTTAGTAAATGGTTAATCTTATTGGGCTTCAATAGCGTCTCTATTAACAAATAAATAGGCCATTTTCGAGTTCATGTCTGCCTCCTCCTCAAAGCGAGTCTAAGCGCGAAGTTTTTGTTATGAAAATTAGTTTTCATTCATATGTAAAGTAGAACTAATTACCATCACAAAAACTCGCTTTGAAGAGGAGGCAGACATGAACTCGGAAATGGCCTATTGCCTGACGTTCAGCACGGTTAAACACAAAACACAGGTGGTATGATTTGCAACAGGCTATGTCATGCGAGTGCAACAAGTGGAACAAAAACATTTCCCGAACAACATACCGTCTTTCCACATGCGCGCAAAACTTTTGTACATTATTTCCCGTTGTTTGCAAGCCTTTGACTTGAAATGAGCAAATTTGTACTTACACAGAAAAATCTTTCTATAATTCAGACAAAATACTAATCAGGGTAACAGTTAAACTGTATCAGGGTTTGCATAAATATGCGTGGGGACAGTGATTCTGTTCTACTTGCAACGCTGAGGGTTCTTTTCCGAAACGATGTTCCGTTGAGGTTAACACTATTATCACCTCTGCGGTTTTCATAAACAAGAGTTCGTAAGGACGATCCTCTGGACATTCTTTTGGGGGTATTGACCGGAGGTTTTGTACCAGAAAAATTGCTGTCAATACTTTGAAAACTCGGCTGGCTCGGCATGGACTTCCCAGCCGCCTTTTCGAGCCTGCCACGTGGGTCTTCAATGTCACTCGTTGCATCATCCTCGCTGCCATCACTCGGACTCGGTAATCGCTGTTTTTGTTTATTTCTGGAACTCGATTCATTGGAATCTGTGCAGCTTCGCCAGGTATCTTCCCCTAAAACCTCAAGATTAGGATATCTCGTGCTGGCTTCAAGTCTCCTGTCACACTTTTCGATGCCCTCGTATCTGCATTTTAGAGACAAAGTTAAAGTATCCTTGGCAACCTCGTTCGTGTTTTCTATCTTTTCTGGTTGCATAGTATTCCCACGGACCCTTTGCAAATGACCTTCAAAAGAAGAATTCGGGCTTACACTTTTGACATATTGTTTATATACCTTTCTAAGCTCGTTCTCGCTATTTTCTGTCCTTTCACTGTCGCTTAGATATATTACCTTGAAGCCGGAGTTTATCCTTGCCAGATCGCTTCGGTAATGATAGAAATTCTGAATATGCTCGAAGCAATCAGGCACGAAGTCGTGAATCAAATCTTCGTATTTCGTTTCCACAACAAGGTCGCCCCTTGCGCTTGGTGCGTCAGCAGCGCATTTTGCTGATCTTCTCAGGCACTCTTTTCCGATAGTCGGTTCTGAACGGAATGACAACGTACGGAAAGCGTTCTTCATTATTTGAATTTGCGATCTGCGTCGACATTCCTCAAACTGTGAAGCGTCTCGTTTTCGCGGAGTCAATGGCCCGCGACTGACGCTAAAGATGCAGTCCTTTT
>CASBPP010000001.1:550000-557500 GCA_949126865.1 Montipora capitata | reverse complement strand
TTTCGGTTATGTTAATTTGATAATAACAACCACAACAACTGTATTTTGAATTGTGAGAAAGTCGTAAAGGGTTTATAGTGAATGTCGTTATTATGCAGAGGGGCATTGGCCAGTTGATAGTGTAAGCTATATTATATAGAACTTTTTTCAGTTACTCATGGCCATAGGGCTTGCGTTATGATTGGTTAAATTTAGCATACTAATACTTTTAAAAATAAAAAATAAATGTCAGAAAACCTTATAAAAAACGGTGAGAAATAGCTAGGAGCTAATGCATTTCGACAAAAAGGGAAAGACACATCCCTTACTTCCGAGAACGCGCAAGCAGCACGTAATTATCAAGGCAGAACCATGTTGTAGGTGCTGTGGTCCATCCTGGTCTTGTTGTAACAGACCACTCCATGTTATAATAATGAATGAGCTATTTTGTTGTAAGCAGGTGTATATATCTCTTTTTCGACGAAACCTCTAATGCGGCCAATAATACTAACTCTATTTACCACCTTTTTGCACGGATAGTTCGTGGTTGAGTGCTTTCCTCTAAACCAGGACAGTGACTTGCAGACAAATTTGTGTTCGTCAAGGTCACCTTCGAGTTGCTTGGCACGGTTAGTCCGGATACGGGGCGGTAACTTTTGGGATCGTCTTTTGCACGTGACTTGTGAAAAGGGGTCACCTTATCTTTTTTACCATGCTGCAAGGATCACAGTTTGTTGAATGGTCAAATTAAAGATTATGGAGTGTGGGGTAGCAAGAACATGGGCTCCATCTTTAAGTAGCCGAGATGGACTCCGGTTAAGCTTCCTTACTTTTAATTATTTACGTGTCCTCATGGTATTGATGATGAACACTATAACGATAACGATAAGGATGATGAGTATGATATGGTAATAGCATTATTCTGTTTGAATTCCTATCGTAGAGAACATTGTGGCGGGGAAGAGCACCACCCAATCCTCCATATACAGTGACGATTACTCTAATGGCACATCAGAAAAAGCAGTTGATGGGAATCCTGACCAGGAATTTAAGAATGGACAATGCTCACGTACTTTAGAAGATGATCCAAGCTGGTGGCGAGTGGATTTGAGCAGTCCTGTGCAGGTCTTTGAAGTGCGCATCGTCACTGGGAATTCGCCCTTGTCTGACGGGTCAAATGTTACAAGGAATCAAGTCTACAATATAACATTGGGTGAGAGAAACACTTTCAGAAATCTGCTGTTGAAACATAGTGAACTGAGCCATAAACGTAAGAACAAGAGACTTTTCAAGCTTGACTCCAAGAGAATCATAACTTAAATGTTTTGTTATTTAATGTAAAGATTTACAGATCGCAAAAGCTTTTTGTGTGCTCCAATTAAGAATTGGTTCATGGTTAGTGTGCGTATATGGAGTTGTGGAAGTTATGAGAGCACGATAGAGGAGTAAGAGTTGCTCGAAGCGATTGCCGAGGGCAACTCTAGTATCTTGAGTGCGTTCCGAACTCCCCAAGTGCATCCAATCTCGTTCCCAGAGCCTCCCTTACCTTTGTCCTGCGGAACGGGCGCGTGAGGCTCTGGAATAATCCAAAACCGGAACCAGAACACTCTGGTTCAGGTTAAATAACTGCGCGTGCGTGAGGGGAAACGGTTAGAAATCAACAAAAACATCTGAAGTTTACCTTGCCACGAAAGCGCTTATTTTTCACTCGCGAGACAGAACACATGAGTATAAACACATCTCGTAATACACTCGAAACTTTTAAACTGCGGAGAATAAAAATTAACGGGAGCAATTTTTTCAATGGATTATCTCTCTTTTCCGACCGCTGGTCAAGGTTAAAGTGCATCCAGAACTTAATATTTGAGTATGTGCACAGCATATACTCAAATAGCATGAACCAAATAGCATGAACCAATTATTTTATAACATATCAACACGAAAATCCGCTTCAGTGATTAAATTCGTAATTCTTATCATGGGAAACAGAAGCAAGAAAACATTTTATTGGCTAATTGAAAACACACCACCTTGAAAAGCAAGTGCACTGGAATTGGTGTGAAAAAATGCCCATAACTTTTGATAACTGACTATCGATAAAAACAAAGCGGAAAAAATATGTCCTCAACCTATAAAAGAAGTGACAAGTTCTGTAAAAAAAAAAAAAAATCTTTTTGACTCAACGCCTTGCTGAGTTTGGGCGTTTCAAAACAACATTTACATTCAAAACAGCATTTACACTGGATTGTGCAGTTGGTGAAAATAGGATAGTTTGGTGTCATGTTGTCTTGCGTATCCAGCAAACTTAGTTTCTTGACCTCACTACGGAAGGTATCGGTAGTAATAGAAAAGTCGGTGGGATCGGTGACAAGAGAGCGTGACAGGACCTCACTGCAATGGTCGATGGCCGAGTGGTGAAATGTGCTAGTAGGCTTTGATGACAAAGGGAAGGGCAACCATTCAGTCTCATCAATTTTTACGACTTTGGTATTGAATGGAAAAATGTTTGGAAATTCTTGGTTTTTGCTGGGGAAGTCTTTGTCCATTTTATCTTAACAGAAGTGGTTGTTTGTCAAGGGGAAACATATATCGTCACGGTTTGCTTGTAGACATTTGCACACGTCATCTCATATATTCACGGCCGTGAGTTTGGTTAAGAGGTAAAAGACGCGTAGAGTACGTTGTTGAGTGATTCGGGCACTCGTGCTATTTTTTAAGAACACAATAGAAGTGCTTTGAGAAGCTTGAGCTGCAGGCTCTTTAAAGTAGAAATGCTCTTGGCCTAAAATGCGCCACGCACTGTCCCAAATCCTCTTATTTTTTTCTCCTTTAATAGCAAGATGAAGCTACTTTTCAAAGCTATTAACGATGTGCACATTTTTGCTCCGCGTTTTGTCCTCTCCCCCGCTGTCTAATAATTTCATACTTTTCCACGAAATAAGAGGAAACGCATCACGTGGAGTATGAAGTAACTCGCAGATCCTCGATGGGAAATCTAACGGTAGCTCGCAGTGGTTTCTCTGTCGGGAAGCGTAGGACAAACTAACTGCTCGCGGGGTAGCTGTAAAAGCGAGTGAAGATGAAACTTCTGACGCTTTCGCTTAAGTGTATTTTAGTGTTTCAGCGTGGATTCCATCGTAAAGAATACCATCTTGCAAGCAACACGATCGACAAATTTTTGTGAAAACGACACCAATGTCCTCTTCTACCACAATTTTATGTTTCCGTTATTCTGAATTGCTTTGACAAGACCTTTTTCCACGGAATTCTTCCCAAAGAGACTGATGTAATGTTTTCCCACGGTACGTTTGTAACAGTTACGGGAATCAGTTTTTAGCAGCGTGGGAAAATTCCCGTGCTATAAACGGTTGCTATTTATTAGTCGAAACTGGTTAAGCAGCTGGTTAAGGCCGCTGTTACACGATGAAACTTTTAGCTGAAACTTATGTGCAACGGCGCTGCAAAAAAAGTTTCAGCAGAATTTGCACCGTGTAACATAAAAGGACGAAACTCGTTCGGAAACGTTGAAACTGGTCTTGAAATGTTGTTTACATGGCCTTAGCCTGTTTCTGATTGGCTTACGCAGCGTAGCGTAACAAGACTGATCATGAGTGAGACCAGTTTCACGAAGTGGTGTTACATGGTTGTCTCCAGTTTTTATCACCACTGCGATTGCTGCGACCATTGCAGAAGTAGAAAGCGGTTCTACTTTTCGTGAAACTTGTCTCGCAACGGAAGTTCCAAAAAGGTTCACGAAACCGACGATGTTACACGGTGCAATGCCTCCTGGAATTTGTTTCGCAGCGCCGTAGCACACAAGTTTCAGCTAAAAATTCCAACGTGTAAAGCCGCTGTTACACGTTGAAACTTTTAGCCGAAACTTATGTGCAACGGCCCTGCAAAACAAGTTTCAGCAGGCGTTGCACCGTGTAACATAAAAGGTCGAAAATCGTTCGGAAACGTTGAAATTGGTCTCGAAATGTTGTTTACATGGTCTTAGCCGGTTTCACATTGGCTTACGCAGCGTAGCGTGACAAGAGCGAGGGATACCAGTTTCACAACGTTTTTGTCACCACTGCGATCTTTGCAGAAGTAGAAAGCGGAAATTCAAAAGGTTTCACGAGAACAGACCATGTTACAAGGTGCAACGCCTGCTGAAACATGTTTTGCAACGCCGTTGCACACAAGTTTCAGCCAAAAGTTTCAACGTGTAACAGCGGCTGTAGACAATTCAAACCCCGACGTTTAATTATTAATTATTTTTGTGGTTTATATATTTCTGAGATGCTTTAAGTCTCGAGGTTCTTTAAGTTAGGGGAAGACAGCGACGGTAAAAAAAAAAAAAAAACAAACAAACAGCACTGAAACTAGTTTTAGATTTCGAATCTCCCTCCAAATTCTGGGGCTTTCTGTGTGGTACTTCGTTATATTACTTACCGACTTCCGCTGACCAAAAAGCTCGAGGACTATGGGTTCGAGATTGGGAGCCACCAAATCACAAAATTCCACTGCGAAAATAGGTTCAAATAGCGTGCTGATCAAGATCGCGACATTTTTCACAGAAAGGTCTTTCGTGGTTGGCCATAACGTATGCTGTAATAATAAGAAGAGTATAGCATGAACAGCTGTAATCTGTTGTAGCAAGGCCGAGTGGTAGTGGAAATTTCTGCATTCAATGTTTATGTCCATCCCATATTTGATCTTATGTTTGTGGTAAGTAGTGTTCCTCGCTTACGTACGGCTGCATATCATTTGCATAAAATATGCATATTGGAAATTATAGAGTTTCCATGGGAATGGAACCTTATTAAAAATGGCGGATTTGATGCAAATGAGGCTGGAACCTCATTAACATCCGCCATTTTGTTTTGGTGGGAAGTGGTCAATACTAATGAGCAGCAGGAGTCCATTAAATGTCACGCAAACCGGAAATCAGGCCAACATCACGCAAAATGAAAGTTTATTGACAAACCCTAATTTTACAAGTGGGAACGTGTGGGGGTCCGAGTGACCTACTCCGGTTCCCGGAGAGAAACTTGCTACACATTTATTCTAGGTGGTCTTGGACTGCTTGGCAACAATCGGATGAACTAGGACCACGTTTAGAAAGACCAATAGGAAGCAGTACCGCGTTGAGATCACAGTTAATCAAGGGACTTGTTAAGACAATTTAAAACCTTCAAAAGCAAGGACAATGCTGTCGCAATTGATGTTGAATTGACCGTGACCCTGCACAATCTTTTGTTTTTGCTTCGCACGGGTTTGCAAATTAGTTGCGCATAATTTAATCGAAGGATTTGATTTGTTATCTTCTCGAAAAAAGGTGTGTTTTGTGCAGGGTCAAAGCTAAAAATACGGACAAAAATATGAAACTAAGGGTGCGTTTTTTTGGGAAAACCCGACAAAGGATTCTTGAATCCAAAAACGGATTTTGCAACCCCCCCAGCCCTGTGCTTTTGACACACAACTCAGAGTTAGAACTGTCCATGGGCTGTTTGGGAAAGCAGGCCTTCACGGCAAGCCCCCTCAATTTTGAGAGGCCGCAATGGCTTGAGCACAGGCTACGGCCGTGCTCAAGCGAAAACTCCAGCAGCTACCTTTTATCGAATTCGCTCACATATCAAGGGCCAAACGCCTGAAATTTAGTCAAAAATTAGCTGATGACACTCGATTTACTCAGCCTGGCTCACAGAATGCCAATCTGGACAGAAACGCGCAGATAACTATAAATTAATCTAACTGGATTTGTCAAAAGGTGCGTGAAGAATTTAAGAAACCAAGCCAATTCTCCTGCGCCACAAAATTAAAAAAAAGCTACCCTCCCCACCCCTAAGCTTTGGTCAGACAACTGCCAATCACTACCCCACACCACATTGTGGGTTCACTCTAATTGGTGATCAAAGGCAAACTATCATTCAGGCCTAGACTAGTCCAGGAAAAATTGCCAAGGCATGCTACACTGTAAAGTCTCACTTAACAAGGCCACAAACTCTAACTGCAGTTAAAGTCTCAAAGCAGCAACCCCCCCAGCCCTGTGCTTTTGACACACAACTCAGAGTTAGAACTGTCCATGGGCTGTTTGGCAAAGCAGGCCTTCACGGCAAGCCCCCTCAATTTTGAGAGGCCACAATGGCTTGAACACGGGCTACGCCCGAGCTCAAGCAAAAACTCCAGCAGCTACCTTTTATCGAATTCGCTCACATATCAAGGGCAAAACGCGTGAAATTTAGTCAAAAATTGGCTGATGACACTCGATTTACTCAACCTGGCTCAAGAAATGCCATTCTGGAGAGAAAAGCGCAGATAACTATAAATTTCTAACTGGATTTGTCAAAAGGTGCCTGCAGAAATTGTGAAACCAAACCAATTCTGCTGCCGCCACAAAATTAAAAAAAAGCTACCATCCCCACCCCTGTGCTTTGGTCAGACAACTGCCAATCACCACCCCACACCACACTGTGGGTTCACTCTAATTGGTGATCAAAGGCAAACTATTATTCAGGCCTAGACTAGTCCAGGAAAAATTGCCAAGGCATTCTACATTTTAAAGTCTCACTTAACAAGGCCACAAACTCTAACTGCAGTTAAAGTCTCAAAGCAGCAACCCCCCCCAGCCCTGTGCTTTTGACACACAACTCAGAGTTAGAACTGTCCATGGCTGTTTGGCAAAGCAGGCCTTGACGGCAAGCCCCCTCAATTTTGAGAGGCCACAACGGCTTGAACACGGGCTACGCCCGAGCTCAAGTGAAAACTCCAGCAGCTACCTTTTATCGAATTCGCTCACATATCAAAGGCCAAACGCGTGAAATTTAGTCAAAAATTGGCTGATGACACTCGATTTATTCAACCTGGCTCAAGAAATGCCATTCTGGAGAGAAAAGCGCAGATAACTATAAATTTCTAACTGGATTTGTCAAAAGGTGCCTGCAGAAATTGTGAAACCAAACCAATTCTGCTGCCGCCACAAAATTAAAAAAAAGCTACCATCCCCACCCCTGTGCTTTGGTCAGACAACTGCCAATCACCACCCCACACCACACTGTGGGTTCACTCTAATTGGTGATCAAAGGCAAACTATTATTCAGGCCTAGACTAGTCCAGGAAAAATTGCCAAGGCATTCTACATTGTAAAGTCTCACTTAACAAGGCCACAAACTCTAACTGCAGTTAAAGTCTCAAAGCAGCAACCCCCCAGCCCTTTGCTTTTGACGCAAAACTCAGAGTTAGAACTGTCCATGGGCTATTTGGCAAAGCAGGCCTTGACGACAAGCCCCCTCATTTTTGAGAGGCCACAATGGCTTGAACACGGGCTACGCCCGTGCTCAAGCGAAAACTCCAGCAGCTACCTTTTATCGAATTCCCTCACATATCAAGGGCCAAACGCCTGAAATTTAGTGAAAAATTGGCTGATGACACTCGATTTACTCAGCCTGGTTCACAGAATGCCATTCTGGAGAGAAACGCGCAGATAACTATAATTTAATCTAACTGGATTTTTTAAAAAGTGCCTGAAGAAATTGT
>CASBPP010000001.1:527500-545000 GCA_949126865.1 Montipora capitata | reverse complement strand
TCTGAGTTGTGTGTCAAAAGCACAGGGCTGGGGGGGTTGCTGTTTTGAGACTTTAACTGCAGTTAGAGTTTGTGGCCTCGTTAAGGGAGATTTTACAGTATAGCGTGCCTTCATTGGCAATTTTCCCTGCACCAGTGTAGAGCTGAATGATAATTTGCTTTTGATCACCAATTAGAGTGAAGCCACACTGTGGTGTGGGTAGGTGATTGGCAGTTGTATGACCAAAGCACAGGGGTGGGGAGAGTAGCTTTTATTTAAGTTCCTGACGGCAGCAAAATTGGCTTGTTTTCACAATTTGTGCAGCCACCTTTTGACAAATCCAGTTAGAAATTTATTATTATCTGCGCGTTTCTCTCCAGAATGGCATTCTGTGAGCCAGGCTGAGTAAATCGAGTGTCATCAGTGGATTTTTGACTGAATTTCAGGCGTTTGGCCCTTGATATCTGAGCGAATTCGCTAAAAGGTAGCTGCTGAAGTTTTCGCTTGAGCACGGGCGCAGCCCGTGTTCAAGCCATTGTGGCCTCTCAAAATGGAGGGGGCTTGCCGTCAAGGCCTGCTTTGCCAAACAGCCCAGGGACAGTTCTAGCTCTGAGTTGTGTGTCAAAAGCACAGGGCTGGGGGGGTTGCTGTTTTGAGACTTTAACTGCAGTTAGAGTTTGTGGCCTCGTTAAGGGAGATTTTACAGTATAGCGTGCCTTCATTGGCAATTTTCCCTGCACCAGTGTAGAGCTGAATGATAATTTGCTTTTGATCACCAATTAGAGTGAAGCCACACTGTGGTGTGGGTAGGTGATTGGCAGTTGTATGACCAAAGCACAGGGGTGGGGAGAGTAGCTTTTATTTAAGTTCCTGACGGCAGCAAAATTGGCTTGTTTTCACAATTTGTGCAGCCACCTTTTGACAAATCCAGTTAGAAATTTATTATTATCTGCGCGTTTCTCTCCAGAATGGCATTCTGTGAGCCAGGCTGAGTAAATCGAGTGTCATCAGTGGATTTTTGACTGAATTTCAGGCGTTTGGCCCTTGATATCTGAGCGAATTCGCTAAAAGGTAGCTGCTGAAGTTTTCGCTTGAGCACGGGCGCAGCCCGTGTTCAAGCCATTGTGGCCTCTCAAAATGGAGGGGGCTTGCCGTTAAGGCCTGCTTTGCCAAACAGCCCAGGGACAGTTCTAGCTCTGAGTTGTGTGTCAAAAGCACAGGGCTGGGGGGGTTGCTGTTTTGAGACTTTAACTGCAGTTAGAGTTTGTGGCCTCGTTAAGGGAGATTTTACAGTATAGCGTGCCTTCATTGGCAATTTTCCCTGCACCAGTGTAGAGCTGAATGATAATTTGCTTTTGATCACCAATTAGAGTGAAGCCACACTGTGGTGTGGGTAGGTGATTGGCAGTTGTATGACCAAAGCACAGGGGTGGGGAGAGTAGCTTTTATTTAAGTTCCTGACGGCAGCAAAATTGGCTTGTTTTCACAATTTGTGCAGCCACCTTTTGACAAATCCAGTTAGAAATTTATTATTATCTGCGCGTTTCTCTCCAGAATGGCATTCTGTGAGCCAGGCTGAGTAAATCGAGTGTCATCAGTGGATTTTTGACTGAATTTCAGGCGTTTGGCCCTTGATATCTGAGCGAATTCGCTAAAAGGTAGCTGCTGAAGTTTTCGCTTGAGCACGGGCGCAGCCCGTGTTCAAGCCATTGTGGCCTCTCAAAATGGAGGGGGCTTGCCGTCAAGGCCTGCTTTGCCAAACAGCCCAGGGACAGTTCTAGCTCTGAGTTGTGTGTCAACAGCACAGGGCTGGGGGGGTTGCTGTTTTGAGACTTTAACTGCAGTTAGAGTTTGTGGCCTCGTTAAGGGAGATTTTACAGTATAGCGTGCCTTCATTGGCAATTTTCCCTGCACCAGTGTAGAGCTGAATGATAATTTGCTTTTGATCACCAATTAGAGTGAAGCCACACTGTGGTGTGGGTAGGTGATTGGCAGTTGTATGACCAAAGCACAGGGGTAGGGAGAGTAGCTTTTATTTAAGTTCCTGACGGCAGCAAAATTGGCTTGTTTTCACAATTTGTGCAGCCACCTTTTGACAAATCCAGTTAGAAATTTATTATTATCTGCGCGTTTCTCTCCAGAATGGCATTCTGTGAGCCAGGCTGAGTAAATCGAGTGTCATCAGTGGATTTTTGACTGAATTTCAGGTGTTTGGCCCTTGATATCTGAGCGAATTCGCTAAAAGGTAGGTGCTGAAGTTTTCGCTTGCGCCCATGTTCAAGCCATTGTGGCCTCTCAAAATGGAGGGGGCTTGCCGTCAAGGCCTGAATTGCCAAACAGCCCAGGGACAGTTCTAGCTCTGAGTTGTGTGTCAAAAGCACAGGGCTGAGGGGGTTGCTGTTTTGAGACTTTAACTGCAGTTAGAGTTTGTGGCCTCGTTAAGGGAGATTTTACAGTATAGCGTGCCTTCATTGGCAATTTTCCCTGCACCAGTGTAGAGCTGAATGATAATTTGCTTTTGATCACCAATTAGAGTGAAGCCACACTGTGGTGTGGGTAGGTGATTGGCAGTTGTATGACCAAAGCACAGGGGTGGGGAGAGTAGCTTTTATTTAAGTTCCTGACGGCAGCAAAATTGGCTTGTTTTCACAATTTGTGCAGCCACCTTTTGACAAATCCAGTTAGAAATTTATTATTATTTGCGCGTTTCTCTCCAGAATGGCATTCTGTGAGCCAGGCTGAGTAAATCGAGTGTCATCAGTGGATTTTTGACTGAATTTCAGGCGTTTGGCCCTTGATATCTGAGCGAATTCGCTAAAAGGTAGCTGCTGAAGTTTTCGCTTGAGCACGGGCGCAGCCCGTGTTCAAGCCATTGTGGACTCTCAAAATGGAGGGGGCTTGCCGTCAAGGCCTGCTTTGCCAAACAGCCCAGGGACAGTTCTAGCTCTGAGTTGTGTGTGAAAAGCACAGGGCTGGGGGGGTTGCTGTTTTGAGACTTTAACTGCAGTTAGAGTTTGTGGCCTCGTTAAGGGAGATTTTACAGTATAGCGTGCCTTCATTGGCAATTTTCCCTGCACCAGTGTAGAGCTGAATGATAATTTGCTTTTGATCACCAATTAGAGTGAAGCCACACTGTGGTGTGGGTAGGTGATTGGCAGTTGTATGACCAAAGCACAGGGGTGGGGAGAGTAGCTTTTATTTAAGTTCCTGACGGCAGCAAAATTGGCTTGTTTTCACAATTTGTGCAGCCACCTTTTGACAAATCCAGTTAGAAATTTATTATTATCTGCGCGTTTCTCTCCAGAATGGCATTCTGTGAGCCAGGCTGAGTAAATCGAGTGTCATCAGTGGATTTTTGACTGAATTTCAGGCGTTTGGCCCTTGATATCTGAGCGAATTCGCTAAAAGGTAGCTGCTGAAGTTTTCGCTTGAGCACGGGCGCAGCCCGTGTTCAAGCCATTGTGGCCTCTCAAAATGGAGGGGGCTTGCCGTCAAGGCCTGCTTTGCCAAACAGCCCAGGGACAGTTCTAGCTCTGAGTTGTGTGTGAAAAGCACAGGGCTGGGGGGGTTGCTGTTTTGAGACTTTAACTGCAGTTAGAGTTTGTGGCCTCGTTAAGGGAGATTTTACAGTATAGCGTGCCTTCATTGGCAATTTTCCCTGCACCAGTGTAGAGCTGAATGATAATTTGCTTTTGATCACCAATTAGAGTGAAGCCACACTGTGGTGTGGGTAGGTGATTGGCAGTTGTATGACCAAAGCACAGGAGTGGGGAGAGTAGCTTTTATTTAAGTTCCTGACGGCAGCAAAATTGGCTTGTTTTCACAATTTGTGCAGCCACCTTTTGACAAATCCAGTTAGAAATTTATTATTATCTGCGCGTTTCTCTCCAGAATGGCATTCTGTGAGCCAGGCTGAGTAAATCGAGTGTCATCAGTGGATTTTTGACTGAATTTCAGGCGTTTGGCCCTTGATATCTGAGCGAATTCGCTAAAAGGTAGCTGCTGAAGTTTTCGCTTGAGCACGGGCGCAGCCCGTGTTAAAGCCATTGTGGCCTCTCAAAATGGAGGGGGCTTGCCGTCAAGGCCTGCTTTGCCAAACAGCCCAGGGACAGTTCTAGCTCTGAGTTGTGTGTCAAAAGCACAGGGCTGGGGGGGTTGCTGTTTTGAGACTTTAACTGCAGTTAGAGTTTGTGGCCTCGTTAAGGGAGATTTTACAGTATAGCGTGCCTTCATTGGCAATTTTCCCTGCACCAGTGTAGAGCTGAATGATAATTTGCTTTTGATCACCAATTAGAGTGAAGCCACACTGTGGTGTGGGTAGGTGATTGGCAGTTGTATGACCAAAGCACAGGGGTGGGGAGAGTAGCTTTTATTTAAGTTCCTGACGGCAGCAAAATTGGCTTGTTTTCACAATTTGTGCAGCCACCTTTTGACAAATCCAGTTAGAAATTTATTATTATCTGCGCGTTTCTCTCCAGAATGGCATTCTGTGAGCCAGGCTGAGTAAATCGAGTGTCATCAGTGGATTTTTGACTGAATTTCAGGCGTTTGGCCCTTGATATCTGAGCGAATTCGCTAAAAGGTAGCTGCTGAAGTTTTCGCTTGAGCACGGGCGCAGCCCGTGTTCAAGCCATTGTGGCCTCTCAAAATGGAGGGGGCTTGCCGTCAAGGCCTGCTTTGCCAAACAGCCCAGGGACAGTTCTAGCTCTGAGTTGTGTGTCAAAAGCACAGGGCTGGGGGGGTTGCTGTTTTGAGACTTTAACTGCAGTTAGAGTTTGTGGCCTCGTTAAGGGAGATTTTACAGTATAGCGTGCCTTCATTGGCAATTTTCCCTGCACCAGTGTAGAGCTGAATGATAATTTGCTTTTGATCACCAATTAGAGTGAAGCCACACTGTGGTGTGGGTAGGTGATTGGCAGTTGTATGACCAAAGCACAGGGGTGGGGAGAGTAGCTTTTATTTAAGTTCCTGACGGCAGCAAAATTGGCTTGTTTTCACAATTTGTGCAGCCACCTTTTGACAAATCCAGTTAGAAATTTATTATTATCTGCGCGTTTCTCTCCAGAATGGCATTCTGTGAGCCAGGCTGAGTAAATCGAGTGTCATCAGTGGATTTTTGACTGAATTTCAGGCGTTTGGCCCTTGATATCTGAGCGAATTCGCTAAAAGGTAGCTGCTGAAGTTTTCGCTTGAGCACGGTCGCAGCCCGTGTTCAAGCCATTGTGGCCTCTCAAAATGGAGGGGGCTTGCCGTCAAGGCCTGCTTTGCCAAACAGCCCAGGGACAGTTCTAGCTCTGAGTTGTGTGTCAAAAGCACAGAGCTGGGGGGGTTGCTGTTTTGAGACTTTAACTGCAGTTAGAGTTTGTGGCCTCGTTAAGGGAGATTTTACAGTATAGCGTGCCTTCATTGGCAATTTTCCCTGCACCAGTGTAGAGCTGAATGATAATTTGCTTTTGATCACCAATTAGAGTGAAGCCACACTGTGGTGTGGGTAGGTGATTGGCAGTTGTATGACCAAAGCTTAGGGGTGGGGAGAGTAGCTTTTATTCAAGTTCCTGACGGCAGCAAAATTGGCTTGTTTTCACAATTTGTGCAGCCACCTTTTGACAAATCCAGTGAGAAATTTATTATTATTTGCGCGTTTCTCTCCAGAATGGCATTCTGTGAGCCAGGCTGAGTAAATCGAGTGTCATCAGTGGATTTTTGACTGAATTTCAGGCGTTTGGCCCTTGATATCTGAGCGAATTCGCTAAAAGGTAGCTGCTGAAGTTTTCGCTTGAGCACGGGCGCAGCCCGTGTTCAAGCCATTGTGGCCTCTCAAAATGGAGGGGGCTTGCCGTCAAGGCCTGCTTTGCCAAACAGCCCAGGGACAGTTCTAGCTCTGAGTTGTGTGTCAAAAGCACAGAGCTGGGGGGGTTGCTGTTTTGAGACTTTAACTGCAGTTAGAGTTTGTGGCCTCGTTAAGGGAGATTTTACAGTATAGCGTGCCTTCATTGGCAATTTTCCCTGCACCAGTGTAGAGCTGAATGATAATTTGCTTTTGATCACCAATTAGAGTGAAGCCACACTGTGGTGTGGGTAGGTGATTGGCAGTTGTATGACCAAAGCACAGGGGTGGGGAGAGTAGCTTTTATTTAAGTTCCTGACGGCAGCAAAATTGGCTTGTTTTCACAATTTGTGCAGCCACCTTTTGACAAATCCAGTTAGAAATTTATTATTATTTGCGCGTTTCTCTCCAGAATGGCATTCTGTGAGCCAGGCTGAGTAAATCGAGTGTCATCAGTGGATTTTTGACTGAATTTCAGGCGTTTGGCCCTTGATATCTGAGCGAATTCGCTAAAAGGTAGCTGCTGAAGTTTTCGCTTGAGCACGGGCGCAGCCCGTGTTCAAGCCATTGTGGCCTCTCAAAATGGAGGGGGCTTGCCGTCAAGGCCTGCTTTGCCAAACAGCCCAGGGACAGTTCTAGCTCTGAGTTGTGTGTGAAAAGCACAGGGCTGGGGGGGTTGCTGTTTTGAGACTTTAACTGCAGTTAGAGTTTGTGGCCTCGTTAAGGGAGATTTTACAGTATAGCGTGCCTTCATTGGCAATTTTCCCTGCACCAGTGTAGAGCTGAATGATAATTTGCTGTTGATCACCAATTAGGGTGAAGCCACACTGTGGTGTGGGTAGGTGATTGGCAGTTGTATGACCAAAGCACAGGCGTGAGGAGAGTAGCTTTTATTTAAGTTCCTGACGGCAGCAAAATTGGCTTGTTTTCACAATTTGTGCAGCCACCTTTTGACAAATCCAGTTAGAAATTTATTATTATCTGCGCGTTTCTCTCCAGAATGGCATTCTGTGAGCCAGGCTGAGTAAATCGAGTGTCATCAGTGGATTTTTGACTGAATTTCAGGCGTTTGGCCCTTGATATCTGAGCGAATTCGCTAAAAGGTAGCTGCTGCAGTTTTCGCTTGAGCACGGGCGCAGCCCGTGTTCAAGCCATTGTGGCCTCTCAAAATGGAGGGGGCTTGCCGTCAAGGCCTGCTTTGCCAAACAGCCCAGGGACAGTTCTAGCTCTGAGTTGTGTGTCGAAAGCACAGGGCTGGGGGGGTTGCTGTTTTGAGACTTTAACTGCAGTTAGAATTTGTGGCCTCGTTAAGGGAGATTTTACAGTATAGCGTGCCTTCATTGGCAATTTTCCCTGCACCAGTGTAGAGCTGAATGATAATTTGCTGTTGATCACCAATTAGGGTGAAGCCACACTGTGGTGTGGGTAGGTGATTGGCAGTTGTATGACCAAAGCACAGGCGTGAGGAGAGTAGCTTTTATTTAAGTTCCTGACGGCAGCAAAATTGGCTTGTTTTCACAATTTGTGCAGCCACCTTTTGACAAATCCAGTTAGAAATTTATTATTATCTGCGCGTTTCTCTCCAGAATGGCATTCTGTGAGCCAGGCTGAGTAAATCGAGTGTCATCAGTGGATTTTTGACTGAATTTCAGGCGTTTGGCCCTTGATATCTGAGCGAATTCGCTAAAAGGTAGCTGCTGAAGTTTTCGCTTGAGCACGGGCGCAGCCCGTGTTCAAGCCATTGTGGCCTCTCAAAATGGAGGGGGCTTGCCGTCAAGGCCTGCTTTGCCAAACAGCCCAGGGACAGTTCTAGCTCTGAGTTGTGTGTCAAAAGCACAGAGCTGGGGGGGTTGCTGTTTTGAGACTTTAACTGCAGTTAGAGTTTGTGGCCTCGTTAAGGGAGATTTTACAGTATAGCGTGCCTTCATTGGCAATTTTCCCTGCACCAGTGTAGAGCTGAATGATAATTTGCTTTTGATCACCAATTAGAGTGAAGCCACACTGTGGTGTGGGTAGGTGATTGGCAGTTGTATGACCAAAGCACAGGGGTGGGGAGAGTAGCTTTTATTTAAGTTCCTGACGGCAGCAAAATTGGCTTGTTTTCACAATTTGTGCAGCCACCTTTTGACAAATCCAGTTAGAAATTTATTATTATTTGCGCGTTTCTCTCCAGAATGGCATTCTGTGAGCCAGGCTGAGTAAATCGAGTGTCATCAGTGGATTTTTGACTGAATTTCAGGCGTTTGGCCCTTGATATCTGAGCGAATTCGCTAAAAGGTAGCTGCTGAAGTTTTCGCTTGAGCACAGGCGCAGCCCGTGTTCAAGCCATTGTGGCCTCTCAAAATGGAGGGGGCTTGCCGTCAAGGCCTGCTTTGCCAAACAGCCCAGGGACAGTTCTAGCTCTGAGTTGTGTGTCAAAAGCACAGGGCTGGGGGGGTTGCTGTTTTGAGACTTTAACTGCAGTTAGAGTTTGTGGCCTCGTTAAGGGAGATTTTACAGTATAGCGTGCCTTCATTGGCAATTTTCCCTGCACCAGTGTAGAGCTGAATGATAATTTGCTGTTGATCACCAATTAGGGTGAAGCCACACTGTGGTGTGGGTAGGTGATTGGCAGTTGTATGACCAAAGCACAGGCGTGAGGAGAGTAGCTTTTATTTAAGTTCCTGACGGCAGCAAAATTGGCTTGTTTTCACAATTTGTGCAGCCACCTTTTGACAAATCCAGTTAGAAATTTATTATTATCTGCGCGTTTCTCTCCAGAATGGCATTCTGTGAGCCAGGCTGAGTAAATCGAGTGTCATCAGTGGATTTTTGACTGAATTTCAGGCGTTTGGCCCTTGATATCTGAGCAAATTCGCTAAAAGGTAGCTGCTGAAGTTTTCGCTTGAGCACGGGCGCAGCCCGTGTTCAAGCCATTGTGGCCTCTCAAAATGGAGGGGGCTTGCCGTCAAGGCCTGCTTTGCCAAACAGCCCAGGGACAGTTCTAGCTCTGAGTTGTGTGTCAAAAGCACAGAGCTGGGGGGGTTGCTGTTTTGAGACTTTAACTGCAGTTAGAGTTTGTGGCCTCGTTAAGGGAGATTTTACAGTATAGCGTGCCTTCATTGGCAATTTTCCCTGCACCAGTGTAGAGCTGAATGATAATTTGCTTTTGATCACCAATTAGAGTGAAGCCACACTGTGGTGTGGGTAGGTGATTGGCAGTTGTATGACCAAAGCACAGGGGTGGGGAGAGTAGCTTTTATTTAAGTTCCTGACGGCAGCAAAATTGGCTTGTTTTCACAATTTGTGCAGCCACCTTTTGACAAATCCAGTTAGAAATTTATTATTATTTGCGCGTTTCTCTCCAGAATGGCATTCTGTGAGCCAGGCTGAGTAAATCGAGTGTCATCAGTGGATTTTTGACTGAATTTCAGGCGTTTGGCCCTTGATATCTGAGCGAATTCGCTAAAAGGTAGCTGCTGAAGTTTTCGCTTGAGCACGGGCGCAGCCCGTGTTCAAGCCATTGTGGCCTCTCAAAATGGAGGGGGCTTGCCGTCAAGGCCTGCTTTGCCAAACAGCCCAGGGACAGTTCTAGCTCTGAGTTGTGTGTCAAAAGCACAGAGCTGGGGGGGTTGCTGTTTTGAGACTTTAACTGCAGTTAGAGTTTGTGGCCTCGTTAAGGGAGATTTTACAGTATAGCGTGCCTTCATTGGCAATTTTCCCTGCACCAGTGTAGAGCTGAATGATAATTTGCTTTTGATCACCAATTAGAGTGAAGCCACACTGTGGTGTGGGTAGGTGATTGGCAGTTGTATGACCAAAGCACAGGGGTGGGGAGAGTAGCTTTTATTTAAGTTCCTGACGGCAGCAAAATTGGCTTGTTTTCACAATTTGTGCAGCCACCTTTTGACAAATCCAGTTAGAAATTTATTATTATCTGCGCGTTTCTCTCCAGAATGGCATTCTGTGAGCCAGGCTGAGTAAATCGAGTGTCATCAGTGGATTTTTGACTGAATTTCAGGCGTTTGGCCCTTGATATCTGAGCGAATTCGCTAAAAGGTAGCTGCTGAAGTTTTCGCTTGAGCACGGGCGCAGCCCGTGTTCAAGCCATTGTGGCCTCTCAAAATGGAGGGGGCTTGCCGTCAAGGCCTGCTTTGCCAAACAGCCCAGGGACAGTTCTAGCTCTGAGTTGTGTGTCAAAAGCACAGAGCTGGGGGGGTTGCTGTTTTGAGACTTTAACTGCAGTTAGAGTTTGTGGCCTCGTTAAGGGAGATTTTACAGTATAGCGTGCCTTCATTGGCAATTTTCCCTGCACCAGTGTAGAGCTGAATGATAATTTGCTTTTGATCACCAATTAGAGTGAAGCCACACTGTGGTGTGGGTAGGTGATTGGCAGTTGTATGACCAAAGCACAGGGGTGGGGAGAGTAGCTTTTATTTAAGTTCCTGACGGCAGCAAAATTGGCTTGTTTTCACAATTTGTGCAGCCACCTTTTGACAAATCCAGTTAGAAATTTATTATTTGCGCGTTTTTCTCCAGAATGGCATTCTGTGAGCCAGGCTGAGTAAATCGAGTGTCATCAGTGGATTTTTGACTGAATTTCAGGCGTTTGGCCCTTGATATCTGAGCGAATTCGCTAAAAGGTAGCTGCTGAAGTTTTCGCTTGAGCACGGGCGCAGCCCGTGTTCAAGCCATTGTGGCCTCTCAAAATGGAGGGGGCTTGCCGTCAAGGCCTGCTTTGCCAAACAGCCCAGGGACAGTTCTAGCTCTGAGTTGTGTGTCAAAAGCACAGGGCTGGGGGGGTTGCTGTTTTGAGACTTTAACTGCAGTTAGAGTTTGTGGCCTCGTTAAGGGAGATTTTACAGTATAGCGTGCCTTCATTGGCAATTTTCCCTGCACCAGTGTAGAGCTGAATGATAATTTGCTGTTGATCACCAATTAGGGTGAAGCCACACTGTGGTGTGGGTAGGTGATTGGCAGTTGTATGACCAAAGCACAGGCGTGAGGAGAGTAGCTTTTATTTAAGTTCCTGACGGCAGCAAAATTGGCTTGTTTTCACAATTTGTGCAGCCACCTTTTGACAAATCCAGTTAGAAATTTATTATTATCTGCGCGTTTCTCTCCAGAATGGCATTCTGTGAGCCAGGCTGAGTAAATCGAGTGTCATCAGTGGATTTTTGACTGAATTTCAGGCGTTTGGCCCTTGATATCTGAGCGAATTCGCTAAAAGGTAGCTGCTGCAGTTTTCGCTTGAGCACGGGCGCAGCCCGTGTTCAAGCCATTGTGGCTTCTCAAAATGGAGGGGGCTTGCCGTCAAGGCCTGCTTTGCCAAACAGCCCAGGGACAGTTCTAGCTCTGAGTTGTGTGTCAAAAGCACAGGGCTGGGGGGGTTGCTGTTTTGAGACTTTAACTGCAGTTAGAGTTTGTGGCCTCGTTAAGGGAGATTTTACAGTATAGCGTGCCTTCATTGGCAATTTTCCCTGCACCAGTGTAGAGCTGAATGATAATTTGCTGTTGATCACCAATTAGGGTGAAGCCACACTGTGGTGTGGGTAGGTGATTGGCAGTTGTATGACCAAAGCACAGGCGTGAGGAGAGTAGCTTTTATTTAAGTTCCTGACGGCAGCAAAATTGGCTTGTTTTCACAATTTGTGCAGCCACCTTTTGACAAATCCAGTTAGAAATTTATTATTATCTGCGCGTTTCTCTCCAGAATGGCATTCTGTGAGCCAGGCTGAGTAAATCGAGTGTCATCAGTGGATTTTTGACTGAATTTCAGGCGTTTGGCCCTTGATATCTGAGCGAATTCGCTAAAAGGTAGCTGCTGAAGTTTTCGCTTGAGCACGGGCGCAGCCCGTGTTCAAGCCATTGTGGCCTCTCAAAATGGAGGGGGCTTGCCGTCAAGGCCTGCTTTGCCAAACAGCCCAGGGACAGTTCTAGCTCTGAGTTGTGTGTCAAAAGCACAGGGCTGGGGGGGTTGCTGTTTTGAGACTTTAACTGCAGTTAGAGTTTGTGGCCTCGTTAAGGGAGATTTTACAGTATAGCGTGCCTTCATTGGCAATTTTCCCTGCACCAGTGTAGAGCTGAATGATAATTTGCTGTTGATCACCAATTAGGGTGAAGCCACACTGTGGTGTGGGTAGGTGATTGGCAGTTGTATGACCAAAGCACAGGCGTGAGGAGAGTAGCTTTTATTTAAGTTCCTGACGGCAGCAAAATTGGCTTGTTTTCACAATTTGTGCAGCCACCTTTTGACAAATCCAGTTAGAAATTTATTATTATCTGCGCGTTTCTCTCCAGAATGGCATTCTGTGAGCCAGGCTGAGTAAATCGAGTGTCATCAGTGGATTTTTGACTGAATTTCAGGCGTTTGGCCCTTGATATCTGAGCGAATTCGCTAAAAGGTAGCTGCTGAAGTTTTCGCTTGAGCACGGGCGCAGCCCGTGTTCAAGCCATTGTGGCCTCTCAAAATGGAGGGGGCTTGCCGTCAAGGCCTGCTTTGCCAAACAGCCCAGGGACAGTTCTAGCTCTGAGTTGTGTGTCAAAAGCACAGAGCTGGGGGGGTTGCTGTTTTGAGACTTTAACTGCAGTTAGAGTTTGTGGCCTCGTTAAGGGAGATTTTACAGTATAGCGTGCCTTCATTGGCAATTTTCCCTGCACCAGTGTAGAGCTGAATGATAATTTGCTTTTGATCACCAATTAGAGTGAAGCCACACTGTGGTGTGGGTAGGTGATTGGCAGTTGTATGACCAAAGCACAGGGGTGGGGAGAGTAGCTTTTATTTAAGTTCCTGACGGCAGCAAAATTGGCTTGTTTTCACAATTTGTGCAGCCACCTTTTGACAAATCCAGTTAGAAATTTATTATTATTTGCGCGTTTCTCTCCAGAATGGCATTCTGTGAGCCAGGCTGAGTAAATCGAGTGTCATCAGTGGATTTTTGACTGAATTTCAGGCGTTTGGCCCTTGATATCTGAGCGAATTCGCTAAAAGGTAGCTGCTGAAGTTTTCGCTTGAGCACGGGCGCAGCCCGTGTTCAAGCCATTGTGGCCTCTCAAAATGGAGGGGGCTTGCCGTCAAGGCCTGCTTTGCCAAACAGCCCAGGGACAGTTCTAGCTCTGAGTTGTGTGTCAAAAGCACAGGGCTGGGGGGGTTGCTGTTTTGAGACTTTAACTGCAGTTAGAGTTTGTGGCCTCGTTAAGGGAGATTTTACAGTATAGCGTGCCTTCATTGGCAATTTTCCCTGCACCAGTGTAGAGCTGAATGATAATTTGCTTTTGATCACCAATTAGAGTGAAGCCACACTGTGGTGTGGGTAGGTGATTGGCAGCTGTATGACCAAAGCACAGGGGTGGGGAGAGTAGCTTTTATTTAAGTTCCTGACGGCAGCAAAATTGGCTTGTTTTCACAATTTGTGCAGCCACCTTTTGACAAATCCAGTTAGAAATTTATTATTATCTGCGCGTTTCTCTCCAGAATGGCATTCTGTGAGCCAGGCTGAGTAAATCGAGTGTCATCAGTGGATTTTTGACTGAATTTCAGGCGTTTGGCCCTTGATATCTGAGCGAATTCGCTAAAAGGTAGCTGCTGAAGTTTTCGCTTGAGCTCGGGTGCAGCCCGTGTTCAAGCCATTGTGGCCTCTCAAAATGGAGGGGGCTTGCCGTCAAGGCCTGCTTTGCCAAACAGCCCAGGGACAGTTCTAGCTCTGAGTTGTGTGTCAAAAGCACAGGGCTGGGGGGGTTGCTGTTTTGAGACTTAAACTGCAGTTAGAGTTTGTGGCCTCGTTAAGGGAGATTTTACAGTATAGCGTGCCTTCATTGGCAATTTTCCCTGCACCAGTGTAGAGCTGAATGATAATTTGCTTTTGATCACCAATTAGAGTGAAGCCACACTGTGGTGTGGGTAGGTGATTGGCAGTTGTATGACCAAAGCACAGGGGTGGGGAGAGTAGCTTTTATTTAAGTTCCTGACGGCAGCAAAATTGGCTTGTTTTCACAATTTGTGCAGCCACCTTTTGACAAATCCAGTTAGATATATATATATATAAGTAGACAGGAAATCGACTTGTCTGCATAGAGTGCTCGATATCGTTAGATAGAGCAGAAATAAATGATTTGGTTGAAAAGTTAAAACAAGACTAGATGTTGCATCTCGACAACGCTGTTTCGTGAGTTGCCTCACTCATTAAACTCCTGATGAGTGAGGCAACTCACGAAACAGCGTTGTCGAGATGCAACATCTAGTCTTGTTTTAACTTTTCAACCAAATCATTTATATATATATATATATATATATATATATATATATATATATATATATATATATATATATATATATATATATAGAGGGCTGTGAGAATTAAAACATGGCTACACGGTAATTGCCCTACAGGCCTGTTTCGTAAGGCTTGAAGCCTCACTCTTCAGGAGTTTTATTCACGCTGCTGCGCACTTATTTTTATATCAGAAACACTACGTAAATTTACATACATGTTGGTGTTAGGGTGCTAAGCTAATTGTTCTGTTGTAGCGCCTTCGCTCGGTGCCTGCATGATGATACTAACTCGTTTCTTTTGTTTAATGTACATCGCTCCGGTTCACAGATAATGACAAATTTCTCGCTCAAGCATAAATTACAACGTTTAGTTGAACTGCTGTACGGTTTAGCGCGGCAAACAATTTGCCATGTAATTTCATGCTCTATGTTGTTATCTTTTAGCGACCATACGTGCTTGCTGAGTTCAGTTGAATTTCTATAGCTCTTATGTTCGAAAGATGTTTTATGATTTCTGTAACGTGTCTTAAAGTCATCTGCCGTCAGGCCTACGTATGTTTCAAATTTGCCATTGTCCTTTCTTCTAATCTTTGCTTGATAAACTACACCAGAAGTCAGACATTGGCCGTTTAAGGGGCACTCGCCCTTTTTACGGCAATTACAGAGCTTGGTTTTAGCGCTCTCCAGGGAGGGGCTATAGTTAAAATGTGGCCAACGCACGGACAACTTTTGGAGCTAAAAACTTTTCGGTCTTAAGACCTTCATCAGTTTACTGTACAGCACTGGAACAAAAGTAATTATACTCTTACATAGGCCTGACTTGTTTACCACAAATTCTTTAAAATGTATAGAAAAAACTAACAAGAGCATTACGTAACTAAAAAATAACCAAGTTGTTAAAATTCATAATGCTACATCAGCCCAACTTCCTATGACTTGCGGAGTGCCACAAGGAAGCATTCTCGGACCGCTGCTCTTTAAAGTGCTACTGTGACGAAATTTGCATCTTCCCTATCCAAGCCATTTTGGCACATAAACACGTAGTCTGTACGAGAAGAAGAATGCTGTTTACCATTTTCAAATATCTCTTTTTGTTCTGGAGATATTCAAGTTTTTTTAATATGCAAATTAGCCAAGTGATGACGTCATAAACCCAACCAAATTTTGATCAAGTATGATGGAGAAAGATATCTCAGCCAATTTGTATCAGAAATACTTGGTTCTTTGCACTAAGATTCTAGTAGATGTGTTCCACAATATGAGCATACCATTTTTATTACCATGGCAACATACTGGGTTCCAGACCTCCCTGATATTAAAAGCTTTGCAGACCACCTTTGGCGTTCTGTTTTGATATTTGCAAATGGTGCCTCATCTGCATGACCCTGCCAGCATATAAAGATGTTGGGTCGAGTTTGTGGCCTTGGTAAATGTATTTCTAGCCTGAGATCACCAAAATATTGAAATCAGGTTGGAGGGGACTGGAAAAGAGTGAGTTGCCATGGGAACCAATTCCTTTACAGTCGTAGGTGTGTTGCCTTCAGAACTATTAGCTCACCAAGTTTCAATGGTCTCTGTTCCAAACTGACCGAGATAGCTCTATTGATATTCTTGATGTTCTATTGGGTTGGGTGAATGACGTCATCAGCCTTCTCATTTGCATATTTAACACATTTTTCCAACTTAAATATCTCCGGAACCAATGCAGATATTTCCAAACGGTAAACAGCGTTTTTAATGTTTCATGGTACTCTATGTGATAAACCAAAAAACTCAAGGGATAAAAATTTGATCACAGTAGCACTTTAATATCTACACTAACGATCTTCCGAGCATTCCACGCCATAGTTCCCCCCAGTGCTATGTCGACGATACTAAACTGATACTAAATTTCAACCTACAGGACCAGGCAAACGTGATTACTAAATTAAATGAAGACTTATGCAGGATTAGTAACTGGACTTTTAGAAATCAACTCCTTATAAACCCTAGTAAAACTATTTCAATTATCTTTGGCAAAAGAGCGATGGCCAGCAAAGTAGAGGATTTTCGTCTAAATTTGTTAGGAAAAGAAATTACACCGGCTACCTTTGCTAAGGATCTGGGAGTTATCCTGGATCCCTGCTTGACATATAACGATCACATAGCTTCAACAGTGTCCGGTTGCATGGCGCGTGTAGGCCAGATTAATCGAGTTAAACATGCTTTTGACCCAACCACCTTAACTATTATAGTTAATGCCTTAGTTTGTAGCAAGCTATATTATTGTTGTAATGTTTGGAGCAACACCTCTGAGCACAACTTAAGTAGGATCCAAGCTGTACAGAATTTCGCGGCTCGTATCGTTAGTAACTCAAGGAAATATGACCATATTTCCCCTATCCTTAAAGATCTAAGGTGGCTACCTGTAAGACAGCAGTTGTATTATCGCCACGCAATAATGGCCTTGAAATGTATGTCAGGGTGCGCTCCAGCCTCTTTATTTTCTAGATATATTCAAAGAGCCATGATCACAAGGCGTACAACGAGGAACTCCCAGATGTTGAATATTCCTTTGTTTAAAACAGCCACAGGGCAAAGAACTTTCCACTTCAGGACTGTCAAACTCTGGAATTCACTAGATTCGACTCTTAAGTTGAAACCAACACTACAGGACTTCAAACGTTGCCTGAGGAGAAGCCTTCTCTCGAATTTTTTAGTGACCTATTTGCTCCATGTTTGTTTTATTTCATTAATTATTTTTTTATTAATAATTAATCGGTTTGATTATGTCATTTACTAGTTAATTAGTTAATTAATCTACTTGTATATAGCATTAGTTATCTCTTTATTCTGAAAAGCCCATTTGGGACGAATAAAGTATGTATGTATGTATGTATGTATGTATGTATGTATGTATGTATGTATGTATGTATGTATGTATGTAATACAACACAGGTGGCGTGCTTAATCTCACAAGGGAAGCGCCGGCGTTCTATAAGTAATGTAAATTTTATCTCCCATTAAATATCTAGCAGGAAAGAGCACTTTGAGGACACTGCGGTTCCATTCCGGGATTCCTAGTGTTCATTAGGGGACTCATACAACGACGACGGCGACGGCAACGGCAACAAGAACACCATCTCAAAATATAAAGTCACGTCACGTTGTAATCACTTCGTGACTATTTCAACCTTTCTAATAAGACAAGGTTGTGGAACTTCCTCAAAAATGACAATGGTCTTAATTTAGGGGAGAAAATAACAATTTATCCTCAAGCGCTGACGTTCTTAAGAAACTTCAATGCCGTTGTTTTGCAGAGGACTGCAATAAAATGGACAAACTGAAAAATGCACGTGCAGGTCGTGCAAAGCTATCGTTTTTACCCTCTAAATATGCAAATTTGTGTTTTTATCGTTGCCATCGTCGTTGTCGATGCTTAAGCTCCCTAAAATTGCTATCGC
>CASBPP010000001.1:517500-522500 GCA_949126865.1 Montipora capitata | reverse complement strand
AACGATGAAATGATATACGAAATGAATCATCTATGGAACTGCAGATATGAAATCAAGTGAAGCTATGATCCTCGCAGTTATGAACGCAATTTTTGCAATTGCGTAAAGAAGCTTGAAAACTTCATAACTGAAAAAATTGGGTAAAGAAGCCTGAAAACTTCATAACTGCGAGGATCATAGGTTCACTTGATTTCATATCTACAGTTCATATATGATCCATTTCATATATCATTTCATCCTTGATTCGGGAACATTAGAACTTGATATCACTTAAGAGTCCCTGCCCATAATTATCAAACATAACTCGGCAACGGTCGAAAATTCGATTTCTCTCATATTTTTATGGTAGATAGGCTAGGTTATGACAAAAACTACTGGATAAATTTTTCGGCAAAATATCCTTTTATTTCAAAGAAAAATGCAAATTACCAAATTCAGTTAAAATCGTCGTTTGACGCACCATTTTATTAAACAAGTTCAAAAGCCTCGTATGCACAAACAAATTATTTTTCCGTCTTTAAAATACTCAGATAGTTTTGTGCAATGTGTAAATGTGTATTGGGTAGATTTGGGGGAATGTTGCGTCATTTTTTGGGTGCAAAATAATTAAATTTCGAAGACATGTATTTCTTTCACATAAAATTACTTCGTGAATACAATTAATTTTCACCATGTGCGAAACCTTCAAATGGATTAAGCTTCTGGTGTTCCAATTGTAGAAGGATGGTCTACAGATTCGCGTAAAAATTTCTTTGGGCAAATGATTGTGAACGACGCAAGAGCTTCTCAAAGTACGTAAAAAATGCAAATATTTCACCTTCCGTCGTCAACTGGCATTACACATATATTTAAGCACTCGCCAGATGTATGGACCCATCTTAAGTTGAAAGAGACACAGAGCTGATAATTTCGAAATGTTCTAACCTTATTTGCCGTAAGAGGCAGGTCCAAAGGCTAATTTAACGTGTTTCTCTCACCATTTGTCGCATTTTAAGCGGTCAAGTTTGCTTCTGTGTACACAACGTTCGTTGCACACGTATTCAATGGTCGAATACCATAATCTGTGATCATCTTTCGGGGCATATGATCACCACTGCATCTACCTAAGTCAACAACTGCTAAGTGATTTGCAAATAGTTGGTTGCTTTGAATGTACTAATCCTGCTAGACCAACATATTGTGCCGGCGTGTCGGCGCCCGCAGCACAATCATTAGCTCGTCACGCAATGCTTTCCTTTTTGGCGCGTACGTATACCGGTAGGGGTATATAATATAACAAAAATAAAAATAAAAAATATATATATATATATATAAATATTTGTTTCCATATTCGCAGTTTGCTTTGCATATTTTGTGTTGAGCACTCTTAGGATAAGTGAAACAATTTATTGCATGTTTATCCGTTTTTTTGTTGTTGTATAAATCTACTAGCGCGTAATTCTCTGAATTGCTACGCTACTCAGTATTTATTTAAACAATAGAGTGTTTCTGTCAAGGAACTATCGGCTGATAGTTGCCCCGCGGAAATTTGATTTTCTTAAAACAAATATTTGCCCGAGAAGCGAAGCTTCGAGGGCAAATATGCTAGTTTTATGAACATCAAATTTCCAAGGGGGAACTATCAGACCGATAGTTCCGAGACATAAACACTCTATTGTCTTTATTGTTCACCACTAAATTTTCTTCCGCGCGCCAGTTGAAAAACAGTCAAAACCCACTTAATGCAGATCAATCAAATATTTATTCATGCGTACAGGCTGTCACAAATGTCAATAATTCGCAGCGTACATTGGCTAAAGAATAGCGTACAACTGTCAACTGTTTTTTCAGCGGACGACTACTACCCATCCGGGTATTTGCCTCGGACGGGCACTATGGGCTCATAGTGTCTCTCCGCGGACGAGCACTATCGCGTCACATGATTAATTTAAACCAATAAGAATCGGGGAAAATTTAGTGGAGAACTATAATCTGTGATAGATAGTGAGTAGCGTAGTAGTGTACGCTTCTCGATAAGGCAATGATGTCCTTTGCATCAAAACTAGAACAGGGTGTTGCCACTGTTGATAATCCTGTGGAGGATACTGGTACAGCTAAGGTACCGGATTCCCGTTCATCGTTGTCAATGGGCTGGGCTTTGAAATCCTCCAGTACTCAAAGAACCCGACTGAATGAAAACCAGAAACAATAACTGACAGAAGTATTCAAAATCGCGAACAGACTGGAAAGAAAGCTGATCCCTCCAATGTTTCCAAGTCAATGAGAAAAGTTAGAAACGCAGATGGCTCTTTTAGATTTGATGCTTCGAGTTATTTAACTTCTCAGCAAGTTGCAAGTTTCTTCTCACGCCTTGCTTCAAAGAACGTTGTCCAAGCTGCTGAATCTGGGGACGAAGAAGATGAACACGCCGAAGAGCTGGATAAAATTCATGAACAGAACATACAAGAATTGAGTAACGAAGTCATGGCAGAAATATCATTGCAGCATCCGATCATGTACGATACGCATAACATTTGTGAAATCGCAGCTTGCTCTAAACTCGCAAAGTTTTCTGTGCAGATCCTCCAAGACATATGTAATATTTATCAGCTTGACATCTCAACAATCAACGTTAAACGAAAGAAGCCCTACATAGATCTTCTGACGAAATTAATTGGTAGCTGCAGTTGTAACGAATCACTTTGAAACGCAATCTTCAACATAGAGAGCTGGGGCCAACAGACCTCATCCACTATGCCCCTAGGGGCAAGTTTTCCTTGAAGAGCCCCGATCATCACCGCAGGAATAGAGAATCTCCTTTGTGTTTTTAAATACGTGAGGGACTTGCCTCGAAGACCCCAGAAAGAGCTGTAACTCAGGTCCCGACCATACTAATAAGTTTTGATCTCGAAGAAAACGAAGCAAATTATTTTCGCCCAAACTAGCGTTTAATTTTCCCATTGGCTTCATTTGTCCAAACTAATAGGTTCGAAAGCGATAAGAACGAGTTGGACGTGGAATTGTGCATATGTGAAATAAATGTTCAGGTAATACCACATCATTCACAAAGTAGTCCCACCACGCGCTAGTTCTTTCTGGTCTAGTCCAATATCTCCTTTTTCTTTCTTAAGGCTGTCCTTCATCAGTTCTTTATTGGTATGGCGGAATCTCACAAAACGCTTGAGGTAGTAATTTTGCGACATTTTGTTTCCGTGCGGAGATCGGGTGGCTTCGGACGCGTGAGAAAAACTGCGAACCGGGGTAGGGGTTTGTAAGGATTTGTCATGCCAAAAAAGCACGTGTGGGAGCGGGAGGGGAGCACAAGCGCGCGCAAGATGATGGGTATGGTTCCGGGGTAACGGTATGATCATGTTGCGTAAAGCAATATGCCACGTTCGATATATCAATATTCTGACATGGCTCCGAGGCTTTCGGGACAAACGTCTTTTTCTGGTGTTGTTTTCTTTGTGTGCAAGTCTCTTTCGGGAATTGAGAGACAAAAGAAACTTTAAAAAGTTACAATTTTGACCCGAAAGCCTTGGAGCATGTTAGAATATTGATTCATCGAACGTGGCCTATTTGAGAAAACAAAAAAGTTTGCAAAAGCTCCGAATGTCCGCAAAAGTATTCGAAAACAAATTCTGCCAAGTTGTAAAAAAAATAATAATAAAACGCCGTCGTTTTGTATTTGCATTGTTTGGTTTTGTGGAAGCTGCGAAATTTAGAGACTCGGGTGAATTTTCGGATTTCGTTCAAACTGTTTGGGAAAAAGTAATCAAAGAAATTTTGCACAGCGCGAAAAGACCTAGGAACGAGTTTAGCCCTAGAGTGTTACTCAATGTAGGTAGCGGGTCGCTTAAGAGATGACAACAGATGACAATTCAGGAGACAAAGTTAAACTAGTCATTCTTTTCATTCCTTTACTTTACTCTCTTCCTAATCAACAAGATTGTGTGCTCCAAGTGGTTACGTATCAGGATAGAAATTGCCCTACCCCTACCCCCTAAAATGGGATGACAGCATTGCGTGACGAACAAATAGCGAAGCACTTCAAAGGATTCAAGGTCAAACAGCAATCGTTCAAATGTGGTAGTATTTTGGTTTAGTGCAAAGTGAGCAACTATCCACAAATGACTTAGCGTTGTTGAGTTAGATGCAGTGGTGATCATAAGCGCCAAAACAAGATCAAAGATGGTATTAGACCATTAAATACGATGAAAATTAGTGATGTAGATCGGACATTGTGTAAAAAGAAGGAAACTATACTGCTTTAAATGCGAGAAATGGTGAGCGAAACACGTTAAATCGGCTTTTGGACCTGCCTCTTACAGAAAATAAGGTTAGAACATTTCAAAATTATTATCTCTTTGTCTATTTCAACTTAACATAGGTCAAGGCATGTGGTGCATGCTAAAATATATGTGTAACCCGTAAATTAAAATTTAACGGCGGAGAGGCAATATTTGCATTTTTAACGTAATTTGAAAAGCTCTCGCGTCGCTCACAATCATTTGCCCAGATAAATTTTTACAGGAATCTGTAGACCATTCTTCTGCAATTCAACCACCAGAAGCTTAATCCATTTGAAGGTTTCGCACATGGTGAAAATTTGTTATATCCACAAAGTACTTTCAAGTGAGTGAAATACATGTCTTCGAAATTTAATTATTTTGCACCCAAAAAGACAACGCAAAATTCCCTAAAATCGACCCAGCACACATTTAAACATTACCCAAAAATATTTGATTGTTTTAAAGACGGAAGAATAATTTGTTTTTGCACGCGAGGCTCTCAAACTGGTTTAATAAAATGGTGCGTGAAATGGCGCCTTTAAAGGAATTTGGTAATTTGCAAATTTCTTTGAAATAAATGAATATTTTGGCCAAAAAACTATCCAGTAGTTTTTATCATGCCCTAGCCTGTCTACCATAAAAATTTGAGCCAAATCGAATTTTCGACCCTTGCCGCGAAATTAAGAATTTGTCTGATTTTTACAGGCACGCACTCTTAAGTTTTATTTT
>CASBPP010000001.1:487500-507500 GCA_949126865.1 Montipora capitata | reverse complement strand
ACAGTGAAGCCTGAAAAGCACTGGCGATATGTGATCAAAGCGGGAAACATTGCAAATAAGGCGCGCAGCTGTATTTTGTACTCGCTGTAACTTAGACAACTGTGTTTGCGGCAAACCATATCGTAAACTATTGCAATAGTCAATTGTACTAGTAACTAGGGCATGCACTAACTTCTTCGTTGATTCAGTTGAAAGATACTTTCTTATGTATCTAATGTTGTGCAGGTGGAAATAAGATGCACTACAAATCTTATTGATTTGTGTCCCCATACTAAGTTGCTGTTTAAACCAGCAGCCCAAATTCTTGGCCTCGAGAGCTGGAGTAATTTGATGGTCACCAACAGCAAGAGAGCGTGCGCTGATCGTAGACAGTTGCTGTCTTGTTCCAATAAGTAAATACTCAGCTTTATCATCATTTAGCTTTAGCCGGTCAGTCAGCATCCATTGACGTATGTCTTCCATACAGTGTTGCATTGCCATAACTGCCTCATCCCGACTTGCTTGTGAATCAGGTGAAAGATAAATGAAGGATAAAGCTGAGAGTCATCCGCATAGCAATGAACGTCAGGTAGATGTGCTTTTACAATCTCAAAAAGCTTGGATGCGTAAATGATGAACAAACAGGACCAAGACAGGATCCCTGAGGAACACCATACTGCAAGAAAAAACGGTCAGAGAGAGTCCCATTGACCGAGATGCGTTGACTTCTGTTCCTTAAGTATCCTGAGAACCATTCCAAGACTTGACCCGAGACGCCAAACCTTGACTGAAGACTTGTGATCAAAATACCGTGATCAACGGTATCGAAGGCCGCGCTTAGATCTAAAAGAACCAGCAAAGTTACATGACCTTTGTTCATATTCATAAGAATATCATTCTTTACCTTTAAAAGAGCAGTCTCAGTACTATGATGTTGCCTGTACGACGACTGCAAAACAGGATAGAGACCGTTGGAAGACATATGCAAAAGCAGCTGATCTAATACCGAGCGTTCTGTTAATTTAGACACATAAGAAAGATTACTAACTGGACGATAGTTTTTATACAGAAGATAGAGGCCATGTCTCTTGAGCAGGGGATTTACTATGGCTTCCTTCCATGAATCAGGAAAAGAGGCAGTCTCGAGAGACTGATTGATCATCTGTTTAATTACAGGCAGAAGCACATCCATACACTCCGCCACCAGTGGAGTTGGCATTGGGTCCAAAGCGCAGTGCTTCTTAGCACATTTCTTCACCAGCTCTAGGACGTCATCATCATTTAAAAGCTTAAACTCGCTGAATGATTCTTTCACAGGACGATCAAAGTCATATTTTGAGGACTCAGAAGAACCTCGTGCAGCAACATCAAGATCCAACCGAATATCAGATACCTTCTTGACAAAGAAATTCCCCATAGCGTTAGCCAGTAGATATTCATCGTCATGTGGTGGGAACTGGACTCCAGAATCCTGCCTCAGTAACCTCTTCGTAGCCCTGAGAAGTTTACCCTGATCGCCACTGTTTTCCTCTATAAAATCTTTATAGAACGCCGTGCGGGCGTTATTCAATAAATAGGTAACACGGTTCCTGCATTTCTTATAGCATTCAAAGTCTGATGAAGACCTCGTCCTTCTCCAGCGCTTCTCAGCCCTGCGCCTAGCTCTCTTGGCTTCTCTTACGTCCTCATTAAACCATGGTAGGCGTCGCCTTACAGTTACAGTCCTGGTTTTAAGAGGGACGTGACGGTTCAGGATGTCCGTAAGAGTAGTGTTATAACAGCCAATCATCACATCAAGGGAGCTAGGGGGGTTAGTACACAATTCAGAGTCTCTAAGATCTTTTCTTAGTTGATCGATGTTAACAGCTTTAAGATTTCTGTAGTTATGTTTCTTAACGGAAGTGGCTGGCTTAGGCATTTGAAGACTGCAGGTAACAGGAAAGTGGTCTGAAAATAAACGGTCTACTTGTGGCATAGAGATCACAGATTGCGATTGGCGAGTTACAATCAGATCCAGTGTGTGACCATGGATGTGAGTAGCCCCCTTCACATGTTGCTGAAGACCCAAAGATTCAAATAAATCCTGCAGCTTACTTGCATCCTTGTCACCAGCCACGTCCACATGGATATTCAACTCTCCCATAATGACCAACTTTTCAGGAGCCAATATGATGGACTCTATGTAGTCAGAAAACTCAGCAAAGAAAGCATTTGTTGACACCGAGTGCACAGCACTGTACGGCACACGATAAATAATTACCGCACGGAGTCTATATGAGCCAGATGTTACAAGCCATTCAGAAAACTCAAATGAAGACTTCTCACCAGCAGATAGCTTAGACACACACAAGGTGTCCCTGAATAGCAAACCGGTGCCGCCACCAGTATTCCGACTCACACGTGGGTGATCAAGCATTTTGTAGCCTTCAGGAGTCGCCAATGCACGGGCAGCCACATCGTCTGTAGTAAACCAGGTTTCAGTCAGCCCGACCAGATCAAACTGTGAATCCATGACATAGTCTGTAAAGTCAGCGGACTTATTTCCAAGCGAACGCGCGTTAACTAAACAAAGCCTCAACAATTTATCATTGAGAGTGGTGGTGAGAGCATCTAAAGGAATATTAATCAAGTTCGAATAGTGATGTTTTGTGTACGCCAGACGCCTTGGACAATAGCCATTGTTAGAGCACAGCCTGTTGGTCGTCCGAATAGGAATCGTAAAAGAATGCATGGAACGAACACCGAAGCTATTATTCCTATGCATAACCCTTGACGGCGTGACTATAGGTCCGGGATTAAGTTTAAACACAATATCACCCACCAGCTGACAATGGAAAGAGGCGGTAGTGTTTGCATAGTATGTGCACGGACGCTTGCAACGCTTGATCCTGTGTAGTGTCAAATACCGAGTCATGTTGCATTTGATAACAATTATAACATTCCAGTCAAGGACGATGAATAGCACTCCAGGTCCAGTCGACAATAGATGCCAATCAGCAAACACAACGATTCCAACATGTATCTTTTTTGTTATAGTATATAGAGCATCTGCCACTAAGGAAACAAGTTCATTCCATGACTCAGATAAATAAAACAGGAGCAAGAGAAAGTCAAAGTCAAAAAGTAAGTGATCCGTTTATGTTTTGCAAAGGGCTAGGTTAGGTTTCCCGGTGTCCTCTTTTGGGGATGGCCCTTTGAAAACTGGAAATCTTGCAGCTGACTGAAGTGAAGAAAACCTGGTCTTTTCAATATAGCCAAAAATAATATTGCTTGCAGTAACTCTCTTCTTAAATACTGTGTTATAAGGGGTAAGGGGCTGAGGAGAGAAAAATATAAATGATGAGAACGCGTTAGGGACGATGCGTTCTAATTTAAAGGTATTTTTTCGCGATTTATGAATATGCGGGAAAAGCAGATCTTAACAAGTGTTATTGAAATCCAAAAAAAAAAAAGAGAGGTAGCCGCGCATTTTTCAAAAATAACTCATCAACAATATATGTAAAAAGGTTTAATATACAAAGTAATGTATGGAGTTCTTTTCCAAATTGCATCTTAATTATCTCTGAAAAGTGCGTGGTTACCCCCAATTTTCTTTTCGGATAAGATGAGACAAGATAAGATAATTTATTTCACGTCAAATTACACAGGGTGTGGTCTCCCAGTCCCCCGAGCCAGAGGCTCATGATAAAAGTGTTTGACCAATATTGAATTGTAGTTTTATGATGTATATATTAAAATAGCGTATATTGCTTGTAACAAGAGCAAGTGCTAAGTTCTGCTTTTTCCGCATCGTTGTAAACCACGCAGAAATATCCCGGTATTAGCAAGCGCCATCCATAGGAAACCCAATTATCTTGGTATGAGCCGAACGTGTGAAGTCACCCCTTCCTTTAAATTTATTTTAAAGCTCTTTTTCAGGCTTTCATGATAACAAACAAAGAAGCGAAAAAGTCCCCGTTCTCATATTGCGATCTTTTTGGAATGCATCTTTGTTTTTTACATCTACATATACATTATCCAGCACTCGGCAAAGTCCCATTTTGACTCATGGATATTTCTGCCTAGGAGGCCTCATAAACCGTAAGCCTTCTTAGAGACATCACTGCCAAGCCGGCCACTTCTGCTGGAGAAAACTGGACAGGCACAACACCGGGCACTACACCCCCCACTCTCATCTAATAGTGTGTGGGTTCTCAACGTCCAACAGGGAACTTATGAACTTAGAAGGTATTTGTGAGACGGGGCCTACGGTTTATAGTCCTTATCCGGGAAGACTTGAAAGTCTTCAAATGAAATTACAAATCAGCACTTTCTCTTCAGTTATTTTAAGATTCTGAGTGTTGATCCGGCCGGGGTTTGAACCCGCGACCTCCCGCATGACAGCCCGATACTCAACCAACCGAGCCACCGGTGGTAAAGTCAGCGAGAGTCAAGGCTTGTTTTTATGAGTATCATTTAGCCGTTGAACTATTCTTTCAGACAGTGCTTTCTCAGAATCTTCACACTTGGAGCCCGATGACGATGATGACATTTCTAGCTATTCTGGACAAATGAAATCAAGTATGTATTTAACCTTCTCGTCTTTTTAGCCGTTTACAAGCCTTGCTGATCCCGGTACGCCAAGAGATTGTTTTCATCTCCAAAAAGTGTTTTTTTTTTTAAGAAAACTTTCGGTGACCGACCACTTTATTCCTTTCGCCATTTTTTTTTTTTTTTCTTTTTTTTTGCGATATAACATTAAGATGTAGAAATCATTAGAGGATTTTTTTAGAAAAAAGATCGCCACCCGAAATAAAGCGGAGAGCAAACGGAGCATTGAGAAAATCATTGCATGTTATGTTGAGTTATTTGGAGTGCACGGTCTTTAAGGTACATGCGATGGGAAAAAAAGTAAATTAGTGCCCATATTTTTGTTGCATATCATCATTAGTTTTTTATATTTATGAACACAATTTTCAATATTTAGTACATAGTACTTGTAAATTGCACAGATTCTTAGGTAGTTAACTTTATGTAGTTCACAACTGCAACGCTTAATTAATGGACGTTCGATGCCTGGGATATGTCCAGGGGCTTCCACTTGGAGGCTGGCCGGCCATCCAGCCCCTCAACCGAGTAACACTCCAATGGCCAGCAATCCTAGCAGTACACATTATTCCAAAATGGCCACCATTTTAGTATAATTTTGTTTGCTTGCAAATTAGCCCTTGTTGCCTCGTTCCTAAGTTGAAAATTGTAAAGATTATTTAACTTTGATCGGGGTAACAAGGGCTAATTTGAAAGCAAACAAAAGAATACTGAAATCGTTGCCATTTTGGAATAAGGTGTATTCGACAGGCAATACTGATAAACTGTGGAAGTAGGGAGGGGGAGGGGGGAGCAAAAGCCCAACTGAACAAGCATGGCTCAAAGTAGATGGCCCTATGTCCAATGAAAATGCCATGCGACTGAGCGACTGGATGAGCATGCGCCTGTGCTAAGCAATGCTGACCGCTGTTAGCTGATCGACTGACCCAGACCGCTACCACTCTTTGTTGTCGACTTTGTGAAACTGCATCAAAGTGATTCCTCAGTATTGCACTGCGCATCCTGTACTGCGCATACGGTGTGTCAATATTTTACAATTTGGTAAAATTGTTAACACTGTAAATAGGGCGTAAGTCGATCTTACACACTGAAACAGTTCTCAAAACACGTGAAAGATGTTGTGAATAAGCGCACGCATTCCGAGAGCATGCGAATTTTGTTGTTTCGATCTACGATAATCGAGATAGATAGGTACGGTGGTGGTTTAGTCTTAAACGATCATGGTGACCTATATTTTTTATTAGTTTATACTCACTCAGTGATCTTGTTGTTTCAAGCAATCTGATTGGTTCGCTATCTCGGAGTAACTGAGCATTATTCACTCCCTATACGGAGTGAATAATGCTTGATCCAAACAAAACAAAATGGCCGGCGTAAACTCCCCAGCATTTATGAATCGGAAATATTGAGAATACAAAATGATGCTGTGCTACAAAAGACAAAGAAAGCCACAAAATGTGGCCTGAAAGTTTTCAAGGGTAAGAGAAGAGTTCATTATTTTGCCAACTAGTGTTTTTCCAGATAATAAATTATATTATAGCTGAAAATTAAACAATCTTCACGCCAACAATTTGTTTCACTCGGAGTAATTCTCTCTTGTAGGGCTGGTCGCCCAACAAAACGAATTTGTTACTGAAATCGAGAAATTAAGAAAATGTCTAAGATATTTTTAAACGACTGCAAGAAAACAAAACGGGTCATTTTACAATAAACTAACGCTCATCTCAATTACAGCGCAGCTGCCATTTGATGTGGATCCTTTACCAACTGCACTTTCAATTTCCATTTCAAGTGAACCTCAAAAACTTTGATCGAACGGTGAAAGTGTTTTAACAAGCAGACTTTCGATTTAGCTCCCTAATTTAAACCGTGTTAAATGACCATTTTGCTGTTTGTGACGAGGATTTTAACGAAAGTTATTTAGATTTGCCATGTTTGAAGCTTCTGTAAACACTCTCGCGCATTCTTTGTTCCGCTTTCACGTTTCCCGCGCATGAATTGAGATGTCAATTAAATCGACTTTGGAAGGTTTTCTTCTGCAAATGTTGTTGAGATCACTTCGTGAGTATATACTAAAACAATTATTCTTTTCAATCTCGGTGAATAGTGGCAGAATATTTACTTCAATTTCAAAGAATAATTGTTAATTAATTGATAATTTTGGTGTACAAATTATCCCCTTTAAAACAAAAAAAAAACAAAATAAATAAAATAAATAAAATTATCGGAAGGAAAAAAAAAGATATAGCTGAAAAACGTACACTAAGATCCTTACCTAGCGAATGTAAATTATGATCTTGACAACAACGACTCGTGAAACGTTTTGAGTCGACGTCGTTCTAAGTTGAGTGATTTTTCCATAAACTATTTAAGACAGTGTTCCATATGCTCTAGACCTTCTACCTATCAGGTGTTTTTTTAAATGGTACTTTAAAAACCTTGTCGTTTAGCTCCCGCAAAATTTACCCTGAGCCGATGAAATAACGCGCGTGATTAGAATCAGTACTGGCATCAATGGGGTAAGATTGGCCCAATTTATCTCTCAAGCAAGCAGGGACACATATCATATTGCCGCTGGTTGTCAACATTACCTTGATAGCTTCACCTGGAGACACGACTCAATTCTCAACTTCATTTGCCAACTCACTTCAACTTGCAATTAATGATCGTTTCTTACTCAATGCTGATGGCAATGGCTTATCGAGTCCCTCAATTATAACTGGTGACAATTATCGTACAGATCTTCTTTTCCTGATACAGTCCAAGTGCCTATATATTCTAGAACTAACACTTGGTTTCGAGTCTAACCTTAGAAACAATGCAGTGCGCAAAAAAGGAAAATACATGAACTTGGTCAAAGACATGAGAACTAATTTCAGATGTGTTAAATCTGCAGACATTTTCATGAGTTCCCTTGGTGTTTTCTCCAACGAATGCTCTACATTCTTAGAAATGATGAATCACATTGCCATTGACAAAAAGCAACAACACTATATAATCGAAAAAATGATAAATGTAGCCATTAGAGCGACATATTTTATCTTCAGTCGTAGAAATAAAATTTGGGATAGCCCAGACTTAATGAAACTTTTTTCTTAGTTGATTCATTTGTAAATAAAGTATACAAGTGTGTGACTCAATTTCAAGTTGCCAGTTGTTAATTGCCTATGCGTAGAGAGATTTACAACTGTATTCAAAGACAAATAAGTTTCCATTATTCTCTCATTATTATTTTATCGTGTTCCAATTGACATAGAGAAAGGAAAGAAAAAGAATGGTATCTCTCAGGAGATAAAAATCGGACTAGCGAGAAGGAATTGATTTTCAAAACTAAGAGTAAGTCCTTGCTTAATTATAATTCTTACAAATTTTGTGAACTACATCGGTTTAAAGTTAACCTGGAATAACCCGGTACATCCTTCTTACCCTGCGTGTAGAGTCTCTTTTCGATCTTACTTTTCCTGATTTTTCTTGGAAGATCAGAACAAACTCTGCTCGCAGGGTACTTCCTTCCACAAAAAGCATCTAGCCAGCGTAGCAAGCGTTCGTGTTGGACAGAAGAGCTTCGAAACGATTTTCCGCAAACTGGCCACGCGAAAGTTGGGGCAAGAGACTGAGGGAACGCATGCAAGAAGACCCCATATTTTTGAAAAACTCGAACGTCCACAAACGGGGGCTTCTGATTGGTGCGGCACAGTCGCAGCGATTGACAGGTGAGAAATTTTCGACCAAAATGTTTCTTGTTAGTTCCAGCGTGACAAAGACAATGGCGGAAGATGTGGAAGGTTTTGAATCGTGTGTTGAAGCTGAGCGAATTGGCTCTCAGTTTTACATTCAAAAGGGAATACGAACTGTCAATGCTTCATCTCTTTAACTGTATAGATACAACGGCCGTTTTGCCAACAGAATTCGGAAAAAGCTTAATTTTTCAGATGTTTGTCATGATGTGCGGAGTTCGAAATTAAAAAAAAAAGACGAAGAACATGCTTTTCGAGTATCATCGTGATTTCTCCATTTCAAAGTATCATACGCGGTCAAGTAAGTGGTTGAGGTAAATTCTATGGGAATGACAGCCTGTGATTTAAATGACAATCTGGACTGCTCCGGCGATATCAATCAAAAAAAATTCAGTATTATTTACGCGTCAGCTGACGCCGCTGTGGACAATTAAGCGTTTCCATAACGTTTCTAAAAGCAAAAGATTCGTTATTTAACAATTGAAAACTTTGGCATCACTTATTCTTGACGAAAAGTTTGGACTGGACTGAAGTAAGTTTTTCGTTTGCTTGCAAATGATACTTTATATTTACGCGGGATGAATTAGTAAAATGCTATCAGAATCCATATGTTTCAGGATCAAGGAAGTAAACTGTATTCGTCAATTCTCTGCTTACCTTGCCTAATGTAAGCTTGAGTCCTATGTCATGGACTGAGACAAGATGAAGACAATTACGCGGCTCCCCTTCTAAATCTTCTCTTATTGTGAGAAGAAAGCGGCCCCTCTGTACTGTTATGTAATTTTTTAAAGCACTTTTACTTACTATTTCATCTACCATTTCGTGACGATTTGAACAAAAACGTACTGTGGAATATTAAACTAGCGAGGACGTTTATCTGTAATTTCCAGGAGATTTAGTACGATTCATTTCGACTCGTCAACCATTCTTCACCAATAAATGTCAGCAAGTCGCATTGAAATCGTCGCTAGTTTTAAACTAAAACCTCTTAAATGGTTTCATGGACAGTTTTTGTGGATTTTTTTTCATTTAACGGCCTTACTACGCATCGACCTCTGTACAGATTATGTTCCTAAATTTCGTATTCTACGAGCGCACGGGTTGCTTACACGTTCTGAAAATTGGCTGTTGTTTTCGACAGCTTCTTTGCAACCGCTCTGCAAATATCAGCTTCAATTTGTCCGTAAGTTTCTTTTGTTTTCGAGGGTTAAAACAAATTCTCAGAGGAAACATAACCAGTCGTACCCGGCTGAGAAGCTGCCGTTACAGATTTAACTTTAAAATCCCTCTGGCAAATTCTGCTTTGATCGCTTGGGTGTGTTTCCTTTCCTCGGTGCCTTGGTTTGTTTTGACGGAAGTCAACTTGTGTTAACATGGTTATCTGTTATTGGCTAATTTGTTAATAAGACCTCAATCAGCGTGTGTCAAGTCAACCATTAAAAGGTGGGCGTTTTTCAAAAATAGGGGGTCTTCTTGCAAGCATTCCCACAGTCTCTTTCCTCAACTTTCGCGCGGCCAGTTTCCAGAAAATCGTTTCGGAGCTCTTCTGTCGAACACGAACGCTTGCTACGCAGGCTAGAAGCATAAAAGCCCATTCTACTACTCTGTTTCCTTTTTCGTTACCAACCGCCAGGTTCATTCTTATTTGTTTTGTTTTGTTTTGTTTTTTTTTTTTTTTTGGCTTTTACAAACACATACGGTGAGATCATATCTAAAAACATGGATTGACGTAAATTACTTTATTTTCGTCCACTACTCAAACAAAATGGTCAACAGATGAAAAGGAAGCTTATCCAACTGGATAAGGCAGAGACATGTTCCAGGAAAAATTGATTGCGAAAAGTTCATTTTTACAGGCGGTGGTTCCCTTAAGCAGAAAGACTGGAGATCGGTGAAATATTATGTAAAAAGCCAGATTGACAAAAGGAAACGGGTATTTGCTCCTAAGAAGTAAGAACGTGACTGATTACACCTCAGAGAGTTGTATCTAGGGAAAAGTGAGGTCATTTACTGACTAGCTTAATTTTCAATGTTAAAAAGTGTTGACGGGCCTGTGCGACTCCTGCCATTCGCAAGCGATTCTAAAATCTATGCCTTCAAAGTTTAACTCTGACTAAGGTGTCTTTTAACGACTTTCCTTTGCGATATGATAGTATGGGTGGCTCCTTAAATACTTCTCTAAGGTGCGGTTGGTTTTGAATAAGGTGCTATTTCCATTTCCTATAAATATGTTTATTAAGGGTAGAAGATAAATGCTTTTGCGACGCGAAGGCGGTTGTTTCCGCTGCGAAAGAACACCGGAAACAAGAAAACTTGCGTTGGGGAACATTCTTTTCACCAAATTCTTCACAATGTCATTCTCTGGCTTTTGGATGCGTGCTTTAAATTTCCTTGTGTAGATAACTATGGACTGACAAAAGTGGCTCAGTTTATTTTCACGAAAACAATAAATTACCATTTTAATGAATCACGCAACCCATCTACCATTCCAAGTGTATGTGTGAGCAAACGTTTACCAAAGACTCGGGAAGAAACTTTTAAACGAAAAACAAAAAAAAAGGAAAACTTGGGCAAAGCAAAGCGGAACTTGTTTGGTCACTTCACGAGCATTCGTTATTGTAGAATAACAGCAAAGTAATATAACCCCTTCGTTGAAAAAAGATGTATAATTTACTTGATCATAATGTCAAGTCAAAGTGTAGATTTTTTCAATTTTAATTTCACATCGGCAGATGGCGGATAGTTTATTTTTTGCACCCCAATCCGTCTGTACCAAAATATCTTTCAGGACCAAGACACTCTTATAAACCTACTTAATGCGCGCGCGATTTCTCATTAAACATAAAGAGTATCATTCTTAACAAGGTCATACAAGTTGAAATAGATCTCGACGCTTCAACAAAGAAAGAAATTACGCACGACATGAGTGAATGAATATGTAAATTTACGATATTTTTAATGTGACAGGCAGCCTTGGCAGTCATCCTTTCCTTCGATTATTCGTTTACGCGAAAAGTCAGAATAATTCTGGACCCACTTTTAGACCCTTACTCATCTCTTTTAAGATTCCAGATATTTATTTTTAATCGCCTGTCTTGTTTAAACAATTGACTTTCCGCTGTTGAGCTCCATAAGGGTGTATTTTGTTTAAAGATCCACTTAAACGCTTTTCGCGTTACGATGATTTTCGACATCTTGCAGGTAAATTAAATATTCTAATGTGTCCAACGGATCCACCTGAAACCTACCAAAAATACGCGCACGTAACCTTACCCACAAAGATAGTACTTAGCAAGGGAGTGTCAGGAAAGACTTTTCCCGACACGGAAAAGAAAAAAAAAAGGTAGTTTCTAACTGGATTGCCAATGGCAACACAGTAGCAAAGGACTTATATGCATAACGCGAGTTGATTCAAGTAAGCACCAAGACTAAGGAGGCGTTCTGCATTACAAGGAAGTAAAAGCATGAGGTAATGTATTACACTTTCTTTATTACACTTCCAAAGGAGAACCTTACAGGGCTTCAGTTGACAGTTGATAGCCGTTGGAAATTCAACAAAAGTTATTATTTTTTGTTTTTTTGTTGTTGTTGTAAATTTGAAAGAGTTAGCAAACGAGCACTAATAAGTCCATTTGAAGAAGAAGCAAATCATCGTCTACTAAAACTGAAAACTTGTAATTTACAACTTGGAAAACCCCAAGGGCTTAAGAATAATGATAATTTCCATTGGACTGAAAATCAAAACAAGGCGGCCACACACACACACACATATATATGTGACCGGGAAAGGGAAAACATACACTAGCCATTTTTCGTTTAACGGCGAAAACCGTTTCGGTTTCGTTTTAAACCGTCTTAAACACTAATGCTAAGCGTATAAACGATTTTCTTCTTCGTTTTTCTAAACTTAGCTTCTGTTTAACGCTTTTGCAAAATCGTTTTTTAAAGAACTGTAAGCATTTAACGCTTCGGAGAAAGCGTTGAAACAGTTTTCTCTTCCGTATAATAACATAACGGCATAGATAGTTGAACGATTTGGATCACCATTTAAACGCTAAACTGATCCACTCATCCTGAACCCGATAAGAACGCAGGTTTGAACGACGATTCGTCGCTTCGCGTGCCTTTGCTGGTGTTGTATTTTTTCCAAGTCGAGCCCCTCCAATTTCAACATGACGGAAACAGTTTGAGTTTCTCTGAAAACCAAAAATTGTGATAAGGGATTATTAAATGGGAACACTGGGTTTAAATATCGTTTCCTTGAGTTTTTGGGCCCTTGAACTATTAGGGAACAAAGCGCCGCCGCACAATATAATTATTTTGCATATACATCACTGAAATAAAAAAAAAGTTCATGGTTACACGAGACATTGCAAGTTACCTTACCAAAAGAACCACAAAGTCAGTTTCCAACGAACGAAGCTCGCCAAATTTAACCCACGAGAAAAAAAAAAGATAGAAGATAAATGCCTTTGCAACGCAAAGGCGGTTGTTTCCGCTGCGAAAGAACACCGGAAACAAGAAAACTTGCGTTGGGGAACATTCTTTTCACCAAATTCTTCATAATGTCATTCTCTGGCCTTCGGATGAGTGCTTTAAATTACCTTGTGTAGATAACATTGGACTGACAAAAATGGCTCAGTTTATTTTCACGAAAACAATAAAATTCCATTTTATTAGATGACTGAATCACGCAATGCAATCTACCATTTCAAGTGTATGTGTAAGCAAACTTTTAACAAAGACTCGGGAAGAAACTTTTAAACGAAAAACAAATAAGCGAAACCTTGGCAAAGCAAAGCGGAACTTGTTTGGTGACTTTGCGAGCTTTCGTAATTGTAGATTATCAGCAAAGTAATATAACCCCTTCGTTGAAAAAAGATATCAATAATTTACTTGATCATAATGTCAAGTCAAAGTGTAGATTTTTTCAATTTTAATTTCACGTCGGCAGATGGCGGATAGTTTATTTTTTGCACCCCTATCCGTCGGTTCCAAAATATCTTTCAGGAGCAAGTCACTTTTATAATCCCACTTAAAGCGCGCGCGAGATCTCATTAAACATACACGTTCGTAACGTGAAAGATACAGCATTCAGTGGGGTTTCAATACAGTTAGATGGTGCAAGACTGAACCCCTTAAGGGTTCTAGTTTTTAGTTTTAGCCGATTCCACATTGAATCGTCAGCGGAAACAGAAAAAAAATATGGAAATCTATCAAGGGTAAAATTAATTGTAGGTGTGGAGTTACGAAACACGTAAACCAACACAGGAAAGAAAAAATTAACTAGTAACTTTTCATAAATCCTTTCTTCAAACTAGTATTGTTAATAGCCTAAAACCTTTGATGTTTGAGTTGTAACCATTACAAGTATTCATATTTTGATATTAATTTTGTACTTTCTGACCTCGGCGCTCTCTTGTTTCCTGTCAGTCAACAAAGGCAACATTGCGAGGGCTTATCTCATTTCGCTTTGCACGCAGAAGAGGAAGAACAACTTTCAACCGCCAGAGTGGGTGTTATGAGATCAGGTGTTCCAGGCCGCCCGAGGCTTGATATTTCAGAAGATTTGTTGGAATCGAAGTACTTTGTAATGGAGCTGGATTTCGCTGGGCTGCCATAGCAAGAAACCTTCGTGTTTCCGAAAAAACTTTGCGGAGGCGGAGGAACGAGTTTGGGGTCACTAGCTTAACAGAATCATTTACTGGCATAGATAATACCTCCCTGGACGAAATTGTTAGAGAAGTTTTGCCTCGCAATGTTGCCTTTGTTGACTGACAGTAAACAAGAGAGTGTCGAGCTCAGAAAGTAGTTGTACCTCGGACCAATACGAAACGTGTAGTCTTGAAGACAAAACGTTCAGAGTTCTTTCGAAACTGTCTAGGCGTCGTGAAAGGAATTCAGCAGAGTCGAACGACAAGCTTGCGTTAAGTGAAAGCACTAATAATTCTTGCAAAGAACGAAAGAATTCTCCTAATTCGTAATGGGTGAGCTGGTTTCTCACCGACATTTTTATAAGGAAGGTCCTAAAGCCAGAACAATTACCATATATGAGGTACCTACCTGCCCATTTTTGCTAACCACTGACCAGCTTTTGAAAGTTTTGTACGGTACGGTCGATTTTTAAGTATGCGGTTGGATTGACATTTGTACGGTTTGATTGATATTTGTGCAAGTTCGATTTATTTGTACGGTTCGATTGATATTTGTGTAAGTTCGATTTATATGCATGCGGTTCGATTTATTTTTGTACCGTTCAATTTATTTTTTGCTGTTTTGGAGATTTTGTCCGTAACGGAACGCCATAGGGACCTATGGGTTTCAGAATTTGAGGTTTTTTTTGCAAAACATTTAAGCCCTTGGTTTTCTTATATCGTCAGGGATACCATATTGCTGTTCCTGAAAACTGAAAAAAAAAAACAACAACAAAAACACATATAAAACCTGAGAAGCAGCTTTGATGCTTTATCCCGAAATTATCCGAGAATTAACGTGATCCACATGAAAAGACTTTCTCTTGGTTTGGCTAAGCTGAAGATATCATGGCTTTTGATCATGTGAGATAAAACCAACCAGGCTTTGTGCCCGGGTTTAATAGAAATATTCGAGCTCTGGCTTTGCGCTATGCACTGTCTTTTCAATAACCTTTTAAATTTGTGAGATACATTTTAAGAGCAGTTTTATTTTCCATGTAAATGGGAGGTGACACGGCGATTTCTCTTCGCAATTCTTAGCCTCAAATGAAATTGCTACCTTTGGGTAGGCCTCACCACTATTCCATTTTAGTAACTCTTGTAAATAACAGTTGGCTCTCGGGCGTCAGCAATTCGATTTGCAAGCGTATTAAGGTGAACAATACCAGGTTATCTCTGGAGAACTATCATTTAATAAAAACATTGCCGTGATCTCATCGTATTTAACATTGTGGTCTCTAAGACAACAACTGTGGCAAGCTTTCAACTATCTTCGATTTGTCTGCTCTTGTACGAAAAAAAAAAAAAATTCTCCTATTAAAAATGAACTACGGATATCATATTTCCAGCATTTTCATTGGCTCACCGGACACAGGCTATCAGTTCATATACCTGCTCAACCTAATATGGTCAAGGAACGCGTCAACTATAGACCTTTTTACCAATACGGCAGCCATTTTTATTTCTATTGTTTCGAATAGCCATTATGGGATGCCCAGGGGGCAAATACATATTAATTTGCCCCCTGGGCATCCCATAATGTCTTTCGAAACAATAGAAATCAAAATGGCCGCCGTATCGGTAAAAAGGCCTATTGTAGGGTGATGTGAAGTGCTGTTTTCTACCCATGTCAACCATGTGAGCATTAGCTCTACTAAAGGAATTGGGTCCACACCGTAGGGGACAGATAAAAACTCTGACCAGGGTGGAAATTGAACCAACGACCTCCGAGTTAGAGCACCGCTGCTCTACCGACTGAGCTACAAGGGCAGACAAGAGCAGGTCGTAGGAATTAAAGATGCCAAATTCAAGGCAATGAGTATGTACCTGCACAGGGAAGGGTTACGTTTTTGCAAACTTTGGCCGCGTAGCACTTTATAAATTTCAACCCATGTTAACCATGTGATCGTTAGCCCTTCTAATGGAATTGGGAATTCTGTTGAAATATAAAGTGCTACATGGCCAACGTTAGCAAAAAACGTAACCCTTCCTTGTAGCAATAAGCGAACTGAAAACATTTTTTGCTGCTCTGAGAAAAAAAAAAAAAGGCTGACAAAAGCAGTTTTGGAGCGGAATTGACCGAGGCAGATAACTAAAATAAACATGAAACAGTTGTTGATCCTGGCCTTTTTAATAAAAGAATTATTCTACTCGGGCTTGCCGGACATAAAATGATCATAACCAATTCGGAGCTACGCGCCTCGTTGGTTATCTATCGCTTCATATCCAGCGCTTCCTCGTAGAATAATTGTTAAATATTCATAAACAACACAAAATACCACATACCTTAGAATTAAATGTGACTTTGTTGTAGCCACATGTTTGGGCCACATATATTTAATTTCTTTGAAAGCTCAAGTCAGCCTACCGAACAAAAAAGTATCCATACAAAAAATAATAATAAATTAGTTACCGTATTATCAACGTTTGAGACAGTTTTAGGGATATTTTTTAGCAAGTTTTGGACATTAGACCTCTTTAGCTTGTACGTTTTGTTTTCCCATTTCAGACCACGTGATGTTCTCAAGGGAATTTTTTTTTGTTTTTTCATAAGTTATGCGTACATATTCACGTGCATAGGACGACATTTGAAAGAAAGTTTTTGCCTAGAGTAACATCACGTGATCTGAAATGGGAAAACAAAATATACAAGCTAAAGAGGTCTATTACGAGAAGATGTCGCAGCTTTCAGAAAGGCAGCAGCTTCTATCAAGTCTGCTAAGAGCTTTTCTTTTTTTCTTTTTTTTTTTTTTTTTCTGCTAAGAGTTCACGACAATTCTGGCTCACACGTTCAATTTTTTTGTAATGTTCTGTCCAGTGTTGAGGTCATCGTGAGAATCGAGCTAAGCTCGGTCAATCAAGCATCCAATAAAAATACATGGCATTTTCACGTGACTTCTGTGGCGTTGGAATTTCTTCCTCCGACAACATAATGAACAGCTGAAGTCACGTGAGTATGCCATGTATTTTGATTAGATACTTGATTAAACTAAGCTCAGCTCGATTCTCACGATGGCCGCACACAGTGAAGAACTTGCCTCGCGAAGCCAAAGATATCAATCATGTTTGATTTTACCCTCACGGCCTCGCGAGGCGAGTTTCTCACCAAAATTTGCCCGCACACGTGAGGAAACGGCTGAGCAAACCGCCTCGCGAGGCAGCTTGTACAGCTCTTTCCTCACCGTGTGCGGCGGGCTTTAGGTTAACAAAACCATAGAACTTGCTAATACAGAAGTTGAGAGATAATTTCACTTTGAAAACCTAAATCGGGTAAAAAAAGGGTTGCATCTCTTTTTGGAACTGGGGAATGATTCTGAAATTTTTTTTAAAACATCATTCATGTGGTAACAAATAACTCCTTCCGTGTAACCGTTTTGAAGTAATAGCTTTCTAATTTGAGAGTAGTCTGTAACAATGAGGATGTTGAGCAAATGCGAGAACAGCGGTTGGTAAGTGCGCGAATCAAATTAATCTTATACTTTCTGGGTGTAAAGGAGTCGCATTTTGTGTAGAGATCGGTAAAATTTTTCTTTCTGTAGACCGTTGTTGAGAAAGTGTTGTTTTCACTGCGTTTGTCGAGCACATTTAAAAACGGAAATTCTTGATTTTCCACAACCACCATAGTGAACTTAATATTGGCATGCCTATTGTTAAGGTACTGTAGAAATCTTTCAGCACAGGCTTTACTGTCACAAATGGTGAAAGTGCAATCTACATATCTGAACCAAATGGATGGATAGTCCTTCACATTTTTCACCCATTTCTCCTCAAAGTGGCACGAGACAATAGTGGGTAAAACAGGTCCTAATCACTGCTTCTATCTAAGAAAAAAAAAATTATTGTGTCTTTCTTGGGTAGTCAGTTCATTCGAGATGTTGTTATCTGAAGCCGGGCAGAATATGAAGTCAATCCTCAGTATTAACAAAATAAATGAATAACATTAAGTTATTCTGTCTTTCTTGGGTAGTCAGTTCATTCGAGCTGTTGTTATCTGAAGACAGGATATAAGAGCAGTGCTTTTATGCAAAGAAAAATGATATTAAGTTATTCTGTCTTTCTTGGGTAGTCAGTTCATTCGAGCTGTTGTTATCTGAAGACAGAATATAAAACCAATCCTCAGTATTAACAAATTATTATTATTATTATTATTATTATTATTATTATTATTATTGAGTTATTCTGTCTTTCTTGGGTAGTCAGTCCATTCGAGCTATTGTTATCTGAAGGCAGGATATAAAATCAATCCTTTTCTAAATTAACTTAACATTATTCAATAGTTTTTGGGTAGAATCTAAGTTCATCTGTATCTCTTTCTTTCCTTTGATTTTTCACATTTGTAGCCACTGCAAAAAAATAAATAAATAAATTAATTAATTAATTAAAAAGAGTAAATAAATAAACACTTGGAACGTCTTTGTATAAAGCAGTGCAGCGTTATTATGCTGTCGCCAAATTACCATCTGTCGTGTTTTAAGAAATGAGTCATTATCGATCGCACAGCGCTGAAATTGCATTAAATATTCTTTGAATGGTTGTTTGCCATCGAAATCTTCGGGAAGCTTAACCGGCTTTTTAATTTTTCGATCAGCCGCAGTTGACTCTCGCGATGACTTTGGTATATAAAGGCTTGGCAAAACATCGGTGCTATGCAACGGATTTGAAGATCGTATAAGTGGTGGAGTCACTGCATCCGTAAATGTATTTGCTGGTGATGGGTTCCCCTGTGCAGGTAACAGCTCTATCAACATTGCGGGGATCGAACAAACCTCGTCGCTTCAAAAAGGCTTCGCCGATCTTGCACGTGCTGTTTTGGCGGCGGTTGTGCTTTCTTCGATCGGTCCAAACAACTGGCTGGGGTCATCTAAATCCAGCGTAAAAGGATTTTTCGATTGTTTCGGAGTCGACCACCGCTTCCACCAATGTGATGGTTCCATATCTTGACTATAAATACCGGTAACAAGCTTTAAAACAACACAGCGACGAGTGCTTTCTCTTTGTTTTAAATCCAAAATCAAAACTTTGCGCGGGACTGGTACACAAGCTTTCCCAAAGGGGGTACAGTCGCTACAATATGTTGTTGACCTACGGCCTTTCTTGGTTCCTGGCGGAAGCTGTACGACTCTTGGCCTTTGTAAAAGGGCAAAACGGAAACCGCGTTAGCTTCACAGAGTCTCGCTGATCTTTGCTTCAGAAGAATGGTGGTAGTGTTGAACACATCACTTCCAAAACAAAGAAGCTTAAAATTCAGGAGACCCTAAAAAAAATCAGAGCCTACCGGTAAATACGTTCTGAAAAGAGGAGTGTGAACACTCGGCATTGACAAACTGACATATGTCATTTTGTCACTCACAAACAAGGAACAAGACAATCATTTTTTGAGGGGGGAGGGGGTGGAGGGAGGGGTGTGTGAGATTACTGTCTACAATCGGCTTGTTTTAAGCAGTAAAAATAGATCTTTATGTGGCGTTCTTTGTTTGTTTCATCCAGTAGTTATGAAGCATTTTCGTTTTTCTATATTGTAACTTAACATTTTTTGTCAAGTGCCCCTTTCAATTTTTCCAATGGCAAACCCATGGCGTTTGTTTCGTGCAAACAACGAAATCTGGAAATCAGAACTCTGGCATCTTATCTTGCGTAATCGTCCGCATTTGGTTTCATTTTTCTGTTCTTTGAAGGCGAAGATAATGACAAGAAACAAGCGGAACAATATTAAAGACAGAGAGAAACGTTTAAGTTTAAAAAGGGATTCGAATTAAAGCAAGGAACCGTTGGAGGAAAAAGAAAGCCAAAGCCAAAGATCTCAAGAAGGCCATAGAACCGTACTTTCGAGCCAGAGGTTAGACCCAAGGTTGTTATTGCAGCGGAATTACCCAAAGCAGGAGCAGGGTTTGCTGTTGAGTCAAAACCGGCCAAACGTTGTGTACCAAGGAAAAACCAGGTTGCCGTGGATGTTTCGCCAAAATCCAAGAGCAAAAAATTAAGGAAGTCCCGCACCCCAACATCT